>CM033274.1:32337414-32924544 GCA_019343175.1 Oedothorax gibbosus | reverse complement strand
ATTATTTTTTGTTTTGTTAGAAAGGTAGTTCATCAGATCAGTTAACGTCATATAATTTTAAGCTTTGGCCAGGTATGAGTTGATATGTGAGGCTGATACAGGGACTGGACAAAATAGTAATGTGCACACTTTGCAATTAAATATATTTCGATTCCTGAAAAATCTACTAAACAGTATGTAAACTTTTAATGACTTGTAATACGTGTGGGACGTCATACGTGTGGGACGTAACACGTTATCGTCCTTAAATATTTCTTACCTGTATATGTATATCGGTATGATGTATCAATACCAATTCAATTAAAAACAAGAAGTTCATAAAGAACTAAAATAGCCTACTTTCCTGTTACTTAAATACTTACTGAAGTTCTAATCGGAAAAAAAACTATGTTCCTAAAGTAAATATCATCAACAGCCGTTTCTACACTAGATTTATACATATTAGAAAAAAAATCGAAACACAGCACCCAGCTATAATTTAAACTTCTAAAAGCCAAAATCAACTATTTTCCTTAATATTCTTTCGTAAATTAATTAAATATTATTTATCATCTGCTCGTGATTTATTTGTAGTTCGAAGAATAATTAAATATTTATTATTAACAAAAGTAATGAAACTACTCCGAACTGCATTAAAAAATAAGAAATGTAAATTAAAACTAAGCATAATTGCATGCAAAAGTATGCCTTGCCGCTTTCTTGGTAGATAATTAATGAATAATCAAAGAATCAAATCGTGCTACATTTTATGACGTCATTCCAAACTAATTCATGAAAATATTATTTTGCTTCAAATATGTTTAAATAAATAAAGTTTCTCATTCCTATGTTGATTTGGCAACAGTGATTTAAATGACTCAAAATTGAATTTCAATGCTAATTCAATGGGAAATTCGCCAAAAGATAGTAGATTTATGTCCGTCCGGACGTACAGACAGACGGACAAAAAGTATGAAAGTTGGGTATCTGAGGTCATAGCTTTCTAACAAAAAAAAAATTTTTAAGATCCGAGGGATAGAACCGATTTTGGAAGAGGGATACGGACAGACGGACAGACAGACGGAAAGACAGACAGACATACGAACAGACAGACAGATGGACATCAACCGCATTTCAATACCTACAGTGATTTAAATTACTCAAAATTGAATTTCAATGCTAATTCAATGGGAAATTCGCCGACAGATAGTAGATTTATGTCCGTCCGGACGTACAGACAGACGGACAAAAAGTATGAAAGTTGGGTATCTGAGGTCATAGCTTTCTAACAAAAAAAGAATTTTTAAGATCCGATGGATAGAACCGATTTTGGAAGGGGGGTACGGACAGACAGACAGACGGACATCGACCGCATGTCAATACCTACTTTTTCATTTTTTTAATTCTTTCGAATTAAAAAAAGAAAAGTAGGCTAAAAAACGTCCTTCTTAAGAAATAGTATTTAATTGGGATTAGCCGACCAAAACACACAAAAAGCCAAGGTGAGATTACAAACGGACATGATTATTTGATTATGACTATTTTTATTTCGTTAACTTTAGTAGGTAGATCAATTGGACAACAACTTAAATTAATTTATGTTGAAGAATGAAGCCTAATTTTCCTAAAAACGAAATACACTGCTCACAACAATCAGGGGAGCGCATGGTATAAACCCCTTCACCCCCAATGATTAGATTTGGAATTATCACCTTGCAAATTTTTTTCTGACTAAGTTAAGCTTGAACTTATGTATCGTTAGGTGGAAGATTTATCTCTTTTGAAGAATTAAATAATGTCTGTTTTATTAAATGAAATTATGAAAAACATGTAAAATAAAATTCACTCTGAAACAATTTTAACAAAGAAATTCACCATCAATTCGTCATGCACGCATTTTTTAGATGTTAAATAATTGATTTTAACCATTTTAACAATAAAGTTTTGAAAAAAGTATTTTTATAATTTATTCAAAAGTTATTATTCCAAAAATTTTTCCTTAAACTTTAGTTAAAAAATTAATCGAATTATCACCTTGCAAATTTTTTTCTGACTAAGTTAAGCTTGAACTTATGTATCGTTAGGTGGAAGATTTATCTCTTTTGAAGAATTAAATAATATTTGTTTTAATTAAATGCAATTATGAAAAACATGGTAAAATAAAATTCACTCTGAAACAATTTTAACAAAGAAATTGACCTTCAATTTTTCATGCATGCATTTTTTCGATGTTTAAAAATTGATTTTAACCATTTTTAACAAATAAAGTTTTGAAAAAAGTATTTTTATAATTTATTCAAAAGTTATTATTCCAATAAAATTTCCTTAAACTTTAGTTAAAAATTAAGATTTATTGCTTTTTACATTTCTTCTAAATGCATATGAGTCTATTTTACAAATTTTAGATTTCTAGAATAAAATAAAAGATAGATAATAAATTTTATTTTATTGGGCCTTGACCCGTTTACAATGGTTGGCAAAGTATACACAACTCTTACAAGGATACATAACAAAAAAAAACCTTAAATTTTAGTTTAAAAAATTATATTTTCCCCCCTGGTTTTTACCATTTGATTCTGAATGCATAATGAATCTATTTCACAAATTTTAGATTTTTAGAATAAAAATGAAAAGTTGAGACTGAAAGGTAACAAAAGTACACAAAGTGCTCCCCTAATTGTTTTGAGCAGTGTATATCTTGTGGGGTCACGGTTTAGTAAGTTTTGGGAACTCTTATCTGCATAATATGAAACCCTATCCGTACGATATAAATGTCTGCCAGTAAAAGTAATAAGAAGAAATAATTCAACAGAAAATCTTTTTGAAGATGGGAAAAGTTTTTTCTGCGTACATTGAGTTGAAATGATAAATATTATACAGTAAACCCTATTACTATTGTAGCAAAAAAATGCGTGCAACTCATCACTACTTTGAAGCGTTACTCAAAAGATGTATGAGATTTATTATGCCAGCTCCAAATGTTATGACCTTTAAAAGAGCTATTAGAAATGTTTATGGGCAATGATATTCCGAATATTGGTCACGTGGTCGCTATTGCTCACCAAGAGTTGTTCATAAATATATCAGTAAGGTTTTTTTTACTCGCTTTAGTTATATTTTTATTCGTGATTTATACATAATGCAAAAAATATGTGTTTCCTGTCAGCAAAATCGGTGGGATAGTTTATTGTGTTGAATATTGGGAGCTATCGTTAGTTGGGCGTATTGGATTTCGCAATATCATTCTGTGCAGTTGCTTTCAGTCACTTGTAGGACTGTAGAGTCTTTCTTCTTTACTAATTTTCTTTTGTTTGTGCATCGGTGAAAGTTTAATCTTCCAATTTTCGGTAGAGATTTACTGTACGGTCCACCTTGGCGAACTTTCCAAACTCGCGCCAAAAGTCCGTATTTTGGCGACTTTTCTTTAAAAACCACGAATCAAAGAAAAGATCGTAAGGGGATATTTCTTATGAATACTCAACAAACGGTCCGATAGGGTTGCCGGAAAACGTCATCGGTGCGAAGTCATAGAATTTGAATCTGCAGTCGAAGTCAGACATGTTGCCAGAAAATTTATTTAGCGCCAATTCCGACAAAATCGCGCCAAGGGGGACCGTACAGTAAATCTGATCCCAATTGGTAGTTTCAATTCGTCGGTTGATCGGTATTCGAATTTTAGTTTTTATTTACTTGCCACGAAGTGCTTACCTTTTTTCGAGTTTCCCTGCTATCATCTTGAGAAAAGGGCTAGAGAGTAGAAGTCCACATTTCTCTTACTAATTTTTTGGTTATATGTTGTGCAATTAGTTTCACTCGTTTAGTAGGGTGAGTTTTCATTTGCTATTTTTATATTTATTTAGCGTTTATTTTAATTATATTCTTTTTTTTTATGAAATTGTTGAATTGAGTTTCAAAAATTATTTACATGTATCATTTTGAAATGAATTATGTTCATTACTTTTATTTTCGAAATTAGTAATTTCTAAAAGTCACTGTTGGAAATTCCTATAGAAAAATTCTGTTTAATAATCAATGTTCTGGTTTTAAAATATGCTATTCAAAACGAATTCGGTAACTTTCGTTTCGTTAGAGAGTTACTTAGATCCTTCACGTCGAAAGAAAGTTAATTTACTTGGAACCTTCCTTTTAATTTATATTATTTAGTAGATGTAGGGTTACTAAACTTCCGGTATCGGTTCATCTCTATAACCGGTCCGATCCGGCAATTATTTTTTATACTGTCCGGAATGTTTGACATTCATATTAAAAATGTTGTCGTAAGAAAGGTAACTATTCCACAGTAAGGCAAGAAATTAATTATTACGCATGAACTTCAAAACAATTATTAAGAAGTGATTTTATATTCATTTTATTTTATGAATTTTTTTCTTGGGTACCAGACTGAATTGCAATTGGATTTCTAAAATTGTGATAACCATACGCATATGCAATTTCTGGGGTATTTGGAAAGTTACACAAAGAGTTTGAAATGTGGAAATGGTATGGAAGGTAGATTTATAGAGTTTATATAAAGAGAAAAGAAATGTATTTTCAACATATAAAACTTACAAATTTTATTTCCTCCTCCTTTTATCTGGAGTTTTAGAACGTAGCGGAACATGTATATTGATTTAAGTATTTAAAAAGTTGTAGTAAAGTATATAAAAGGAAAGAAAATGATGATTGATGACCTAATTTTTAGCCTACTCTTAATTTTTAATTCAAAAGATTTTTTTCCGAAAATGAGAAATAGTAGGTATTGACATGCTGACGATGTCTGTCTGTCCGTACCCCCCCCCCCTCACCAAGATCGGTTATATCATTAGGATCTTAAAAATTCAATTTTTGTTAAAAAGATATGACCTCAGATACCCATATTTTATACATTTTGTACGTCCGCCTGTACGTCCGGACGGGCATATGTCTATTGTCTGTCGGCGAATTCCCCATTGAATGAAAATTAAAATTTAATGTATGTAAGTTAAATTGCTATTGCTCCATCAACAATGTCATTATAAACTTATTCAAAAATAATATTTCAATCAAAATTTAATTTTGGTTTAAATCAGTATGGGTTGACGTCATAAAATTCCGCACAATGTGATATTTTGATTGTTCATTATTTGTTTACTAAGAAAGTGCCGGCATTATATTTTTTGCAAAAATATATGATTAGTTTTAACTTACATTTCTTATTTTTAGTACAGTTCGGAGTAGTTTTGTTATTAATAAATATGTCGAACGTATTAGGTTTTAACAGATTTTGATGTTGATACATATTCAAGAATAAATAGCTCGCGTTTCAACATTTTCCAAAACGCCAAATGTGGCTGAAACGGATTACTAAGATTTTTTTAAAAACCAAATGTAGCTTTTAAATGTCCTTTA
Source organism: Oedothorax gibbosus (assembly GCA_019343175.1). NCBI lineage: Eukaryota > Metazoa > Arthropoda > Arachnida > Araneae > Linyphiidae > Oedothorax > Oedothorax gibbosus. The sequence continues at coordinate 32,919,177 of CM033274.1, read as the reverse complement.
TAATAAACTAGCTTTATAAACCCGGCGTTGCATGGGTGTACCCTTTTCCTCACTAACGGTGATTTTTTTTTATGTAAACTTTAATTTTATACCAATTGAACTCTTCTTCAGTGCTCTTCACTGGTCAGCACTCCATCAGGATATTTATAATTACCTCCCATTCTAATATCAGCATTACATTTTTAAAAAAAGAAGTCTGATTGTATCCAGGACCTTCTAGGATCTAGGAGTTAGAGGGCTTCCCCAAAGGCCGTGTTAAAATTACCAGAATAGCTATGATATAATGGCCAGTTTTTATTTGCCCTCCTACACTTGAAGAAAATGCCCAAAATGTGGTAAACATTCCACTCCATATTCGACCACTCGACAGGGCTGGGGAGCCCAGTTGGTAAAGGCGTTCGCCTAGAATGCTATAGATCCCAGATTTGGGTCCGGGCATCGTCAAAATAACTGCTGACCTATGACGACCCATGCCGCCAAAATGCCCCAGGTCCCTAATAATACCCCGTGTGGTGGGAGTGCACGTTAAATATTTTTAAAAGTCCCGTACGATGTCGCCCTTAAAATTTGCATTATGTGCCTACCCAGGTCGGCTCGTCACTTGACTGTGGTTCTAAATAAAGACGCCCGTGGCCAACAGCCCACGTGTATAGCTCTATATAGTGTGACGACGATAATTCAAACTAACCCATACAACTGGATGCGAATAGCTATCCTACGTTAAATTTTCAACTTCGCCAAAAGCTTCCAATGCCAAAATTCAATCAGAAATTATATCATAGCTGTACCGAATTGCCTGTTTCATAAACATAAAGTACATACGCTATAGTAGAGAGAATCGACATTTCTTAGAAGTATTCATCCGATATAGAATAGTTATTGCCATTACTGTCATGAGACATTGTAAAAATATCTTCATTTCTTACTATTTGTAAACATCTATTAAATCAAACAGATTAACAAAAATAATAAGATTTTAATTCAATAAATAAAATAAAATAATAAGTATATAACAATCCTACAAATTAAACTCACGTGCTTTTACGTGTTTATACTTAATTTTCGTTCACGCTGAACGCGCTGAAATTTCTTTTAAATTGAAATAAAAAGCATCAATTCTTATTTGCTATGCTATTCCTATGGAGAAATTGGCTCACGTTTTGCACTCCTACACCCGTTTGGGCCTTAAATCATAGTTGTACCAAATTGCCAGTTTCATAAACATAAAATACATACACTATACGTAGAGAGAATTGACATTTCTAAGACGAATTCATCAGATCTAGAACAGTTATTGCCTTTACTGCCATGAGACATCGTAAAAATTTCTTCATTTCTTACCATTTGTTAACGTCAATTAAATTAAATTCGGTAGCAAAAAATCAAAAGATTTAAATTCAATAAATAAAATTAAATAATGATATTCCAATAACAATCCTATAAATTAAACTCACGTGCCCTTACGTTTTTATACTTAATTTTCGTTCACGCTGAACGCGCTGAAATTACCTTTAAATTGAAATTCCTTTAAATTGCCTTTAAACTAAATTGAAACAAATTGAATTGTAATGAAAATATAAATCTTGTGTAAAATCGTTTATAAGACACAATACCTGTCATAAACATTGTTATTTTAAGCTAAATTCTCACATTTTTTCTAGAAAATGTATAAAAACTTTAACATGTCCCGCCTCAAAAGGAATGGACCATTTGGAAGATCATGGACAATCGTCTGCGATGTAACAGAAGCCGAAACACTTTGGAGCTTGCTTCGCCTGGTAGACTTGGACGCTCCGCAATTGTTTTTAAGGCCACCAAAGAATATATCAATGTACACACATGATGGATGTTCATTCACACGGATACTTTGCTACATTTCTACAAACTGTGGGAATGGTACAGCCATAAGAGAATCTGCTGAATACATCAGAAGCAAAATAGATTACCCTTTTGCAATGTTTAGTTTTGATTTAGATCTGGGCACAAATACGCATTTGAATAGTAGTTTTCTACACACGCCTGATGGGGAGCTTTATAAGTATAATGGCGAAGATTACGAACTGATTCCTTTGAGTAAGTACCCTTATTTTATAAATAAATTGTGTTTTGTTTTGTGTAATTACGATTCCGACACCCGAGCAGTCATCGAAGTACTACGGAACCTCATAGAGTTAACGTCCACGGCGTCGGGACTTTGGACAACGAAATATTTACCCATGAACAAAGATTGGCTAGAAAATTTGCATCCATAAAATGATCTTTTGCTGCAGTTTATCTAAATAAACCAAATAAAAGACTAATGAACTCCATAGTCCTGAAAAATGTATGTAGGATAAATTAAGTTACATGAAAAAGAATTTTAAAAAATATTCGTAGTGCTAGTAGTATTCACAACGTCGTCTGTAATAGATTAAACGTGCATGAGTCCCTTGTATGACACCGCTTTTTGCTATTGTTTTTATTCTGCATGATCCATTTATAAGATGGATGGACTTAATAGCACATGCAAAGGTAACCTCCGTGTTGATTAGTTCTGACTAATTTGTTAAAATAAATTTTATGTGATTTGTGAAAAGTAAAATTTAATTTTACCCACCCAATAGGCCCGTTTCAAGTTTAGCCTAAAAAAGCGTGCCCGGCAATTTTACGCCAAATCTGGTAACCCCGACAAATTTGTATTATGGCAACCTTTGGCGAAATTAGCAGTTGCATTGCCGATTTCTAAATATTATTCCATTTAAATCTTAAATGCATATAATTTATTCAGAAGTGTTTTATACCAATCTTTTTTATGGGGATATTTCTTATGATGTCACGCTCTCCATACTACGATTTCATTGGTTGTTTTGTTTTCTTTGACAAAGTGTTGAAACAAGCCCATTATATGCTTAACAATTTTAAATAATTATTTACTTTTTTAAATCAATTTTTTTGGCATTTTAATGTTCCTCGTTTTTTAAAAATCTGGTCTGCAATTTAAGGAATTTTTCCTGGTACGTAAAAGTTTATTTTCGTTTTAATTTTTCAAAAATTCAAAAGAAAATAAGCATTTAACTTCCATTTTTCAAATTTCATTCGAAATGGCAACCATCTCGGCAAGTGCCGGGGGTTTGTTGTCATTTCGACTTGGCGAGTTGAAAAGTCGCCAAAATCTGAACACGGTCCTTTAGGTTAACCAAAATGGGTATAATTCAAAGTTTTAGATTAAAAGTTAAATATAAATAAGGTTAATCCGGTTAACCTAACCGATTAACCTTATTTATATTTTACTTTTACCCTCAAACGACCAATCTTTAATCCAAAACTTTGAATTATAATTTTTTATAATGCCAAACATTCCATCTTTTCAAAACATGTTCCATCATTATTATTACGTTTGAGGCTTTGTGAAAAAATTCTTTAACCGATTATCATGACAATTGTGTCAACAACCAACGAAAGAACGCCAAAAAGCAAAGTCAATATTTTTAATAATTGAGCTTTAAAACTATATTTATTCTACAGATTCATCTGAAGTATTAAAGAAAAAACAGGTAGGAAAATGATCGGGAGCTACGTTGTGGGCTGGTCGGCTTCCATCCGAAGTGACCAATTGTGGCTTCAACTCCAACGGAAGAACGCTAAAAAGCATTTTTTTGTCTTAATAATTAAGCTAAGGTAATTAATAAAAATGTATTTATATTTTACAGAATCCTTTGAAATATCACAGAACAAACAGGTCCGAAAATTATCGGAAGCTACGTTGTGGACTGGTCGGCTTCCATCCGAAGTGACAGATGAAGGATTCATCTACCTGCCATCAACCGAAGAAGGCATAACCAATATGACGAAGGACAGTGGCGGCAAGTGGATGATATACAATTCCGGAAGCAACATGACCAGACACGACGAATTCTTCCTGGCTATGACCTCCCTTTACCAAGAGGGAATCTTTGTTGGCCTTAAAGCTAGCACAGCAAAGGATTGTGGGGAAACGCCCCCGATGTTGTCCAATACTACCTCGCTCCAATCTTGCAGATTCGTTAGGAAAGGTGCTCTGATTTTCTGTTACACAGCAGATTCCGAAGATAAAAAAGATGTGCTCAGGGCTGCAACGGCTATACGAAGTGTTATCGAGAACGAATGCGTTATGTACTATAAAACCAACTCGGCTTCTATCAAGGGAACCTATAAACATGAAGGCAAAAGGTATGCTACGAAATATATGCACACGGTTAGTGGAGGATTTTACGAAAGGGACCATTTGAATCGGTTTAAAATGTTTACATAATGTCTATCTTATTCTATTCTTTCATACCTGCCTCATTTTAGAACTACTTTTTAAATATACCATATATTGTAATGTTTGCAGATAAGAAAGTATATTTTCCCCCCATATTTCTACACTTTATCCCAAATTGTCAATAATTGATTGGCCATATGGTTTCGTATGTTTTTTTATAACGTTTCCCTGTATTTGTATTCAATTAATTATAAATCATAATTGTATTTGATGTATTTTGAAATAAATATTTTACTAATTTTTGAAGTAGTGTTTGTAACTTATTAGTTTTGGAAAGTATTATAGATAAAGTGTAACAATATAGTTTACCACAACTTCTTGATGCCTGATTTTTAATAAAATCATTTTTATCAATTTTTATTTAACAAAATCTAGTTTAGTTCGGGGTTCTACTATTTCACCTCATTCGATTTCAATTACGATTTTACAGTTACGTTAATTGTAAATTTAAATGATTTGAAACAAAAAAATCACGGTGTTAAAAAGCATCCTAATGTCGACTTAGAGACAATCGTGTCTACTCCTGTCTAACTCCTCCTACTACTCTCCTACTCCTCCTGTCTACTCCTCCTACTACTCCTCCTACTACTCTACTCTCCTCCTCCTCTACTCCCTCCTGTCTACTCTCCAATCGTGTCTACTCCTCCTCTCGTCCAGAGCATGTCCACGGAGTGGAGAAAATGTCAATTTTAGCTTCCACACTACGTTTATAACGTAAAAAGTGGAAGGTATTATAATCGTTCAGTCCGTCCGTCTGTCACCCACTTTCACAGAAAGAACCACAAGTCCCACAGACAAGTGGGATACGTCATTTTGAAGCAAAACATCAGATTAGGCTACATTCCAAATTTCATTAAAAAATTTAAATTAGAAGTTTATTTAAAATTTAAATAACTAAATTTTTTTATCTACATTGAAATAACATGAAAATTTCATTTTTATTCATATTTTCACTGTTGCCATCTACAAGTCCCACAGACAAGTGCGATACGTCATTTTGAAGCAAAAAATCAGATTAGGCTGCATTCCAAATTTCATTAAAAAATTTAAATTAGAAGTTTATTTAAAATTTAAATAACTAAAAATTTAATCTACATTGAAATAACATGCAAATTCCATTTTTATTCAATATTTTCACTGTTGCCATTTCGTTAAACGTACGAGAAACTTTATTTGAAATAAAAATAAAAATATTTATTTATGTGATATAATTCAGTTTGGATTGTTGTAATATCACAATAGAGTTCTTTTGATGGTTTATTATATATGTATGAAGAAAGATGCATAGAGAATTCTAACTTGGCATAAAAAATATGCAAAGTTTCGCTTTTATTTTTAAAGCATCAATTGCACTAATTATATATTTTTCGAACTGTAAATTAATTTAACAAACGATAAATAACTGAATTTTTGAAAGAAATGTAAATGGTAAATTGTGGCGACGCGACACAAAGATATTTATTAAAAAAGATTACATTATTATTCTTCGAACTTCAAACAAATTAAGCAAACGATAATGTCTAATTATTAAATCTGAGAAAGAAGATTAATGAAAATAATTAATTTTATCGTTTAAATGTTTAATTACAACTAGTTAAAGGCTCTGTTTGGCGAATTTCTTTCTGAGGTGTATAAATAGTTTGTTTCCTGTTGAGCACAAATGTTGTGTGGAAGCGGTTTAAGTGACAGATTCTGTAACAAACCTACTTGTTGATTTTTATAACAAAAGGCTTAGCTGATAGAAACACACTGAATTGAGAGGTTATTAAAAGTCACATATTTTGTTACTGTAAAAGCCACACTGAATATTGTTACCCATGGTTCCTAGAGGGAACTTTATGGGCACTAAATATCTTTGGGAGGAGAAAAGAAGCATTCGAAAACTCGCCAAAACCGCTGTTTTCCGTGACTATTATTGAGGGACACTATTTACGATCATGTCAAACCAGTCAGAAAATCGGCACAACTTCTGTTCTGAGTGTTTCGTACGCCCATCAGAAAAGATTTCACGCAAAACGTTGAACTGAAAACAATAGAACAAATGGAATGTATTTCGTAAAAAGTTAATGTAGAATCGAATACATTAAGGTATTTTTTTTTCCTATCAAAATGATTTTTTTTTTTGGTATAAGTTTTATCTTTAAATGGGAAAAAGGGTTGCTTTATTTGGTAATGCCTCTGATGGAAGCATCAACCCCTTTCAAGTCGATGCTGATTTTGTCATGAGGCAAGCATAAAACATGTAAAGAGGTCCCTTTATTTTCTTTTTTCATTATTTAAATGGTATTGGAAAAATAATCCTTACGATTTCGAATGGATCCCTGCTAAATACAAAATCGAAACTCATTTTCTTTCATTCGCGAATACTATATCAAGCACCTTCTTGTCCAAGGGTGTTTTATTCTAAACATAAATAGTATAAGCTAGATTGTAGTGTTTTGCCTCTACTAGATAAAAAATTGGTTACAGTATCATGGCTGATTGGTTACTTCATGTACTCCTCATAAACTTATTTTTTAATCTGGTTGTTTTATACAACTACAAATTCAAAAATTGGCTATCAAAAACAAGCCAGGGACCCAGCAAAGTTGCTTCTAAAGCTATATAATTTTTACCAGGCTGTAATTACTATCATGGATAATCTAAAAAAAATTCTTCTCTCTTGAAATACACAGCATAATCTGTTAAAATCAATCGACTCATATGTGAGCCTATACGCATTAATTTAACATGTGTTTTATGCACTCGTTTAATTTTTATTTAAACTCATTCCATAGTTCTAGAGTAAGGGTGCTTACCAATCCTTTATTAAAAACTAAAGCCACATCAGGTCTCAGATTTTACACCTCTAAAGTTTCACATGGAAGTTTAACTCTTTGCAATTCAAGTTACTTCTAACATACAACAGTCCGACCATCTCCCTTTTTGTTGCATTTACACCAGTTTCAATGGGAGTAGCATTTTCCAGCAATTTTAATGAACAAGCATTTTCAGCAATTTTAAAAGGACAAGCATTCAGTTTCTATACGACAATAATTTTACAGCAATTTTTGTGGGACAAGCATTTCTAGCAGTTTTAGTGAGACAAGCAAGTCTAGCACTTTAACGGGACAATCCTTTCCAGCAATTTCAATAGAACAAGCATTTACACCAGTTCCAATGGGGAAAGCATTTTCCAAAAATTTTAATGAAACAAGCATTCCCAGCAATTTTAATAAAACTCGCATTTACAGCAATTTTAATGAAACAAACATTTTCAGCAATGTTAATGGAACAAGCACTTGCAGCAAATTCATTTGGACAATAAACTACTATTACATATGTTGAAATAAATAACTGGGTTATATATCTTTATTGTAGTGTAGGTTTATGATGTTGTGAAACACGAATACTAATTTTTATTCATTAATCTTTAATAGAAAATTTTATGCGCACAAGAATAAAACTTATTTTAAAAAATCATCTTTCATAAATCGAAATCCCATTATGAGAAAACTGAATGCTATACATAGATGTGCATAACAGCGATCAGAGATGCTTTCAGTACTCCAAAAAAAAAAATGGATATTAATGTTAACAATGCTTTCAAAAGCTTTGTTAAAAGCATTGTTTTGCTTTTATTATCCTGTAGTTTCACTTTATTTCAATGAATAATACATATATTACTCAATATTCTTTTGTGTAATGAAATTGAAGTACATTGTTTCTATATCCATTCTTTTGTCTTTGTAACATAAGTGAGTTGAATTTAAAGCTTGCATCTAACATTAACAATTAAGGAAAAATATTGATTTGAAATACGGTTTTTAGATTTATAGATTGAAAGCATTTGGAATAACTATTTTTCACAGTTTTTTTCAATATTTTTATATTTAATTGCTTTGTCTTTGTACCGTTTCAAAGTATCAATAAATTAGTAAATTTTTCTTCAACGCCCGTAAAAATATGTAACAATTATTCTATATTGTTCTTTCGTTTTTGTTATATTCGTAATACTCGTTTTTTTATTGAAAATAAAGATACTTTAATATTTGTATATCTAATAATTTTTCTATTAACACTACGCATCTACGAAGATGAACATCAAATATTAAACGTTATTTAACTCATAATTTTCCAGCTTTTGTGTATCGAAACTTTACACGTTATTGTACTACGTTCTGACTTTCATATTTGTGACCATAACTATAACATTGTACTTCTGAATACTATCCAGACTTCATTTAAATTAGTTATAAATTATATAGTAAGACATGTTGTTTCATTAAAATATATTACTTGGCTTACATTTTGGAAGGTCTATATAAATACACCAATACTTATATTCAGTTGTTCGTTTGCATTTAACGGATATTGAAATAAATTTCAAATGTGATTCTAGATTTTACATTTCAGAAAGAACAAATGTATATAACTAGTAGTATAACATAATAATGTAATACTCATTCAATAATTATTAAAAACAAATTATACAAGCACATAGATGTCTGGAAAAATATTTTCTCTCTATGACTTATTTATAAAGGTTATTATGTATTGTTTAGTTTTGTTCTTATATGTAGTATTTTATTGCATATGCTTTTACTCGAAGTTTTATTATAATTGCATTTATTATAATTGTAATTGTTTTATTTTAATTGCAAAGAGACTCATAAAATATGCGGATTCATAAATATCAATTATTTGTCAGAGTTTCGTTATGATGTCATACATCATTGTAATTTTTTTATTACTTGTTGTCTTTTAACTTAAACATTTTTTTAAACTCGAAATAAAACCATCAATTCAATTTTTCACGAGAGCAAATATACCTCGAACACTGCAAAAAAATACATTACCTGTAAAAATTATTGCAATCGTAAAATTTTCATTCCGATATTTTCTTCTTTTAGATTAAACCTTTTTTTACACACCCATAAAAGAAATCTATGTATTAATTTACTAAATTTATGCGTTTTTTCTTTTGTTTGGTAATAGTGAAAATAAAGTGATTCCTACATTTCTTTTTCAAAAACTTATTTGTGAAAAATTGAAATGCAGATCAGCTCTTTATTTTTTTTAATGTATTTCTTGTATTGAAAATTACAATAATTTATTATTTAAGATGGCATTTTCAGTTTTTAGAACCTGAATATAAGTTATAAGACCGTATTATATATGTATTATTATATATATTTGCCGCCCCAGTCACAATATTTTTCCACTTCGGGGAAAGGTAGCTGGTTAGCTGCAAAATAGGGTGGTATGTGCTATATAAAATAGATACACAGATTAGAATCATCTATGTACCTTTACACGCTAAATCGAAAGCGAAATAGGCGATTTTTTTTTAAAACTGTTCGACTATTTTTCTTTCAACTTCGAAATCCGGGAGGAGGGGTACAATTGCCCTCGCAGCTACCATGTTTGCTACGAAATATTAGTATTATATATATATTATATATAATATATATATATATATATATATATATATATATATATATATATATATATATATATATATATATATATATATATATATATATATATATATATATATATATATATATATATATATTTTATATATATATATATATTATATATATATATATATATATATATATATATATATATATATATATATATATATATATATATATATATATATATATATATATATTATATATATTATATATATATATATATATATATATTATATATTATATATATATATATATATAATATTATTATATATATATATATATATATTTACGGCTTACGCATTAATGTAAATTATTTGTTTTCTTTCTTAAAAATATTCGTATCTTTATAATAATATTGTTATGCCGAATGCTGCTTTAATTGGTCGTTAAATTTACCACCCTAAAATATTCGCCGCTCTAGGCTACAGCCTACTTAGCCTATTTAGAAATCCGGCCCTGATTCGTGTAAGGAAATCCACCTTCTGGTCATCCGGTGGCTATTTCATTTTGAGGCCATGTTGTTTTTACATCACAGTGATTTTAGGTTGTTTTTTTACAACAAATTGATATTTTCGTTACGTATCAAGTCATATGAATGATATTCTTCAATAACGTGTTTCAACAAAATAGTTTGTGGTGGTTCGATAACTATTAGAATAGTAGATTATACATTTTCGCCTGTAGATGGCGAAATGTAATGAATGCAGATTCAAATTTTTACCTTATTTTGTAGATTCACACCGCATGGTTATAAAACACTCATCATGCGCTTGTAAATTAAGAGGGACTGTCAGTCCCATAGAGCTAATGCATTTGTTTTGAAATCACAACTTTTGCAAAAGAATTGCTTTGCCATGCTATCCCATTTTCACCTGGTATGGTAATCAGCATAACATCAATTTAACACAAAATTGAAAAGAAAATAACATTTGGTTATTTAATTATTCATTGATAAAGTTTTAAAATAGTGTCGCCATCTGCTGTATATTTTTGGCATTTTAAAACTTCAAAAATATATAATTAAACAACTAGATAACATTTTCGTTTCAAATTTGTTTCATTTCGTTGTTATATTGATTCCCATACCTGGGAAAAAAAGGGCTAACATGGCAAAGCAATTACATCTGCGGAAGTTGTGATTGAAAAACTAATGCATTAGATCTATGGGACTGACAGTCCCTCTTAAAATACTAAAAAATTAAGTTTAAGTTTTTATATCAGTGGTAATCATTGCATTGGTCTCCAATTACTATTTTCTAATTTAAAATGACTGAAAAAAATATTGTGTTGAATGTTTATTTGAAATACGTAACATAGAAACAAGTTAAATTGGCACACTTATTCGTTGCACTATTTTAACAACAATTAGTTTTTTCAGCAACGTTCCAATCAAGAACGTCACAGTTGAGTTGAGATTAACAAAAATGCTAAATATTATGTGAGTATACAGAAAAATGTACCGCGAGTTTTATAGCTCCGCCCGTGGTCTTGGCTTCTATGCAAGGAAACTATGAGTTCAACTATAGTGTACTAATCAGAGTTTTAAAAAAGTACATTTGGGTTCTTATCACACTCAAGGATACTGTTTTTCTACTACTCTCGGTGCACTGTAAAAAAGTATCAGGAGTTTACAGAAAATAACTGTCAGATGGTGTGCCATACAATTTACAAAGATAATCTGCAAATGTTATATGAACAATTTGTAATTTTAACGCAAAAGCTGTTTTTAAACAAACAAAAAAGCTAAATTTTACCTCTCCTGTCACAAAGTTAAATCCCCAGTCACCCCAGGCTGGGTAACTGACTATAGTAGGGTAGGGTACATATATATTCCGGATTGTGTGCTTGATCAGAGACCCGCTCATATAAGCCTTCGTCAAGTAAGACTGGCACAGAAAGAATTTTTACTGTCACAGAGAAAGGAAGTACACCCAGGGCGAAGGCGGCCGAACCAGCACCCGTTACAGAGCGCAGACTTCTAGCTTAATGGTCCAAACCACTCGGCCATCCGGGCCCCACTGTCTATAGTAATACATCGAATAATAGTAAACTGTCAAACAAATTATCTAACCACCAACCTTTAGATCCCAGGTCCAACGCTCGTCTAACTAAGCTATTTCGGCACACAGAATTTCCACAAACAGTCAAAACGCTTGCTTGATTGCAGTCCAGTACTCTGTACACTGTTAAATAGTGAAGAAATACTTTTTTTACTTTTAAACAGCGTATTTTTACAGAAAAACTGTTAAAAGAAAATAGCAGTATTTTTCTGTAAATATACAGCTTTTTTCTATAAAATTAATAGACTTTTTATAGCGTGGAGTGAATATCATTGATAAAAACGTAAATGCGATATTTTCCCGGTTGCGGCGTAAAACTCAAACTGATTGATAACATTTCCATTGTGACAATGGAAATTCCAATTGTTGACAAAACGGCAAAATTACCCAAATCATTGAGTATGAAACGGGTCCTGAAATAATTTATATCCATTCTAAAAAAATTTTGATACAAAATTACTTTTAGCAAAGTCCTTTTTGTTTTCGTATTTTTGCAATATCAAATAGTTACGCTATTAACTTAGCAGTGCTACATTTTTATTCCAGATATTCCACTGACCGACAAAATTCGATTGTAAACTCGTTTCTTTACGATATTCAAAATATTCTCAGAAAAAGCTTTTTTGTTTTGGTGCCTTAGGGATACCTTCTGCACGAAAATACTTATTTAAAAATAAGGGGCACGTGGGTTGTTACTCGAAATAGAAATAGAATAGCAGTCTCTTAAACTTAGTTGTACGCCTTAGAACATTCTTATTTTCTTGTATATTCAATGCAGTTTATTTGAATGAAACAGTAAAGCAAAAAAGAAGAAACCGTAAAAGTGAAAATACGCATATAGTTCCAGTAACAATATTTCTGTTGGTTATTGCTTTTACTCGTTCAAGTAGGTAAGTGCTTAAAATAAAGCTTTGTTGAAAATTAAGAAATGGAAACTATTTTATGAAAAGATTCAGCAGAGAAAGTTTTAAGCTCACTCTTAAAACAAAAGAGTGAAATCCACTTCTATAGGGGAAGTGCATTTTCGGCACCGGAAAGGAATGGAAATTAACTCAGACTGAGTTAAAACCGCTCGTTTGTTTTAAGAGCGTAGGATATAGATAAATCAAAATTTAAATAACGCAAATTGTGGGATATTTTCTTACTTAGCACTTCTTTTTCCAACTACTTTGTGGAAGAATTTAATATTACGTTTTATTGGCATTGGAATAAATAAATATTAAAGGGGCAGTTTAATTTAGAATCTGTTAGCAAAATTATAACAAAATCATTTTATTTAGTTCCCCAATAATCTTTTAATACCTTTACACAAACTTATTTCATTTAAATTTTAGCGGTAGTTTGGTAGTAATTCAGTAAGTCCGTTATTGTTCAGATGTGTGTACAAAATAAGTTATTTATCCACGATCACTTCAGGAAACAAAATTAAAAACTTCAATTATCAGAACGTTTTTGAGTTAACAAAGTCACCACATATTAAAAAATTAAGTTCCGGATATTAGTATGGCAATACAAATTATTATACAAATTTTATGAAACGTTTATCAACTAAAGTTATGTCCCTTGTTTAAAATCAGCATTTTAATGTCATTTTTTATTTGTAGGAATAAATAAGAGACAAAGAAGGTATTTCGTTGAAGGGAAAACATTAAGATAAATTTGTTTTTTATGCTTGCGTAAAAAGAAATTGAAATTCTTCTTGAAAAGTCACAACATATTAAAAAATTAACTTATGGATATTACTATGGCAAATTTCTTTTAATATCCAATTTTGCTGATACATAGCAACAAACGTAATGAAAGATTATGGAAAAATAGTAAATTTATTACTTTCTAAACTAGTGGTATATTGTAGAAATAGAGGCTTGTGGATATTGGTTAAACTTTAAAAGGTTATCGTTCCTTAAGAACTACAATGCTTCATATGAAACTTTTCGAGCGAGGAATGTTTTATATAACTTTATTCCTCTGACAAAATATTATGTGGCCCTCATTATTCTTTTCCCCAATACAATATTTCGTTTTTCATAGATATTTCGTCAGCTTGTCAGTTTTGTCACACGAAATTGACAATCATTTGAAGTAAAACCTACCTTATCATTAGAAAATGTGTGCGTATTGAAAACGACAGACTTTGTTCAAGCGCAAATAATCGTTTTAGTAAGTATATTTCTTGTACAATGGTGTTTCATTCAACCGAAAATGTTGTCGCTTTAATCGAAATCAATGTTTCGATTCAAATATTGGTATTCTTTTATACGTCACTCAAATTACTTCTTTTTATGGTGAAGGGACCTCCTGTGAATATTTTTCGTAATTTCCTTTGTGAATCTCTCAATATTTCGTTTATTGAAATAAATGCTGGCATACAAAGAGTGGTCAGTTTTATTTTTTACATTGGGTTGTGAACCTCTGAATTATTTTTTTAAATATTTTTATAATTGATTATAAAATACTTATAAAGTTCAAACAATATGCAAATACACTGTTAAAAATTTTGTGCTTGGTTTCACCATGATATTGGTTCCTAGTAGCTGCAACGGCTGAATGGTGAAACGTTCCACCATATTTTTGGTATTTGGTTGAACCATTTCTCAGGTTTTTCTTTCCAAATCTAGAAAAATGGTTCAACCAAACACCGAAAAAAAGGTGAAACATTTCACCATACAGGCGTTGCAGCTACTAGGAACCAATATCATGGTGAAAGAACCAATATCAGGGTGAAACCAAGCACCACATTTTTAACAGTGTAGTGCATACATAAACATTAAAAAAATATAAATAATTATAATGATCCCACCGATTTAAAACGTAATTAGTTTCGACTGGTTAATTTTAAATCTGTCATTTTTAAAATTCTAAAACCGCGTACAATGTTGCTACGACAATGTTATTCTCTTTGGCACACGGGAACATCTTTTGTCTTTTAAATAAATGTTGCCACGAGGTTAAATTCTATTCTCGGTGTCCGCGCTCGTCACATATAAAATGAAAGCGTATGGATAAATCTAAAAGAAGACAAGTCCACAGGAAGTTTTCCGTACTCCTCTTTTCTTTCATTAAAATGTTGAGAAGAAAATGCGAAATGGGAAATTCTCCAATAAACTCGATCCTTTTTAGATGTGAGGATTCAAATAGAAGAACGTGGGTGTTTATGGCTCCCTAAAACAAATTGTAACGTTTGCCCCAATCCATTGATTCTCAGTGTGTATGCGTAGTAGCCATAAACGATAGAAAAATATAGCCTCTGATCACAAAGACTATTTATCTTTTGCGTAGTAGGTAGCTAGGATATTTGTTTATTATTTCGCCTTTTTTGTTATTTGCTCTTAATTTTCAACATGGGACCCATTCTTTTGCGGTAAAACTTAAAGATATAGATTATTACCCCATTTGGAGAATAGTTTATTTGTTATGTGATGAAGTCGTTAAGTTTTTGTCACAATTTAGAGAGTTTTGAAACCATGAATAGTTAATTATAGTAGGAAAGAAATCTAAAATATAGCTGCTTAATGGATTTTATTACAGAACTCTCCTCAGATAATATTTTGGAGATTTTAATAGTTTTTAACTAGCAAAAAGTAACTTTTATGTTAAAAAAAATCATAAATCCTCCGATGTAGTGACAAAAACTTATTCAACGCTGGTGTACCTTCTGATACATAAAGTAATTAGGAGAATTAACATAGCAAAGAAAGTCCAAGCCAAGCAATTTAATTTGTAGCCATCAATATGTTAAAAAATCAGCAATAATAATACTCAAAAGAAAGTATCTATTAAGCAGCCATAAGTATTTGTTGCTTCAAGTTTCACATGCATGATTTTTTGCTTCTGAAGAATCCTAATATGAATAGAAACCTTTTAAAAAAAGAGTAATAGAAAATTCCCTTCCTTTTTGGAAGTAAAATGACTTTTTTATTTACCATAAAAATATTTATGTTTACCTCCTTTTTTTTAGCATGTACCAGTGGCGTCACCAATGCACCCACTTTCAAATTTCACGAAAAAGATTTGCTACTTTTGTTATTTTTTTTTAAAAAACGCTTATCAGCTAAAGTTATTTCCCTTTGTTTGTTTCAAATAATTATTTTAGATTATTATTTATTTGTAGAAATAATTTGGATATGAAGAAGAGATTTCGAGCATAAAAACATATTAACTATTAAAATGCAAACTAATATTTTTATACTAATAATAATAATCTTTATTATTATTACAAAAACAAAAAATGACAAACAAACAATAAAAAAAATATGGCACGCCAAGGGGGAAAAAATTCCCGTACCGGCGAACAAAAACATATATAGTTATAATTGAACACAACAAAAGCACAGAAACAAATAAGATCGAACATAATGTGATGTGACAAACAGATGTTATACAGATATGATTTATATGCTTGAAATTATAGTGAAAAATAAAAATCCAAGTCGTCGATATTTATAAAAAACTCAAAAAGTTGTTTTTTAAAGACATAAAATTTATTTGTATTTGTTAGGTGAATAAGCAGTTTATTATATAATTAGGAGCAAGATAGAAAAAATGTTTAGTAAACAGGGGAGAGTGGGGGCTAATGGGTCAATTGGCCTAAAGCTGGGGAAAATATACTTTTTTACAAATATTTCTACACTACAGCATTGTAACAGCTAGACTTCACATTTTAACAACCAAAGATCAGCCATTAAACGTATGTGATGAAGTGGAGAGAAGAATAGTTTTTATGGAGAATCCAAAGTTAGTTAAAATTGTATATTTTTTTCACTTTTAAAGTATTAAATAAAAACTTTCTTTAAATCAAACTATAGTTTTAGGTAGATGACATCATGAATAAGATATTATATGTAATACTGTGATGATAACGTACTTCTGTTGGATCATTATAAAAACACACTGTGGGGTCTAATGGGACAGAAACTGTGGGGTCAAATGGGACACGAATAAACCTAGATTTGTATGCTTATCTTGAAGACTACATAATATATAAATCTCTAATATCTTATTCAAGTTGCCAAAAACTTTTTAAAAGTTTAATTTTAAACTTTTTGAACTGTTTTCGTCGTATAATAAGTGAAAGTTCAAATAGCTTTATTGGTGACATTTTTCCACCTGCAATTTCATTAATTACGTCTGAAAAGTGTTTGGTGAAGATAAATAATTTGTTTTATGTAAAATTTGCTAGAAAGCAAACTATTCTTTATTACGTTGGATTGATTTCTGAAATAGAAAGTGATTAACTCCGTTATATATCATTTATCCGTTTTATATCATTAGAAAACCTGACAAACAAAATCATTGTCAATTATCAGAACCTACATTTATATAAGTTTTTTTAATTTCAAGGACAAATAGTTCCATCTTATAAAACATATCTGTCTTGAAATATCCCCACGTTACAAAAACTGTCCAATACAAACATCATTAGCTCATCCGCCTACGTCATCATCGGCCCAATTAGTGACGATCAACTAATACCCTGACGTCATATCAGCGTTAATTAAGAGACCGTAAAAATAAATAAAATGAAATTGTCGGAAGCAAAGGGAATAATGTGTTTTAAAAGAATGAGGTAGAATTTGAATTGGCAGATACGCAGTAAAGAACTGCTTACATTATTATTTGCAGTATTAACGTCCCAGGAGGGGGTAGTAGTACACTTAGACCAATATTTTTATTTTCAAAATTGGCGAAAAATATTTTGATTTTTACGCAATAATGATGTTTCAGTATTTTACGGCAAAAAGTAAGAATATAATCTCTGAGGAATACAGTGTAAATCTGTCATTTTTCCAGCAAAATACATGTTTTTTTTAATTATAAATTTTAAAAATTTACAATATTTTAAAAAGTGAATTATAGAGGAATCATTTATAATTATAAGCTACAGAAATATAATTTTAAACTTTCTAAAGAAAGGAAATTTCTAGTATAAAATTTAAAGTACAGTGAAAACAAGTTTACAGTTCAACCAATTTGCTTATCCCTAAGCGGCTTAAAGATTTCTAATGAGAACTTTCAAACAAGTAAGAATTCAAAAATGTGATAGTTTGAACGGAAGATGAACTGTACTACGGACAGCCTAAATATACATATTTACTTTACACCGGGGCTGGGGAGCCAGTCGGTTAGGCATTCGCCTAGCATGCGAAAGGTCCCAGGTTCGGGTCCGGGCATCGCCAAAATAACTATCGACCTATAAACGGCCCTTGCAGCCAAAAATGTCCGACGAATAATACCCCGTGTAGAGGGAATGCACGTTAAATATTCTTCAAAGTCCTAACGCTGCGTACGATGTCGCCCTTAACGGTTGCGTTGGGTGCCTACTCAGGTGTCGGCTCGTCACTTGACTGTGGTTCTAAAATACGACGCCAGTCGCCAATAGTCCTCGTGTGGCTCTAGTGCGACGATAATTCCAACTAAACTAAACTACTTTACACCGTGTCTTTGAGATACTTTACTTTTACTTTAATCTTCTTTAAAATAAAGAAATAAAGTAATCTTAAAATTTTTTAATAAAATAAGGGAAATAAAGCTTCAAACTCTGACAAAACTTCTTTCTATTCTTCCTATTTGAATTTCGCATTCAATATGACTTTTAAAATAAGTAAGTAAAAGTATTAAATTAGCGTTCAAGCTTATTTTAAATTTTAATAAAAGTTATGACTAAAATGTACAAATGTATTATTGTACAAAAAATAATATAAATATATTTTTTATATCTTATAAGCCTGACACACACTTTTCAAAATCAACATTTGTTTTATTTGAAAATTGCATACAATAAAAAATGTTCCGCTTTCCAGCTTCTGATTTGTAGCACACAAGACTGGTTTGGTGGACGATTCTAAATTAGAATTTTTAAATTGAGTATAAATGAGAGAAAATGTTTTTAACTTGAAAAGTTTGTCTGGTTAGTTTTCTTTTGGGATATGCATGTTTTCGCATTTTCTTAGGCTTCTTTGAATATTCTCTTTCTAATCTTGGGAATAATAATCTTGGGAATAAAGATATTCTGCTTCCCAGCTTCTGGTTTGTGGATCATAAGACATAGATTTGGTGGACGATTCTAAACTAGAATTTTTAATCTGAATATATATGAAAGAATACGTTTTTCTTTTGAAATGTTGTCTAGCACGTTTTCTTTTGGGACATGGTTTCGCATTTTCTTCGGCTTCTTTGAATATTCGCTTTCTAATCTTGGGTAGTCATTTAGCCTTTTTGTTGCAATTGGGTGTGTCTTCGGCATTTAATCAAAGCATTCTTGTTTTTAGCCTACTTTTCTTTTTTTTAATTCGAAAGAATTAAAAAAATGAAAAAGTAGGTATTGACATGCGGTCGATGTCCGTATGTCTGTCTGTCCGTACATACCCCCCTTCCAAAATCGGTTCTAACAATCGGATCTTAAAAATTCTTTTTTTGTTAGAAAGCTATGACCTCAGAGACCCAACTTTCATACTTAATGTCCGCCTGTCTGTACTTCCGGACGGACATAAATCTACTATCTGTCGGCGAATTTCCCATTGAATTAGCATTGAAATTCAATTTTGAGTCATTTAAATCACTGTTGCCAAATTAACAATGGCATGAGAAACTTTATTTATTTAAAAATATTTGAGGCAAAATCATTTTTTCATTAATCAGTTTCGAATGACGTCATAAAATGTAGCACAATGTAATTCTTTGATTGTTCATTAATTGTTTACCAAGAAAGCGGCAAGGCATATTTTTTGCTTACAATTATGCTTAGTTTTAATTTACATTTCTTTTTTTTAATGTAGTTTGGAGTAGTTTCATTACTTTTGTTATTAATAAATATTGAATTATTCTTTGATCTATACAAATAAATCGTGCAGACGATAAATTATATTAAGTTAATTTGAGAAAGAGTATTAAGGAAAATAGTTGCTTTTGGCTTTTAGAAGTTTAAATTATATGTGGATGTTGTGTTTAGCGTTTTTTTTTAATGTGTATAAATCTAGTGTAGAAACGGTTGTTGATGATATTTACTGTTATGAACCTAGTTGTTTTCCTATTAGAATTTCAGAAAGTATTTAAGAACAGGAAAGTAGGCTATTTAGTTCTTTAAGAACTTCTTGTTTTAATCTAAGAATATAATATTAAGTTAATGGTTCCTTTTTGAATTTCCTGACCTCTAATTATAAAGTACTTTTGAAGAGTTTAATTAGTTCTCTCGTTCTTTTGTCCCTTCGTGCGAGTTAGCTTAAAATCATTATTAACTGTTCGTCTTTCGAAATTTTAAATTAGTTTATTTGTTTTACTTTTGATCATTAGAAGGTTGTGGAGTCAAGGCCAAGTTTAAAAATTATGGAAATTAGAACATTTCCTTCACACATGAAAAATAAAAATTTGTCAAAATATTAAAGAATTATTCAGCCATGCTGCCAAATAAAAATTAATACCACTGCGATATTAGATTTCTTTGAATAATTGTCGCACTAGAGCTACACGATGGCTATTGGCGAAGAACACTTTCTAGATTTTATTGTGCTTTTATAAATTTAAGCTATATAAATCATTTTACTATTCGAGGCTTGAGAAAAAAAATTCATTCAACTTCAATTCATTCACTTCAGTTGCCATTCAAGCCCTGAAACATACCCATTGCGTGGTTTTTAAATTAAATATTTTTCGTTTAAAACATATGTATTAAATATTTCTTCTTTTAAGCGCATGTTTACTCATTCATATATTAGGTGGAATTTCATATCAATAAAATAAAAGACTCGAGATTTTTTTAAAATGTAAGTTTAAATTGTATCACTTATAACGAAATAGTTGTCAAATAAACGTCTTTAATACGTCAAAAATTGTTTAGGCCGATAATATTGGTCTAGACTTTGTAACTCATGTCACATGTAAGGTATGTCGAAAATTTCTTACGCATTTCTTAACTCTAATAATCTAAGTTTTAAACGTTAAAACTTGTCTGGTATCATTTCACGTTCAAATATATATTATCTGTCAAATTATTTAAGCTGACTTTTAGATCAATTTTTCAGGTTTATTGCGTTGTGTAAATGTATGTTTTTCCTCGCCTGTTAAAAGTGCCTGCATAAGTATAAGGGGATAATATTGGAGAAAATGTAATTTTTTATTGTGAAAATTTATATATTGATTTTTTTTGCAGATAAATATCATAATATTAAGAGGAATTGATATTAGAGAAGGAAATGATATGTAAGTGAAATAGATGGAAACTATATGAAACTTCCATTAAAAATATGGAAGGAATTCTTTCCGAGGAAATTTTAAATATTTATAAAAATAAAAATATATTTTGATCACTTTCATAATTTTAAAAATATATAAGTTATTTCTTTTAAAATAAGAATAACAGCAAAGAAAAGTTTGGATTCAATTTAGTATCATGTTCGTTTGCATTATTCTACTATTCTAAGAGCTTTAACGCAGTCATACCGTACTCTTATTTTGCCAATAAATAAATCTTTATGTTTAAATAAATATGTTTAAAGTATTCTTTGAAAGTTCAACACTGAAAAGTAACTTCTGAATTCTTTTATAAATTTCAGGAAAAATTTCTTCTTTGTGTATTTCATAGCATTTATATCAAAATGGAGTTCGATAATTGTCGTTAAAATTTATTTTTCAGTACATTCATGTAGTTGAAAACGTTAATTCTTATGTTAGGTAGTTTGAATTATCGTCATAGAGTACACGAGCTATTGCTCGTATTTTAGAACCAAATCAATACGAGCCGAACTGAGTAGACCAACTCAACGTTAAGCAATCGTAGCACGTTAGGATTTAAAGGATATTTAACGTGCATCCCGACAGAGTATTATTTGTCGAATTTTTGGCTGCACGGCGTTTATAGGTCGCATTATTTTTGCATGCGACTGAACTGGTACCTTCCGCATGCTAGGAATGCCTAACGATGATAGCCGTTAATTCTTTCTGAAAATTGTGTTAAAAAATATATATTTTTCTCAAAGCAGATGAGGTGATCAGACAAAATAACCCAACCCGAATGTGTTAAAATTATGAACTGTTTTACACCCCTTTCTTCAAATACAATATGCACCCATATCCCTCATCATCCTCCATACCCCTATCACAATGATTTGATATGCTCTACTTGGAGCCTTCGATCATATATAAATCCCTACCAAACATAGTTCATAAAAAAGCCGTAAAAATACCTCCCCTATTCAGAATGAGCCGCGTCCAATATTCGTAAACTGTGATACGGGATTTACACAAAAGGGGAACGAAAGCTTAAGGAATTGGTTACCGGGGGTGATAAAAATATACACACATTGTGTGGGGTCGGGGTGTGACTTTGAATGGGGTTGGGTTTTTAGATAAGTAAGAATTGCACATCTGGTAAATAAAGTGTTCATTTGGTAATTTGTTGCTTATTACTAAATTTTTTTAAGAAATTTAAAATAACTTAGTTTTAATTGTTTTGATGGAACAAACGGATATAGAAGGTCGTTTATTAATGACGCTTTCGGTGACCACTTTTAATCTCATTTCTTCCAAATCTTGCACTAGATGGCGGTACGAGGCTTCAATCGACTGAATTGGACTAGGGCGATCCTAGATTGGATCGAGCGACCCTAAATTGGACTATCTAAAAAAAGATTAGTGGGTGTTAGTATAGGAAATTTAAATGAAATATAAATTAAAACACCCTTATCCCAATTTGTGTTTGTAGGATATTTAGTCTACTTTCATTTTTGTAAAATTTGAAGTAATTATAAAATGGACTGTAAGTATTAACAAAGTAGAAATTTTCGTCCGTCCGTCTGTTATTCCAAATTCCGTTCTAAAAGTCAGTTTTTAAAATTCTTCATTTGTGTAAAAGATATAACACATATATTTCATACGTTTTTGTCTGCCTGTCTGTCCGCTTTTCCGTCTGTCTACCCATCTGTCTTATACAGATCTGTTTCACTTTCCGTATAAAACATCCGATTAAAAAAATGGTAGAAAGGTGTGAAACCTATAATTTTTGCTTTTGTCTGTAAGTTTGTCTATCCATACTATAATGATTTCTGTATATATTTTAAGAAAAGAGAGAGTACAGTTATCTAGTTCTTGCAGAAAATCTCGTCACTTAATTTTTTTAAAGTGGCCCTAGGTACAATACTGCCAAAGTATCTATATTTAATAGCTTTTTTTTAATCGGGCTATTCTATAAAATTTTGTTTGAAATCTGAAATTAATAACAATCAAACATAAAAGTGTGGTTGTCATCAATTAGGATTAAGTTATTAACGTATAAGTAACTAAATATTAAGGGGTGATCACCTTAGTTATTGGGTGATCTTAAGATCTTCAAACAAAATATTGAATTCAGCCATGATATTACTTTGAAAAAGATTTTGGCAGCCTATTACAGATGCAAGAGGCTTTGTTTTTTTACAGGTTCATGGCTCTAGGTATAAGACTTAACATTTTTATACAAAAGTTGTTTCATTCTAAAAACTACATGGATGTGAGTTTTAATTTGTAGGTGATTTGATAGATGCGATTGCAAGCTATGTTTTTAGTAGATTTGAATAAAAAATATCGTATTTATTTTGTTTTAAATAAAAAAAAAAGAAAGAGGGTGAAAATGTTTACTCTTGCCCAATAAAAACTTTTTTTCACATTAATTTTTCACACATTTTTTTCACTACAACCTTTTTAACTAAGATTCAAAAGTAAACAACGAAAGGGGGGCCCGGGTGGCCTAGTGGGTTTGATCGCGGCCCATTACGCTAAGAGTCTGCGCACTGTACCGGGTGCGGTTGGATTTCCACCTTCGCCCTGGATGCAAGCTATGCTCTGTGTTAGTTAAAATTCTGTCTGTGTCTGTCTTACTTGACGAAGGTTTATAAGCGGGTCTCTGAACAAGAACACAAACCGAAAAATACATGTACCCAACTACCCATCTAAACAACGAAAGCAGCTAAATATTAAATGCAATTTCTCTTCATTCAATGTATAAATATGTTATTTTGGATTATTTTTACGAATCAATAAGATTTATACTGAATAAAGAAATACAAAAATTTGATAAATTAATGAAATGCACACAACATTTTTGAATAACACCAAGTAGAGATATTCAGAATACAGCCCATTCTTTGTATCTCAAAGCAATAAAAAAACTTTAATACTATTCCTATTAAATTTCTCATTAAAAGTATTGGTTTAAGCTTCTCTTCACTGCATAAATCTTTACATGGATTTCGCCTAAATATTTTATTTAAACATCATTTGAACAGAACACGGACCAATCTCACTCATTATATTACACACGCAATATAATCCGTCTTAACATCGTGAAGATTGTAACTATTTCCTTTTAATATATATAATTATGAAGTACTAATATTCAATTGCATGCGCGAATACAATTATCATGGGGTGGAATAATCCTTAGTATAGATTTCCTAAAAGTAGTTGTAATTTAGCTTGAGTTTTAAAGATTATGCTTATGAAATGAATGTAATTTAAAGCTGCTTGTTAGAATCTTTCAACAACCTGATTTTATTTAACATTCTAAGACATAAGTGGGAAAAAAATGTAAACTTGATTTCAGTGCTCGATGGTTTGATTGCAAATTTCAAACTGGCTAATTTCAATATGCATAAACTAATTTATATTTATTTCTGGAGGAAATAGTTTTAGAATAGTTATCATAAAATTAAATTTTAAATTTAGTAAAATAATAACAATTGAATTTTAGCGAAATGCGCTATATTGTAAAAACTAAAAGTTCCTAGATGGATTATCCTTTGTATTCATAGGAAAATTAATAAACAATTTTAAATTGTAAAAGATTATTTGTTAAGGCTTGTGGGTTAAATTATTTTAACAATAGTTAAATTTAACAATTCAAATTTAAAATATATATTTCAAACATTTCGAAGTAAACAAGAAGTTCTAAAAGAACTAAAATAATCTACTTGTTACCTTTATTGAACTTTTTATCTGAAAACAATCAAGTATAACAGTAACTGTCATCTAGAACCACTTCTATCCAAGACTTATGCACATTAGAAAACAATCACTAAATCTAGCATCCAGTTGTAACCAAAACGTTTTAAGACCAAAATCTACTATTTTCAAATCCAACATTTATTGACTTTTCAATAATATTAAAAATAAATATCTAATTACTTGTCAGAAAACTAAAAATAAATGAAACTTTCAGTAAAAAATTAACATTGGATTTAACCAATGTACAAAGCCTTTAAACATTAACACCCTTTTTATTGTTTGACCTTTGACATCTTTAATTAAGTCCTAAATGTAATGTGGCACATCAAAGAACGCTTAAAAAAGAACAAAGCATCTGAATTGGAATTGTTTTTATCATTCGAATTCGAGGTTCGAATGTCTGAACAAGTCTCATTAGTACTAGTTTAAAACGTTCTTTAACTTACAGAGCAAATCATCGCCTTGTAATTAAAGTGTTAATTGAATACCTCAAACCGACACTGTAAGAATTTTTTTAAATAAAAGTTTCGTTTTATTTCTATGTTCAGTGCTGTTAAAATGTTAAGGGGACGCATTACCCAAAATTTAGGGCTTCCCAGAAAATAATTAAACATGCTCGATTGCTGTGAGCTAAGGATATTGCAAAAAAAGAAGGATTCTTTTATAATGGTGGAGGTTTATTGAAAATGATATAGTGGTTTGGTAAAATGATTTTTGAAATTTTATGTTGATTTTTTAAATTTTTAATTTTTTCAGCTTGTTAATGGTTAAAACACTAAGGCTTTTAGGTAAATTAATGTAGAGCTCCAAAAGTTTTTCCTGTGTTGAAACATATGCGTTTAACAAAAGTTGGTATGGGATAAAGTCTAGTGTTAATAGATTATTTTAAAAATATGATGAAGGTGAAAATTTACAAAAAATTTTTTTTTGACAATTTTTATGACATTTCATGACAGCTACATAACTTTTTTTGTTTAACTGATAGCTCAATATCCATACCAATTTTATTAATTGATGTCGTGGAACATTTTGAAAAAAAATCCATTACAAAATTCTTTAAATTGTAGGAGTAGCATTTTGAAAAAACGTTAAATTTAATTTTTAATTTGTCATTTAAAAAAAACTTACGTTTTAATATTTATCATTTTTTTGTATATGTTTATTGAATGTTATCTTGTAAATAGTTTAATTATGCTAGCAAAAATACAGGATTAATTTTGGTACGCTCCCCTTAACTATTTCTAAATGATCTTTTGGAAATAAAGGCATCGCACCCAGCTCTGAAATTTTTTTTGTTGTGTCTAAAGCCCCGGTACCGAGCCCGATAAGACTACCGATTTTAGCGATGGGGCGGCTTCGTTTATTGAGCCAAGAGAATCCGATTTGCTCGCGCATGACACTCGTTTACGGAAGTCTCCACATCATCTCACTACATATCGGGTTTATCCAGATCAAGGCGTAACCCTGATCTGGTACCCCAGAAAGAACCGAAAAGTGGCTTATCTGATAAATCTTTTCGAGTTAAAAATCTAAAATATTCAAAACTTGATTTTGTGATTGAAAGTTATTTTAATGGATCAGTGCATTAGTTAGCCTGCAATAGAAGGGCGTAGTTGCAAAAATCATATTATCCAAAGTATAACTACAAGTTCCGGCTCTTTCATTGGCGACTTCGTTCTATTGAAAAATCGCCAATGAACGAATGTATTTAGTAGAATTTTATATATTTTCAAACACTTTTAATGTTTAAGTTTCCAAATATTGAACACATGAATTAAGAAATTCAATTTTAGTTTGAATATGTGAGCAAAAGTATTATAATTTTAAAACTAGAAGGAAAACTAACTGTTTAATGCTTTCAGATATTAATTGTATAATGTAAAAATAAAAATTTTAATTTCTTATCATAGTTTTAATGGTAATAATAGTTACTTCGCAATCAATTATTTTATTACATTTTTTTAATGTAATTTAATCATGAAATGCTAAAAATGAAATTGACCATTATATCCGCAAATCGAACATTAAGCAGATATGTATTAACCCAAGAAGACTTAATGGCATTTACATCATTCCTAAACCTAAAAAGAACATTTTCTGTAAAAATTGTATTTATCTTGCACTAAAGTTTTTTTAATAGTCTTCCGCTTCAAATACAATCTTTAAATAATCTTACTTCCTTCAAAAACCAATTGAAAAATCTTTTGTTTGATATTCCCGATATAGAGAACTATTTTTGATTATGCATACTTCAATTATTGAAATAAAATAACTGTACAGTAATTCATTTTGTATTGACTAATCCTCTTAAATAAACCCCCGACACTTCTGTTGCCATAATAATATTTTTTACTTGTAATTTAATATTTGTTCTTTTTTTTGTGTTTGTAAATTTACATCCATGTACTTTTAAATGTTCGCCAATATGGTCCTTGTGACCCTTGGTGTTCTATCTACTGTATAATTGATTTTGTATTTTTTCCCCTTCAAATTAATATCTGTTATTTTTGTGCAATAAAAAAAATACTCTGACTCTGACCTAATTGAAGTTATTCGTATAGATATGTTTACAAATTGGGGTGTATATTTGTTATTTTTTGTACAACTAAATTAATCCCCCAACCCCCAAAAAAAACCACAGTAAATGTACACAGAAAAGATTTCCATAACTTTTTTACTAAAATGTTCAAAAGTTAAATAGTAGTGGGAATTTCTCCAATAGCCTTGACCTTTTCACATATATCGATTCAGTTGTTAACGTTATAAACCTACTACTCCAGGTTTGTAATATTTTATTTCAAATCCTAAGATAATAAAACTTACTCTATCTCTAATCTTAAATCTTATGTTGCTTATAAAAGTAATAAATCTCACACACACTAGGTGTTCCTTTCTTTTGATTCTTTCCTTCTTTACTTCCATGTATAAATGGATTTTCTCAGTCATTTGACATGTTCCGCCGTTCTTTTATGTTGTGGATCTGTGTTTTAGTGTTGTCTTTTATGGCGGTAGAAGGGTATAATTTAGTTATTTTTGCACAGTGGTAGTGTTTATACAGAAGATGTGTTGTTTTTCCGGTATGGTTGGTAGAAGAATAACTTAATTATTCAGTGTTGAAAGAAATAAAAGTTTTGAAGAGTAGTATGTGTTGCCATGGAATTGTCTGTAGCTCATGATTTTTTTTGTACTTTGTTCTTGAATTGTAAAATTAGCTTTGACTAACACCTTCGGTAAAAAGACAATCGTATGTAAAATTTTACGGGTCGGTTCACAGTTGAAAATTTTTGTGCAAGATTGCATTATAATCCTGGAACCTTGTAGCTGCTATCATGTTCTATGCTACTTGTATATTTTTTATCTGAGGTGAATTAACTTACCAGTTTGCTGAATTCAAGTTTCATGTCGCTGTGGATTTTGCTTTTGTTTGAATTTATGGTGTTTGTGTCATGTGGTGTATAGTAAATTTTAACATCGTTTATGTGGAAGAATAATCAACTAACAAACTTCACTCCTGGAACTTGGATTTTTGTGTTAACTGGCACCAACATTGTTGTAGACAGTACGATAATTAAATAAGTAAGTTTGTGCGTAATAGAATACTATTTTACCTTCTCACAACTTTTTATATAAATCATACATGGATCTAACTTATTTAAATAGATTATGAGAGATTATGTTTCAGTAGAGATAATGTTCATTCTATATTTGTCCGGCAACATTTTGAGCGCTCGACAATTTGTTCTGTGACATTATTTCTCCGATATTTTGTCCCGCGACATTACTATCTTGACATTTTTTTTCCAAACTAAGTTAACATTTAAGACTCTATTTTCCGATTCTAGACCTCTATTTCAAATGAGGATACTTCGGAAATGTCATCACTTGAGCACACAGACTTTCTCTAAAGTGGGTGTTGACTTATTCAATTCAAGTGTTTATTATCGATTTTGCTTTGGAAGCAGAAGTTCTGTTTAAACGTTGTTTGAGTTCATTGTTCATTTGACTCTGTACATTGTGAAAACACCAATTTTCTGCAAAGAAACATAACATTGTGATGTAAAAAGTAACCACAAAATTTGATGTTATTTTGAAGAAATTTTTCACAGTGAAGAACTTAACGCTATTTTTCTAAATTTTGGAGTATCTTTAAGACTCTATTTTCCTATTCTAGACCTCTATTTCAAATGAGGATACTTCGGAAATGTCATCACTTGAGCATACAGACTTTCTCTAAAGTGGGTGTTGACTTATTCAATTCAAGTGTTTATTATCGATCTTGCTTTGGAAGCAGAAGTTCTGTTTAAACGTTGTTTGAGTTCATTTTTTCATTTGACTCTGTACATTGTGAAAACACCAATTTTCTGCAAAGAAACATAACACTGTGATGTAAAAAGTAACCACAAAATTTGATGTTAATTTGAAGAAATTTTTCACAGTGAAAACACCAATTTTCTGCAAAGAAACATAACATTGTGATGTAAAAAGTAACCACAAAATTTGATGTTATTTTGAAGAAATTTTTCACAGTGAAGAACTTAACTCTATTTTTCTAAATTTTGGAGTATCTTTAAGACTCTATTTTCCTATTCTAGACCTCTATTTCAAATGAGGATACTTCGGAAATGTCATCACTTGAGCATACAGACTTTCTCTAAAGTGGGTGTTGACTTATTCAATTCAAGTGTTTATTATCGATTTTGCTTTGGAAGCAGAAGTTCTGTTTAAACGTTGTTTGAGTTCATTGTTCATTTGACTCTGTACATTGTGAAAACACCAATTTTCTGCAAAGAAACATAACATTGTGATGTAAAAAGTAACCACAAAATTTGATGTTATTTTGAAGAAATTTTTCACAGTGAAGAACTTAACTCTATTTTTCTAAATTTTGGAGTATCTTTAAGACTCTATTTTCCTATTCTAGACCTCTATTTCAAATGAGGATACTTCGGAAATGTCATCACTTGAGCATACAGACTTTCTCTAAAGTGGGTGTTGACTTATTCAATTCAAGTGTTTATTATCGATCTTGCTTTGGAAGCAGAAGTTCTGTTTAAACGTTGTTTGAGTTCATTTTTTCATTTGACTCTGTACATTGTGAAAACACCAATTTTCTGCAAAGAAACATAACACTGTGATGTAAAAAGTAACCACAAAATTTGATGTTATTTTGAAGAAATTTTTCACAGTGAAGAACTTAACTCCATTTTTCTAAATTTTGGACGTATCTTTAAGATGATTAATAATAATAGCCATCATAAATTTTGATGACATTTTGAAATTAAAACACAATTTCATTACAGATAAGAAACTTAAAACACCACTTTGTAAGAATCAGGTAATAAAATGAGGCAAAAGCGTCTTACAAAAACTGAGAGCGTCTCACATAAAAACTGAGAATAAACAGAAAGTATCACGTTATTTTATTAAGATTTATTTTCCTTGTTACAATTAATTGTATCATAAAAAGAAACTACTTTAATGATAATTTAATTTTTTGCTATTTAACGGTTAAATATTAGAATTGAACAACTTATCTGCAAGCAAAAAATACATTACAAATTTTAGAACATTTTTTTTTATTAAATAACATGATTATGAACTGCGATTTTTATTTTTTTAATAAAATAGTACTTTTTGTTTAGATAATGAACTTTAATTAATCTGTTCGTAAGAAAAACATTAATAATATTCTTGTTTGGCGTGCAAGGGAAATTAAGAACCCGAAAATTAATCAGGACAAACTGTTTGCCTAGAAATCTTGAAGAATCTTTATTAACACAGCAGGTTTGAAACATATCTTTGCTAAAAAAGAAAAATGAATTTCAAAATTAATTTACATGATGAATAGTATGAGGACCTTGTAGGTTTGAAACAAGTATGTGTTATTAATTAACTCAGTAGAGAATACTGTTGTCGATTGGCACATAATTATTTTTTAGGTATTGAAGAATCTGTTTATTTTCTTGTAATATTCTATACTTTGTTTAGAAAATAGTCAATTGCCGCGCATCTCAAATCATCCGCATGAAACAAATAATAAAAACTTTAAGGGTATATTTAAAAAAAAATTGTAACCTATTTTGACTTATTTATGAACTTCAAGGTTATATTATTTTATTTTAGATTATACATATCAGTCCTTGAGAAAACGATACTAAATAATAACTTTAATAAGGATATTTTAGTTATTGAATGCATTTTTAAAATTGTTTTATAATAACTCAAATTTAAGTAGTTATTTTAACAAAACTAATTATAAGACTGTCTCGGCAATTAGTAGTAGAATATGACTTCCCATAATAATCCCTTTAAAATCTTGAAGTAAATTGGTAAAAAAAATTTTTTAAGTACTAAGGTTGAAGTGCTTAAGTACTTAACATTCTAAACGGAATACCGCTAATTTAAGTAAAACATCCCATCGCCCTTTCAGCCTTAGTAATCCACCCGACCATTTAACCCTAACATTATTCTTCGTTACGTCATACTTTTTTTTGTATTCTAGTTAATGAAGTGTTCTCTTTTCCTTAAAAAAATTCTTCTAAGAGCCCTTACGAGGAAAAAAAAACTTCTCAAGACGGTGAAAGGAGAGAATAAATAAATAATTCTGCCAGTATTTGTTTCGTATATGTTCTAGAACATAAAAAAAAGAATGTTCTTAATAACATTTTCTCCGCCATTCTATTGCCACCTGAAGTTCGATGCATGTAGACAGCGATGCCAAAAGTTTTAGTTCTGGCTATTAATTTTACTTCGTCTGAATATATATATTTTTATGCGTATAAGAAAAAGAATTCACTATATATTTTAAAGTGTGTTCTTGTACGTGGGTAAAATGAAAAGAGCAAGTACTAAATGCTTCTTACAAGAAAAATAATTCCGTGAAATGAGTAGCTCTATTTATAAATTAGGCCAACATAAAATAGAGAATGTGATATATAGAATGTTTGTATCCGCAATTACAAAAAAAATATTGCGCAGAATAGTCTTAGAATGCAAGTACGTGGGGTAAGGTATCCATATACCTTAGACAACTGTTTCTTTAATTTTTGAGATAGACTTTTTAAACTTTGTGAGAAGATCAGGCACATAAAAACTAACATAAAAATACTTTACTGCAATAAAAAAATACATTAATTAATAAATTAATTAGCAATTAATTAATTTAAGAGGGCCAAATTTTGTGCAACTTTACGACAATCCTAATGACTTGTTTTACAAAAATTTTGCAGAAAAGAAAACAGTAAATATCCAGGCATGTGATCATACTTTATATAAGCTCTAAACAAAGTAGTTATTTAATTATGATAATTTGAAATGGCTATAGCTTTAAAATATGATTTTTTTAATAATTTAATTTTTTGAAAGTCTGTAAAAAATTTAATATTCTTTACATTTGTTATAACAAGTATGGCCACATGCCCTGAATCTTACTCTTTAAAATTCACTTTAATTTTTTTTTAAATCGAAGCATATTAATTTGAAATATCTTGCTAGGAGTACAAGCATATTATGAAAAAAATCGTTCTTCAGAAAATGAGTTCAAGGATTTCATTGTAAGATTGAAGACAGTAGAATTTCCCTTAAAAGACTGCCTGTAAATTAAAAACTATTTACAGTACAAGAAATCTTCTTGTACCAAATAAAAGATAAAAAATCAGATAATATTTTAATGCAAAAGTATCAGAACACATATTTTGATCAATTTTTCCGTTTTCTAAGGTATATGAATACCTTAAAGCGTTAAGCCACCGTGGGTAACTTTTCAGGTTCTGTCTCCTTCTTAGATATACCTTATAAACGGACCGTGATGTGCAAAAAAATTCCCATAATGTCGTGAAAATGTGAATGGTGAACGTAAAATCTTTCAATGTTAAAATCCGTACTAAGTGTAGGATGACACTTTTGGATACAGTCTGTTCCATCCCGGGTGTCGGCGTCTTTACTTCGTTTCAAAAATATGACGCCCAATATCCCTCGTCTAGTTTTAGTGTGATGTTAAATTAAGCCTTTAATTAAACAAAAGAGAAGATCTTTACGTTGCCGAAAACATAGCAGCTTCTTTTCAAAATTCCAGTTTTTCTAGATTATAACCCTAATGTCTTTTATGGGTTAGCAGATAATTTTCAAGCTGTTTTTAAACATCTACTCTATCTTGCCCTAACGAAAATAAAAATGATGGAAAATATTGCATATACCTAGGAAATTTATTTTTGATTACTATGCAAAAGTTAACACGCAAAGTAATTTATACTAACAAATATGTTATGCATATAAAATAATTAGAAATAATACAAGAACATGCTTTTGAGCTCCGTATTCTTTCATACATTATTTTTGCAATATCATTTATTCAAATTTTGACATTTTTTTATGCAATACAAATTTCTACCACAACACAATTTCAACTATTGCTAAATTGGATTGTGATTAGCTATTTTCTCTCAAATCAATTCAATCATTTATAATATTCGCAGATATTGGAAAACTATTACAAAAATAGAATTGTCCAACTGTGTTCTAGTACCAGTCCAACCAGTGTTCTAGTACTGCACTGTTAAAAAATTTGTGCTTGGTTTCACCATGATATTGGTTCCTAGTAGCTGCAACGGCTGTGTGGTGAAATGTTTCACCTTTTTGTCGGTGTTTGGTTGAATAATTTTTCTGGATTTGGAAACAAAAAGCTGAGAAATGGTTCAACCGAATACCAAAAAATATGGTTTAACGTATCACCACACAGCCGTTGCAGCTACTAGGAACCATATTTTTGGTGAAACTAAGTGCCTAATTTTTAACAGTGTGTAGAATGTAAGGAGGTTCTGTGTATTAAAAGACAAAAACTCAAACAACAGAATATTGAGTGCAACAAAGAGTTTTAAAAATATATCTCTACTCTGTTCTTTTTTATCGAAGAAAAATGCATGTTAGTGCTCTATTACTTTATAAAATAAGGAAGATCTGGGTATTAAAAGATAAAATCTGAAACCTGAACAAAAAAAAACCACATTCAATGTAAAAATAGAGTTAAACATATCTCTCTCTACTCAAAAGCTTTACAAATTTTGTGGAATGTAGCTCTTTGGTTAACTGATTAAGGATCTCATAGAATCAACATTAAAAAAAATTGTACGCTAAAATTTTTTAAAATTATAATTGCTGGAACGTTATTCTAAACATGAATTGTCTATATTTCAATTCATGATCTAGGTAAATAAGTATTACTCTTCAACAAATCCTTGTTGTTATTTCAATTTTAAAGGAAGGCCAAGTTTCTAATTTTTGTTTAGTGAAACCAAAATTAAAAGATAATCACGTACAAGCTATTCAATAATGCGTGCATTCAATTGTGCAAAACAAGTAGAATAATTTTTTAAAGAAATCGCACTGCAATATCCTGAAACTGGAGTTAATGATGCTTATCAATGCAAAATCTTTAATCTCGAAATTTAAAAAAAAAAGTTTTCTCAAAAGTGCATTGATAATGTAAACGTAATGGCCGTTAACAAATTATTATGAGATAAGGAGCTTTATAGATTCTTTTAAAAACAAAATGAGTGTATTTGTTTAATGGATTCATTGCTTTTTATTTTGTTATTGGATTAAATTAAAGAACCAAATCTGTGAATTAACAACTAGCAGAACAATAGCAAAAACCTTAACTAGACTGAGAACTGGACATCTGGGTGGAATGAAAATCCAGCCAGACGGCTCCAGAAAGTACCCCACCTGCAAAATCTGCCTCGACATAGAACTAAGTCCAACACACATTTTCTCATGTCCAGCCATCCTTGCAAAAATGCAACAGATTAGTGACTCTCCGCTAGATGACCTTTACTCCCAAAACTGCCTTCAGATTGTGAGGCTGTGTGGAACACACACGGTCACATCTAATACCTCAACCTATCCATAGACAAGACAACAACAACAACAACAACATTGGATTAAAAACACTCAAGCAATCGAACTTCGTAAGAGTTCATTGAAAATGTGCTAATAGCAACAGGGATTAAAATATGTTTCTAAAACAATTTATCTGGTACAAGCTTATAATTTTAATCTTTAAATAGTATAGTAAAGCATTGAAAGTAATGTATAAAAATAACTTTTATGTGAGTTACTTACAATTTGTATGCTAAAATCAAATATGAAAATGAAAATTAACGTTTTAAAACCAATTTAGTAGAATTTAAACTCCATGTATGAAAATATGCATTTATTATATCTTTGCCAGTAAACTATGACCCATACTAGCCATTAATTAAGAGGAAGGCTAAAAGAAAAACAAGTACAATATTAAGTTTATGTTTTCGATAAGTGCTGGTGTCAATTTTAACCTCGCCTCTCTTCGACAAAAAATTTACAAATAATTTAGAAAAGTTATAAAAATTAGATTTTTTGTGTAGCGTTGTTTAAAACTTTAAAAAATAGTTTTTCATAATCTAATTTTCGTAAAGTTTTTTTAGGAACCTGAAAGAGACCTCTTTGGATGCTCTGGCAACCCTATTCTATGGGATATCCATGGGAATAGGGTACTTTACTAAATTTTTTTTATTGGCCTAAAATATTCTTATGCCAAAAATATTAGACCCGTATTTTTTCTTTTTTTCAAATACCCCACAAAAAGGCTGAAAAATGAATTTTAAAATTAGGACAAAAAATCACTCCCGAAAACGCTTCCTGGCTGTCACGTGGTATCTGTGATGTCACTAGTGACTATAAACAAACTTTGAAACACCACATTGGATTCGATTTTAGGCAAAATTGAAATATCCGCTTCTGTAAAAAGCCTTACATTATCTCAATATTTATTATTTCAAGAGTAAGTTAGATTAAACCAAGTTTAATCAGAAAACAAAAAACATCACGCCGGTTTGTTTATAGTTACTAGTGACGTCAGCCAAACCGTTGTGTTTGTGATCACGTGATGATCACGTGAAAAAAATGCCTTTTTAAAATGATTTTTTTAATGATTTAAAGATTTATTTCGCAAAAAAATTATATGCATTTGTTATTTTTGACTTTCAACTATAATTTAAATAATATTGGAAGGTATTTTGGCGATGCAGTCAAGTACCCTATTGACTGCGCTGGGGAGCGCAGTCGATAAGGCATTCGCCTAGCATGCGAAAGGTCCCAGACTCGGGTCCGGGCATCGCCAAAATAACTTCCGACCTGTAAACGGCCCATGCAGCCAAAAATGTCCGACGAATAATACCCCGTGTAGAGGGAGTGCACGTTAAATATGCTTCAAAGTCCCAAAGCTGCGTACGATGTCGCCCTTAACGGTTACGTTTGGTGCCTACTCAGGTGTCGGCTCGTCACTTGACTGTGGTTCTAAAATACGATGCCCGTCGCAAATAGCCATCGTGTAGCTCTAGTGCGACGATAATTCAAACCAAACTAAACTAACCGCTGCCATTATGACCTGAAAAACTTCTATGCGATCGAAGTTAATTATAAGAAAGACAAAACTTACTATTTATAAATCCATTATAAGAACAGTTCCGACATACGGCTCTGAAACCTAGACACTTACCAAATCCCAAACAAATCAGCTAAGGAGCTAAGTATTTTTGAACGAAAAGTACTCAGCAATATTTTTGGCACTGTCGATATAGATTGTCTATGGAGACATATATATGTCTATGGAGACAATTCAAACTAAACTAAACTAAACTGAACCATGGGCATGACAACAATAACAACCTGAAAGAGAAGGAAAAATGAGATCAGATACAAATTTAGCTATAAAATTACAAACTATTTAGCTCATAATTTTTTTTACAAAAATATTTATTAAGGTCATTCATTTTCTGATGGTCGAATTACAGATTATTTATAATTTTCAAAAGAATCAGAAAATTGTCAAAGCTTCAGTTTAATCTTCCACATGTTTTGTTGGAAATATTTTTAAGCCTATTTGGAAACGTAATAAAAAAAAAGGAGAACTACAATTTCCAATACTTATTCTAAACATTTCTTCAGCTTGTAAATGCTATAAAAACTATAGGTTTTCTTTAAATGTTCTCCAAGGATTAGTTTAGAACATAAAAATATACACTGGAGTGCTTACATACCATATGAAAACATCTCAAACTTACTTTGTCAATAATCCGATAGTTTAATGCTGTCTTTCTGCTAAGGAATGTAAAGAAGGTTCTTTTATTGCAATTTCAAATCATGTTAACAGAAAAGAACTCGATGAAAGTATGTCTACCGAATAAATAAAAAAGCACATGCAAAATGGCAAAAAATGAAAAATTGTTTCACTGCATAGGGTGAAAATGTAAATTTTCAATTCGTTTTAAAAAAGAATAAATTATATTTTTGTAGTTAATAAAAGGACCAAATAGTGTAAAACATATTTCAGTTTCAGCACCCAGCTAAAAATTTTCTTCAAAAAATCTGCAAAAATTTGCAGGTATTTGGGACTAAAAAAAAAATCTGCAGAATAAACTCTACAGAAAATCTGAAGATTTTTTCTGCAAAAAATCTACAGACTATTTTCTGATTACCGAAGAAATAAAAAAAAATCGAATAAATAAAAAAAACGCATGCAAAATGGCAAAAGATGAAAAAAATTCTTTCACTTCTTGAGGGGGGAATCTAAATTTTCAATTTCTTCGTTTAAAAATTACTTTATATTTCTGTTGGTAGTGAACGGACCAAATAGTGCATAACATTTTACACTTTCGGCATATTACTAGAATTTTGCATAGATAATCTACCTACCAATAGAAAAACAAAACATTTTATCCATAGACGTGTTTTATATCCGTAAATATTTGCATTCACTTGCATTGTTTCACTTACAGCTATTGCAGAAAATATAACAACTCCTAATAAATGTTAAATGCACTGTTAAAAAAAACCTGAAATTTCAGGAGAAAAATTACTGATTTTAACGGAACTTTTCCGTAACGACTGGAAACGGGTTTTTTCCTTCTGAAAACGGGTTTTTCCTTCTAAAAACGGAAAATGTCCGTAAACCACGAGCGAAGATATGAAAATGGAATTTTCCCGTTTTTAGAGCTGCCATACTTTTATTACCCTATCGTACAATTGGCGATAATGCACTAAGAATACACACATTGAAACTCGAACATCAAATACCTGTATTACTGACCCTATCGTACAATTGGCGATAATGCACTAAGAATACACACATTGAAACTCGAACATCAAATACCTGTATTACCAGGCCCGTCCGTGGCCGAGTGGTTAGGGCATCAGCCTAGAGATACAACCTTCTCAGGGGTGCGGGGGTTCGAATCCCACCCACTGCTAGTCATCCTATAAATTAGATCTGTGCTGGAACTAGTAGAAAAATCCTCAATTCTAGGATGGGCCCGAGTACACTGGGACAGACGTGCTCGTTAAATCTGTGGAGTCCAAAGTCCCGACGGCGTTAGCGAACGATGTCGCTCGAAGTTCCGTTGGGTGCCCGCTCGGGTGTCGACCTCGTGATTGACCAGGGTTCTAAATTACGAGGCGTTATTGGCTGTGTTAAAGCTCCTAAGGGAGGCTACAAATAGGCAGCCGGAAACGATTACCTTACCTTAACTGTACGGGGAAATGCAAAATGGATTTTTTTTAATAACGAAGAAATAAGAAACGGAACTTAAGTAGAAACACGGGAAAATGGAAAATTTTAACAACGGAGAAATAAGAAACGGAACTTCTGTAAATACACGGGAAAATACTTAACGAAACGGGAAAGTCCCGGCAACTCTGCTGCCGGTACTTTTCCCGTTAATTTCAGTAAATTTTTTTTACAGTGTGATTTAAAATTAGCAGTTCATATTCACCCGAAAAAAAGTTGGAAAACAATCATTAAAATTAGCGGCTTTATATATTTATAATTTTATAAAATATATATAAATATATATATATATATATATTTATAATATATAATTATATATTATATGTATATATATAATATATTATATATATATTATATACTTAAATACATTATATATATTATATTATTATATATATTATTATAATATATATATTTATAATATATATATTAATCATATCTTATATATATATCATAATTATAAATATATATACTATAAAAATAAAATAATCTAAATACTATAATCATAAACTACATATATATATATATTTAATCATATATATTACTATATATATTATATATTTCTTTTTTCTAAATTAATTTATGATTTTCTATTTTACGAAAATGTATTAGACAAAAAGATAAAACAATAAGCTAATAAAGTTGTAGGTTATTTCAACACATAAGGTGTCACCCCCACAAGATACCTAACAATTATTAAAACTATACTCTTAAGAGGTGATTATAAAAAAATAATAAATCTTTTTCTTTTTTGGAAAGACGAGACGACAAAAGGTATATATTTTTTTCTGATGCCATATCTTTCATTCAAAAAAAAAAGACCTTTGGAAATAGAATGGATAGAAAGGAAATTAAAAGTAAAGTACAGACATACAACAGATGGACAGAACGATGGACGTACAGACTGATGGGCAAAATATATAAAGATAGGTCTCATATGTCATAAATTTCAAACAAAAAAATCATTATCCACATTACCACATCATTATCCATCAAATCCACTTGGCCCTCTTTGTACGTCATGGGGGCCGGATGGCCGAGTGGTTTGGACCATTACGCTAGCAGTCTGTGCGCTGTAACGGGTGCGGGTTCGATTCCCGCCATCGCCCTGGGTGTTCTTCCCTTCTCTGTGACAGTGACATATATGATTAGAACGGAGTTTGAAGGTGGGTAAAAACGAATAGACATACAGTACAGAAGTCTCCAACAATTCAAAAACCAGCTTTCTCTTTGTTAAAAAAATTATTTAGCATGAAAATACTAAATTAGTTTTTAAAAAAATAATGTTACAACTTTTTCAAAGTAAAATCGATACAAGAATTGTCTATTATCTTTTCTCCCTTGATACTGTCTGGGAATCAGACGTATATGAGAAGAGAATGGGTTTTGGAGGTCCCGTGATATTTCTATCGTATCGTGGATGAGATGTCTTTGATCAGAAAAACAATCCTTTTCATCAGATTGGCGGTATAGTGTGTTCGAAGATGAGTATGGAACTTGATATATCGATTGCAACTGACGGAATCGATAGAAAAAAAATTACGTAAATCGAAAAATAAGATGGACAATGTCTTTCGAAACTTATTTGTTTGTTAACCCCTATTTGCTTACAGTATTAAATTATTTATCTGTCCTCTTCAATCCTGAAAAAATACCTATGCATATATTCTTTATGCGAACATATTTTGCAAAAAGATTAAAATTTTGCAAAAGATAATTTTGAAAAAATTAGTGTTTAACCTTTGCTGATGGTCACGCCAATTTAGTGGACTTTTAGAGTTAAAAATATACACTTTTGGTGTTCTATGAATAAAACCTCTGTCAGCTTTTTGTGATTAATTAGATCATTTAAACTTTTGTTTTAATTCAAAATGTCCAATAAATTAACCGCTGGAAAAACTTTTCCAACAACCTCCGAAATCCACTTGACCCTCTTTGTACGTCATGGGGCCCGGATGGCCGAGTGGTTTGGACCATTAAGCTAGCAGTCAGCGCGCTGTAACGGGTGCGGGTTCGATTCCCGCCTTCGCCCTGGGTGTACTTCCCTTCTCTGTGACAGTAAAAATTCTTTCTGTGTCTGTCTTACTTGATGAAGGCTTATAAGCGGATCTCTGATCAAGCACACAAGACGGAATATATATGCGTACCCATACCCTTGTACGTCATTTTTCAATGCAAGTAATAAATCAGCTACTTTTCAGCATTAATATTTTTGGAAAGATTGAATCATAATCAGTTTCAACAGTTCAAACCCCGAATTTTAAAATAACTATGACGTTTAAAGACGTAGACGAAACAAGCATCTTCCATAGATAATCATTGATTTATCTATGGGAGGTGCTTGCATCTTCCATAGATAAATCAATGATTCACGGTGTAACCCGGAAAAAGGATATGCATGTCATCTGCCCACGAGAGATTTCAAGATCTGAAAAGTATAGGCGATGAATAATTTGAACAGATGCCTGCCATAGTTGATATATGGAAATATTTTCTGTGCTGTACATTCATCATTAGGTTGACAAATGTGTAAGTGCAGTTTCCACGCAGCAAAATTCCAGTAAATTTACGGGATTTTGGTCAAATTCCCATCCCTGCCAAATACAAATAAACTGATGTTTTGCTTGTTGTGTTGTTTTTTTGTAATTTGTTAAAGGAAAAGTTAAAACTAACGAAAACACTTATCTGTAGTCATCAGATCTTGCTGCGCATATGTTTTGTTGTATTATTAAAATACAGCTGAACTTTAGTCAGTATGAAAAAAAGCTATAGCTCTTTTTTTTACAAATTAGTGGATTAGAAATGACACATTGCTTTGTTTTTCCGCTCAGTGAAAATTTTTGCTTTTTAAAGGGGAAAGGGCACGCTGGACAGCGGGTCTCCAAACTCAAGTGTCTCAGTGTTATACCAATGGCGAAAAAAATATTTTCTCTGCCACATTTCTCCGGCTGTATTGAATATTTTTAAAAGCGGATTTTTTTTATGTGATAAAAGTAGCTGACTTACAGGTCCCGACTTTCCCTCTTTTTGAAATGGATTTAAATATTTTATTTAATTTTCAATAAATAATTTTACAAAATATTTAAAGCAATTTCAAAAAGTGGGAAGATAGAGACCTGTAAGCTATCTACATTTATTATTTAAAAAAAATCGTATGTAAAAATATTCCATACAGCTGGATAAATGTGGCAGAGAAAATAGTTTTTTCGCCATTGGATTAACACTGAGGCACTTGAGTTTAGAGACCCGCAGTCCATAGCGCGCCCATTCCCCCTTAAGTGTAGTGCATTAAGCGCGTCACAAGAATGGGACTTTTAGAACGTAAATGTTCGGATTACCCGAAGGAAAAATTCAAACACTCTTCACTTTAAAATATTATATAGTTTCAAATTTTATTTCTACACTTTTGGAACGGCAGTCAATTTGCAAAAAATTAATAGAAATAAAAAAAGTTCCTTTTTATAATTTTGATGCTAACAGACGTATACGTATTACCTAAATTTTAGAGACAACCAAAGTATATTGTTGGCATTCCATTAATCTGCGTTCGCGTGAAAACAAATTCTACAAGTCCATGTTCTTAAATTACGGTTGTTTCCACACATTTCTTAAAAATAAAAATTGAACCTTACATTCGACCCTGCTCAATGCTAATTTTATGCATTAACAACAAATTTACAATGAAGCGTAAATAAAGAAAAAGCGGCAGAAAAGCGAAAGCAATCGCCTAAATCTTTCAAGTGGGCGTTAATTTCATCGAATGTTTTAGCGGGTTTCCGAAAGTTCAGAGTGATAATCACAGTTTTGATCCAAGTTGCATTTCATATGGTTTTTAAAGCCGGAAAATTGTACCATTCGGGATTTACCGTCTTTTAGAAATAGTACGGTAAACAATTATTTATCAAAATTTAAGGAGGGTATCTTAAAAACGAAAGTTACTTTAATAACGCAAGTTCAAAAAATGTGTCGTTAAGAGATTTAATAAATGTGTGCATCAAATCACCGGAAGCACCTGATTTGAACGTTTTATTACTTGCACGAAATCATGAAAGAAAAACCTAATACGAAATCGCGAAATCGAAAACCTTACACGAAAATTTTTAAGTATACACTGTTAAAAATTTTGGCGCCAGATTGCACCAGAATCGTGGAATTTTCTAGCTGCCACCACTATTTAGAGAGGATTCCGGTAAATTCACAGTCCAAATAGTGTCCAACCACCAAATAGTGTCCAATAGTGTCCACAGTCCAACCACTATTTAGAGAGTAAAAATTTTGGCGCAAGATTGCACCAGAATCGCGGAATTTTCTAGCTGCCACAACTATTAAGAGAGGATTCCGGTGCAATCTTAGCCAAAATTTTTAACAGTGTACATCAAAGATCAAATACAACGAGCAAGGAAAAAAAGCTTACCTAATCTACAAGAAATCTTTTCCAGCTGATTCAGTTAAAATTCGTTATTGATGAGAAATCTGTTTTTTTTTAAATCTTTGTCACAAAGGCTGCTAGGGGCATCAAGTACATTCATTATGCCTCTTACGATCCTATTGAAGTTGAATATTGAATCAAACCCAAGTCAATTTATGGCCCGGATGGCCGAGTGGTTTGGATCGCAGACCATAACGCTGGCAGTCTGCGCGCTGTAACGGACGGGTGTGGGTTCGGTTCCCGGCTTTAAAATCCCTTTTTCTGTGACAGTAAAATTTCTTTCTGTGTCTGTTTTACTTGACGAAGGCTTATAAGCGGGTCTCTCATTAAGCATACAAGCCGGAATATATATGTACCTACCCTACCCCCGAATCAATTGAAAAGTCATGGTGTGGCGAATCATGGATAAATATTGAAACGTGCCCAAACCGGGGCTCTTTGAAGGCTATAAGAAGGGATTATCAAAAGTAGATATTCCATTACAAAAAAAGGGGTCAAAAACTTGATCCAATTCAAAGGTTTTTTTTGCCATCGTCTCCTCAGAGTGTCTGAAGAGACATTACAAAATGCTATGCAGAAAGAATAAATCTTCGTACGAAAGGACAGATATGTGTACATTTATCGATTTAAAATGCAAAAATAACAAAACTGTATGTGTTACATTTTTTGCAAGTTTCATTCATAAAAATGATATTTTATTGTGAATAAAAGTGATTAAAGTCGTCTCATTCTTTCATCAGAGCACTTTGCTTAATCAGCAATTCCGTTAGATTAAATCATTAATAATTTATATGTTTGTTAGCTTTGGTAAACTATTGTTATTCATTAAAAATATGGAAACTGATTAATTGTTTGTTTATAGAAAAGTTTCAAGCACTTGTTATTATCACAAATTGTCAATTTGTCTTTGTTAAAAAGTTGTAATATTTTAAGTTTTTAATGAACAAAATCAGTAATTTACTTAATTTAATAGGATAAGGACCTCGTAACGTTATAAAATTGAGTGTCATATTTTAATCAGAAAATAATTAAATTTTATAGAAATCATTAGCACTTTTTAAAACCATAACTGACATTTTACCCCAAGGCAGCTCAAAAATAATTAGATTTATCAAACAATTTTTTTAACTATTTTCTTAATGCTTCTAAGTCCCTTTTAAGAGAAAACGTGCATAAACTTAGACACTTTAAATTCAAGCAATATTTTAGCACGTTACTCAATAAATATGAGTGAATAAAATTAAACGGAAGAAATTAACTTAAAAAGTTAGTGCTTGGTGCGCGGAATTTATATGTTATGTCTTTTTATTTAAAACTCTCTCTGGATCAGCAAATGCATTAGTTTAGAACTTCTTAATGAAAACTGACTGTATTTGTAATGAAGTTTAATAAACAGATAGATTATTTTATAAACGTTTAATAAAAGTTGATTTTAAAGAGTTTTGGAAAAAGTTTTACTAAAATTTTAACTGAAGTTTCGAAATAATTTAGAAAACTTATGGTAGTAAAATAAATTATGGGTTAATTGTTCTATTGTAAGATTGATGGATATGAAGCTAACTATAAAGATATGTACGTTTATTTATATTTTAATAATATTAAAACACGTGTCTATAGACTATATTTGGTCAATTAATACGATGATTCCATGTTTTAATTTCAAATTACAGTATTTATAAAATAATACATTACAAAAATCAACTTATTTACTTTAGCAAAAACAATTCATTATATATATATATATATTTTGAATTATTGATAGTTTTTAACCAGAGTAGTCTGAGCACTTTTCAGGTTGAAAGAGCAAAGATTATAGAAAAACGAACAATTAAAATAAGTATTCTTTGGTAAAATTGCACAGGTCACTGCACTATAATTAGAAAAGTTAAGGACGGTTTTAAATTACCAATACTGGGGCATCTATAAAAGATTTTATAGGTTGCCAT
Organism: Oedothorax gibbosus; assembly: GCA_019343175.1. NCBI lineage: Eukaryota > Metazoa > Arthropoda > Arachnida > Araneae > Linyphiidae > Oedothorax > Oedothorax gibbosus. The sequence continues at coordinate 32,874,429 of CM033274.1, read as the reverse complement.
CAACTCCTCATGTATATTCTTCGAAAAAAGAGTTGGGAGGGTAAATTTTTCTTTATATAAATGTGTGTTTGGAATATTTACTATGACTTATTTAAAAAATTCTTTCATACGGACAAAACGTTTAAAAAAAGTGTGTTTATAAATTTCCAACGTCATGTATTATTATTGTTGTTATTATTATTATTTAAATTCTTCTTATTATTATTTAAATTCTTCTTATTATTATTTAAATTCTTCTTATTATTATTTAAATTCTTCTTATTATTATTTAAATTCTTCTTATTATTATTTAAATTCTTCTTCTTATTATTATTTAAATTCTTATTATTATTATTTAAATTCTTCTTAATATTATTATTTAAATTCTTATTCTTATTATTTAAATTCATGTAAAATTAATGACTAATTTTTTTGTATATAGGTTTAAGACTATGATTTTAAAATTCTGTTTTAAGATATCTTGCGTTATTTTGCTAAATTGTATAAATATAAATTGATGCTTTTGCTTGCAATATAAATTTCCAAAAAAAAGCTATACGCCCACTTTAATAAATAAACAGTTTTAACAACAAAGGGAAAATATTTTCGATGGTTTAAATATGCTTTATAAAGACTATTTGAAATACCATACGGGTTTAAAAAAAGATCTTTATCGCAAAGGTATAGATAGATAAATTTCCGGAACTGAAGATTTTCAGTATTTGTTTAGCCTGTTTAGGATATAAAAGGAATATTCCCATATTATTTCGAATGTATACTTTTAAAAGTCAAAAATAAATTTCAATGGTAAACTAAAATATTAGAAGTGTTTAAATGAAGTGTTCATATATGCAGTTTGTATACTTTTCTGTTAAGTTAGAAAATTCAAGATACACCACACTGGTTCTAAGAAACAAATTTATTTGAATACATGTGTTTCCTTTTAAGTACTACGCAAATACCGTAAATTCGAATGCATTTATATGATTTTTTTATTCCGATAAAAAGTTGCATTCAAATCTAACCGCCTACACTAACTCAAAAATAAATTTCATCTTCAATAAAGCGAACATTCTAGCTTATCTATAGCGAATCAAATCGATGTGCTTATATCAGTTTTAGGCCTTTTAAATACTAAGGAAATACGATAAATTCAAATGCATTCATATGAATTTTGTTTTCGATAAAAAAGCCGATTTGAATCTAACCGCCTACACTAACTCAAAAATAAATTTCATCTTCAATGAAGCAAACATTCCAGCTATCATATATTTAAACTAAAAACAACTTCTTTCTTATCTTCCATTATAAATTTAAACTTTTAATACGACGAATTTTCAGCTTTTTATCCAAACTAAGACGAACACGCATATCTATTATATCTAATCTTAAGGAAAACCCCTACGTGATAACTGAATTTAACCATCTGACAGTCCCAAGTTATAGCTCCTTTGAGGATTCCGTCGCGAGAGCCTTTTGCCACTGCTTTGGGGCAGACTCAGGGTAAGATCGAATCTTGGAACGTTCTTTTGATGTTACGCGTGGGAATTTCTTCCTTCCAATAACCGGGGTATCGAACCTCTTACTAGCGGTGTGGTGAAGGAACGTTTTAGGATAACAGATACTTACTGCTAATGTTTAAAATTAAAGTCTGCCTTTTCGAAGAGATTCGTGGTCTGAGAGATATTCCATGAAGAATAGCTAGTTCGACCAAAGAGTTAAAAGGGACTGTCAGTCCCATAGAGCTAATACATTAGTTTTGAAATCACAACTTTTGCGAAAGAATTGCTTTGCCATGTTATCCCATTTTCACCAGGTATGAGAATCAGCAAAACATCAATTTAAAACAAAATTGAAAAGAAAATAACATCCGGTTATTTAATTAGTAATTGATAAAGTTATAAAATAGTGTGGCTGTATATTTATGGCACTTTAAAAATTCAAAAATATATAATTAAATAACTAGATAACATTTTCGTTTCAAATTTGTTTTATTTCGATGTTATGTTGGTTGCCATACCTGGGGAAAAAGAGCTAACATGTCAAAGCAATACTTCGGCGGAAAGTTTGATTCCAAAACTAATGCATTAGTTATATGGGACTGACAATCCCTCTTAAGAAGACGATGGAAATGCTACTGGGCGAAAACCAATACAAAAAACAGTTTTCACAGTGAAGTCATCGATTGCTCTGTAGTAACCCTAAACAAATGCTCTCGGTGAATTATTTGGCGCTATTGTAAAGTGGAGTTTGCAAAGCTTAATACATAGACTTGGCAATTTCTGACTTTTTTTAACAAAAACTATAATTACAACCTGTAAACGGCATTACTGTCATCTTGTGTAAATTTAGATTTCGAGCTATAACCTATAACTTTTCAAACAGAATTTTTTTAAATGAATCCTTTTATAGAATTAAACGTTGCGTTTCTGAATGAAATAACATTAAGTGAACGAAAAATTTGTTTAGGCTTACTAGGATTGCGTGACTTTCTGACCACTTAATTTTTTTTCACGCCAGACATCTTTATCTTTTTTTACACAAATTAATTAATACACAAGTTAATTTCCCACACAAATTTGGTTCACATTTATCGACCCTGAGCTTTGATAAAATTATAACAATACATTTTGTATGCAAAATCTTAAATTTTGATTTAGAAAAACCGGTCCAAAGTTTAAATGGATTCGTCTGTGATTCTTTTGCCTGCAAAATTAAATATTCGTTGTTACTGGATACATTTGTTTTTATGTATTACAGTCTCACACACGTAAAGAATAATTTTTAAAAATCTAAATACTTTGAATTATAAAGATCAAGATAAAACAAGTAGGTTTGTAACATAATCTGTCACTTAACCCAGCATTAATTCTTTATTAAACATTTACATGCTAAATTTGGCTAGTTTCATTTATTTTATTTCGAAAATTCAATAAGTATTACTTATCGTTTGTAAAAATTAATTTATATTTCAAAGAATAAATATGTAATATTCCTCGCTTTTGAATAGAATGAAAATATTTCATATCAACATGCAAAGAATTTCGTAGTGAAATATATTGACGTCATTTCAAACTGATCGATGTCTCAAAAATAAATTTATTTTAATTTATTGTCTAAAAGAATTAAAGTTTCTCGAGCGATTGTTGCTAATGGCAATGGTGATTTAATTCTAATAAAAATGGCTTCCTATGCTTTTTAAATGAGCATTAAATTTTGTAGTTTTTTTACATAATTGAAGTACTTCGAATTCTTTTCCGAAATTTTCAATGTATTCTAATTTCGAGCGCGCTGAATTTTTTGACGTATCGCACTTGTCCGTAGCATTTGTAGTTTGGGCTATGAAAGTGGGTGACGGACAGAAGGACTGAACGATTATAATACCTTCCACTTTTTACGTTATAAACGTAGTGTGGAAGCTAAAAAACGTACTAAATATAACACAAGAATTCATTTTGAACTAGAAATACATGGTGCTTACAAATCAATTCAACAGCAGGGGAAATGAACTGTCTATTTACTGTTTAACATCCGTACCTTTTTCTGGCTTTTGCATTTTTTTCGGAGGCAGCATACTAATAGTTATCTGCAGAAAGTAACAAATGGAATTGGGTAAATGTTGTGATGTATGATTGGACTACTTCCATGTTAGAACATTCCCTTTTCGTTTAATCTAACGTGTATCTACACAGTGCGAATTTAATGTTTTAAGAAGGGTTTTAATAATGTTTTGTCTTTTAAATGTATCTTTATGTATGCATAGAATAATTGTTTTAAGAAGTTGAAGGTAAAGCTTTAGATGAAGATTTATTTTATTTATTTTAGAAACAAAAATGTTAGGTTCTTTTTCCACTTGTCTATTTTAGCCACGTAGCAGCACTTAAACGCAGTTAATTGTACCTCGCTATTTAGAACCCTGGTCAAGTGATGAAAGCAAAATATTTATCAATGATTGTAATTTGTTAAGAAAATAGTTTTGATATTTTGGTAAATCTTAGTACAGAACACCAAAAATGATTATGTGCTGTTAAAATATTATTAGTATTTTTGTCCTATCGATTAAAGTCATTTTCTAAAGTCAAAAAAAATATTGACTGTATTATGTATTACAATTTATTTATTTGTTATCAAATGAATTTTGTATGAATTAAAAAGTAACGTTAAATTTATACTTGAATTATTAATATATCTTAATTATTAACTAATTATTACTTGAATTTTTAATTAATTATTACTTAATTATTACTTATATTACTTGAATTATTAACTTAATTATTTACTTGAATTATTAACTTAATTATTATATATTAACTTAATTATTTACTTGAATTATTAACTTAATTATTTACTGAATATAATTATATCTTGATATTAATTAATATTTACTGAATTATTAACTTAATTATTACTGATTATTATTATATACTTGAATTATTAACTAATATTACTGATATTAACTTAATTATTTACTTGAATTATTATTTACTTGATTATTACTTAATTATTTACTTGAATTATTAACTTAATTATTTACTTGAATTTAACTTAATATTACTAATTATTAACTAATATTACTTGAATTATTAACTTAATTATTTACTTGAATTATTAACTTAATTATTTACTTGAATTATTAACTTAATTATTTACTTGAATTATTAACTTAATATTTTGAAAACCACATTCATGTAAATAGATAAAAATTCAAAACATGTAAAAGCATTTATTTTCCAATTTAATGTTTAGTTTAAGTAACTAACGGACATTAATATTCGTAAGCCAATTTCGGCTTTATAACCAAACTTCATACAAATAGTATTTGAGCATAATAGAACCTGCACACACCTCCAATTATACACAGAATAAACTCTCTATCAAAATAAAAACAAAAGAACAACGCCACAAACAACCGAAGACTTCATTAAATTAATGGAAACAGAGCCCACGTGCTCGTAGAAGATTCTTCAAGACTAATAGAATCTTCTGTTCCGTGAAACTGTGTTCTAGCATTTATCTTTAAATGCAAGACAGTTACTGTGACATGTACATTGGAGAGATTAAACGCCAATCGTGCTATTGGATCCAAGTAAAGCATAATTTACACATTGGCATACAAGAGGCCATATTTTTTTCTTTATAAAAAGCAATTGATGTTACTGTATTGAAGGTTACATATAAAGAATTCAATTATATTAATATGTGAAGAAGAAAGAAGAAAAAGAAACTTTACTTTTAAAACAGAATACATTGGTTGCCAAGGGGCCCCCGGGCCCTTCCAGACAACACATAAAATTATACAATATATATTTATATGAAAATTTAATGCAACATTTCAGATTATATCCAAACAAAAGGGGAACAAAAAAAGCTAACAAAATCTGGCAAAAGATCGGACACACGAGATACACAAACATATTACAGAACGATAAAATGCATAACACTTCACTATTGGTTTTACAAAACAAATAACAATGTATATATAATTCAGTTGTGATCAGGACGTGATATAATTTTTTTTTAATTATATCACAGATTTGAAAAGAATCTCTACATCAATATTTAAGATGTGACTTCTTTTTTAAATGTATGTTTATGAGTTAAACTTACTATTTGTTCATGTAGAGAGTTAAAAAATTTAGGTGCTAAATACATAAAGCTTTTGTGGAAGTTTCTTTATTTGCTTTAGGTATATTGTAAATACAGTTGCATTTCTTAAATTGTAGTTTACAGGGTCTTTAAGGTTTCAAAATGATATGTTTTTATATAAATACTAGCTGTTATACCCGACGTTGCACGGGTAGAGGTGGAAAAATAATTTAACAGTCAATTTAACTATTTTTTTCGTTCATTTTAGTTACATAAGATATGAAGATTACCCAGTAATTTTCCATTTAATAACCCAACTTGGATATAGTAATGATTAATATTAATTTCAAAAATACCTTTGATAAGAAAGCTCAAATAAAAAAAATACATATTTTAGTAAAAAATAATCAGTAAGAATTAAAAATGGAAAAACAGCTAAATTTTAAAAGGGTCTCAAACATTTATTTTAACGCAATTCAAGGGAGTTCTATAACAAATTAAGTAACTTTTTTTGGACACTTTATAGATATAAATACAATATAAGCAGTACAAATTTCTACCATAATTCAATACAAATGCTGAAAAGTTAAGAATTCAATGCATATGTATACAGTACTAAATCAATGCAGATATGTACAATAATTGAATGAAAATAAATACAATAATAATTGAATGAAAATAAATACAATAATAACGCTAGCAAATTTATACCAGTTCTTCGCATGGATTAAAAATTATCAAATCGTTCCAAATATGTGTACCATATAACCTGTTATAGGATCATAAACTTATGTTATTGTTCCCGCTCGTTATAAAGTATAAAATCCCGTTTCATTGCCTTAAAATTCCAAAATGAAAAATACGCTATAAAATGCACTCATAAATGTCATCACAATTCCCTCATAAATACATAAAACCATTTAGCTCCTTTGGCGCGTATTGGGAAATAATTTGGTAAGAAAATATATATAGCTACAAACACACCCATTATACAGCTCTAACACAATGACCTTCGAACAACCGACCAGATTATAAATTATTTATAAAAGAAATTGCCCATTTGGCGAGTTTTAGTTAATAATTTGGCGAGTTTGGCAACGTATTTGGCGAAAAAATAAATACATAAAACACTAATATGCAGCTCAGTGCGATGGCCTTTATTAACCATCATAGTTCAGTAATAGCTTAACTATACATTTATTGCTTAAATATGCATACATGCAGTCAACAGAAAAATCAATAAAAAATCACACAAATAAACCCATAATAAAATCCGGGAATGGAGACTGGCGGAATTACGTCACTTGAAACATGTCAATTATTTTTCAAATAATGAAATTAGTTTCTGAAGGTAATGGCAACAGAATAAAATAAACATTTTCAATTTTAAATGTTTTCGTTAAAAGTTTTATTTAATTTTTTCAGCCGATGGCATCAGGAAAGTAAAAAAAGATCGGATTTGAGCCAAAGTGGTGTAGTTTTTTCAGAAAATTCGAATAAAAACGTTCGAAAACGATAGAAGGAATGTTCTGATTCGAAAAATTCTTAGCCTATGTTTGTTCCGGAGATGAGATGAATTTTTGTGCCAAATTTCGTAACGATCTGTTGCGTGGTTCTTTAGATCTCGTGTCTTATACAAACAAACAAACGGAAGTTGCCTTTTATGTATATAGATAGAAGACTATTGTATACGTATAATTTTCTTATAGTTAAAATCGGGTTATCAAAATTTTCTGGTTCACAGTTTAACATTCGAATCAATCTGGATTGAGTGAACCAAAAGGTAATTGTTTCATTTGTTTTAGATAATCGTGATTCGTCCTTTTCAAAAGGTTTCTGGTTTAAAGTTTTTCTGCGAGCGTTTTCTATATGTTTTGACGGGGGTTTAACTGAAACAGGGTTTTAACATTGGTACGTCTATCTAGAGGTATATACGTCTAAGTATTTTTTATCCAAACCGAATATAAATCTGATATGCTACACTTTTAAAACAAACGAGCAGTTTTAAGTTAGTCTGGGTTAATTTCCACTCCTTACCGTGCCGAAAATGCACTTCCCCTATAGGAGTGGATTTCACTCTTTTCGCGGAGTGGGTAAAATAAATAAAAGAAAACCATCTACGTCCTACACTCTTAAAACGAGCGGTTTTAACTCAGTCGGAGTTATTTCCCACTCCTTTCCGGTTCTGAAAATGCAATTCCCCTATAGGAGTGGATTTCACTCTTTTGTTTTAAGAGTGTACACATATCTTCAAGTTTTTATCTCTATGTATGGTTATATTATTTTTATCCAAAGGTTTTTTCCTAAAATTTAAAAAGTTGATAGTTGGAGTTTTACGTTTATAAATCCCTCACTATTCTCTGAACAGTATTGCATGAGCAAACATGCACTAGATCTGCAATGAATAAACTTATTTTCCAAGTGGCATTGGGTTCTAAGCTATCAGAAAAAGTTTGCGGCCTTTCCGCATTGATGTGACGGGGCGTTTGCATAATCAGATGTTTTATTCCTCGGGAATTTCGCTTCTTGATGAAAAACTTTTCCATCCAAGCCTTGTTTACGTCTCTCTGGTTTTAAAGTGTTCGGTTTTTCGCTTCCTGATTCCGTGTATTGGAAAATGAAACGGGATTTTTGAGTAAAGTTTTAAGCTGTTTGGCGGTTTGAATATAAAATAGCCGAGGAATTGGTTTTAGTGATGGATACTTTAGAGAAAAATTCTTTTTAAAAAATATTTAAATTTTTTGGTTAAGTTTTTATTTGACATTTTATGTGCCTCCATTTCAGTAATTATAGTTGCGGTTTAAAATTTATTTAAAACTTGCAGTATATGGTCCCGCCTTGCTGGGAACCCGTTAATTTAATAGAAAATTTGTCGTAAAGAATTTTGAAGTTGGGTTAGTATACCTATCTAGTTGTATGAAATAAGAATTGGAATGTTTACCACAATTATGCATTTTTGTTGTTTGGCTTTGTAACTGGAAACGCCAAATCGAAAATGGCCATTATATCATATATGTTCCCATATGTGCACAGGATCCAGTACTACGAAGTCATTTGAAAGCACGAATTGTAAATGCGAATATTGTTTCGAAAATGTAAGGCAATTTTAAAATCAAAACGAAATCGAATTCGTGTTGGTGCAGAAATCATAGAGTAAACAATAACAAATGAAAACTTTTAAAGTGATATTTAGAGAATTTAACGAATAAAGAATTAAGATAAGAAAAATCGAAATACAATTTAGAAAAAATACGATACATTTTTATTTAGTAATTGTTTAATGGCTGTCTATTGACGGATGACGTCAAGCCCCTGTTTTGGCCCGGCCTATGTGTTTTCAAGCCCTCTTATGGTTCCTCACTCTTAGATGGATGACGTATGTTTTGAAAATATTAATATTAGTTAAAAAATAATTATCAAATATAGAAAACTAAGCCTCAGGTGTACACGTAGGTATTAAAAGGAATCTATATTCAAAATTTCAAATTTCTGGGCAGTATAAGTAGGTCTTTCACGATCCACGGACATACAGACAGACTCTTTCTTTTATTATTATAGATAACTGGAAAGAAAGATGGGAAAACTACAACAAAAATTTTGAGAAATGAAATAATAAATATTATCGGAAAATTAAAATCCTTCAGTTCTTAATTAATCCATATGTGTTATTTTCCCTTAGTGTGCGAAGTCCAATTATGTTTTTGGTTGATTTTTTTTTATCTCATTCAATTTTTCGATCGCTACATAATTCCATTGTTTTTTTCATTGCTTACCAAATAAAATCTTATTGATTGTTGAAAGTTTTCGTCAAATTTTTCCATCTGAGCAGTAGTTCTCCTATTGCAGCTTTTTGAAACATATTTTTAATTATAATTCCTCTTTAACATAACTCTATTTTAAAAGAAATTATAATGATAAGGTTTTCATTTGAGTTTTTCCTACTCATGTTTTAAAACTTCTACTGCTCTCTAAGAAACTAATTTTTACCTTAAAGTACTGATTCACAATTTATACTTACTTTATATCGTATATTTTATTATAGAAATTGTGAATTTTTATGTTTAATACTAACATATTTAATAAAAATATTTTTTGACACAATGATTAATTAATTTTATTACTTTTCTATTGAAACAGCATCAATACTATAGCAACCACCAATTTACCAGAATTTAGTCACCATCTTGAATAGGTGTGAGTTCAGTAACCTTTATACAATACACTTTATTTATATAAAATCTTTCATTTTATGTCAAAATCTCAAGTATTTTCATACCCAACTGCTAAACATACCACAATAAAGCTTTTTTCGCACTATCGCTTGCAGCAAACATCTGCCTCAATATACCTACCGTACCTTCATCGCAAAAGCTGGTTGCGTTTCTATAGAATTTTGGTATGTTTTTTCTTCTTTCTATCGTACTGTGGCGGTTCACCCCACACGCAACCTCAATATGCCATCAACAACTAGGTGGCGCTGATTTACATCCACGTTCCTACCACTATTCCAGATTGCAACGTTAATAATAGTATATAAGCCGATTTTACTCATCTCCACCTTGAGGATTCTTTTGTAGACAATGGGTTACTGAGGCAGCTACAGTACCTACGTTCTACAGGCGATGATTTTGTGTCTTCAGTTACATCGAAAAAACGTCCCTGGACGCAACCTCAATATGCCATCAACAACTAGGTGGCGCTGATTTACAGCCACGTTCCTTCCACTATTCCAGATTACAACGTTAATAGTAGTATACAAGCCGAGGTAACTCATCTCCACCTTGAGGATCCTTTTGGTAGACTATGGGTTACTGAGGCAGCTACAGTGGTGACCCGAGGACGTGATCTTCACCCACTCCAACGACGCCCCTGCTACGATGCGCTCAACCACGGTTGCTCACTCGCTGCTAATGCACTCAACGCTGCACGCAACTCAACTCAACCGCCAATGCTGGCACACAACTCAACGCACAGCGAAGCAACCCGCGCACGGTTCCTTACCTCGTTGTTTCTAGGAGGGGAGTGGTGTGGCGGTTCACCCCCCACGCAACCTCAATACGCCATCAACAACTAAGTGGCGCTGATTTACCATCTCGTTCCTACCACTATTATTAATTACAAAGTTTATAGCAGTATATAAGCCGAGGTAACTCATCTCCACCTTGAGGATCCTTTTGGTAGACTATGGGTTACTGAGGCAGCTACAGTACCTACGTTCTACAGGCGATGATCTTGTGTCTTCAGTTACATCGAAAAAATGTCCCTGGGCGTTATCTTTAGGGAACACAACACATTATAAACAAGTTTGAAGTACAAATTTCTCGACTTCATATGGAATAGGAATGTTTCAGAGATGTAACGCTCTTATTTTTATTTTTTTACGTACTGTGAGGTCATTTGTTGCTTCGGTTTTACTCTAAAAATGACTGATATATGTGAAAATAAACTTTTATTTCTTTACAAGCTTTCTTTAACAAATGTTTTGAACAATCAACACCACAGCAAGAAGTTGGTATTTAAAAAATTTAATAAGTAAAATATTCTTAGAAAACTTATTTTCGAATACCAAAACAAAAGTAATTCCAGACAAGCAAATGAAAACAAACCGTTGGAGCTGTTGAAATCCACGACGTGAAGCATTCCTAATATCTTTCTATTTAAATTAAAAAAAAATTTCAAAGTAAAATTATATTTTTGTCAAATTGTTATTAAAACCTATGCATATTTTCAAAATGTTTTAAGCAACAGATTTTTTCACGATCTTACAACGCCTTAAGACGCTATTTGATAAGATCCATACTTAATATCTAATTTTAAATATAATTTGAATTCAATTTGTCTATAAAATGATTCAAAAATGAAACAAATAAAATTTAATCAGTTGATGTCATAAAAATGTTATTGCATATTTTTTCGTTTTATTTATTCTATGGATGAGCATACCTAATTATATGTATAAACACAAATGTGTTTTTCCAATTGCCCGAAGAGTCAAATTTATTTATGAACGAAAGTCAGGAGTTTAAACTCTTTGAATTGCTTTAGGATGTTACTGGAATCGCAATATTTGTTTAGCATTTGCATTTCGTTCGAGCTCCCTGCGAAAATGTTCCCGAACACGTTTATGCCATTTATTTTATCATCTCAAATAAACACACGGCGCGTCAAAGAAAAACAATATTTCCTTATAAATTGGAATGGCAAAAATAAAAATGAGGTGGAAAAGTACACACAATATACATAACTTTGCATTTCAGTTATAGAGGTAAGAAGATTTAGGTGATTGGCGAGAAAAAAGTGAAGCCGTCAGAAAGTCGCCAAGTAACCCTAATAAGCCCAAAGAAACCACTCACTCAATGTTACTTCCAGCCCAAACGCATCATTTTATTCTTTAAAAGGCTTTAATTATAAAATAAAAAATAACTGTTTACGCGGTTGTAGGCTGTAGCACGAACTCTGAATTTTCACAAGATGATAGTTATATATCTTTCACAGGTATGAAATATTCTTTGTAATTGTCGTTTTTATTTGAGAGTCAGAAACCGCCAAGTCGGTGTAGGAAACCCATAAAACTCCATTATAGAATAGATCCAAACAGCTTTGAGCGTTTGAGCGTCAGTCTGAGAGCGTTTCTTTGGGCTTACTACTAAGCGATCGATGGCTTCACTTGGTAAATAGATTTTTGTAATGGTTTTTGCCTGGAAGATCTTCATCTTATTCTTAACTATATGATTTCAGCCATCTACATCAAAACTAAAATGACTGAGGGAGAAGATTGTGTTTGAATAACGTTTCATTTCTTCCTCGAATGCTCGTTGTTTAGAAGATTTGTAGAATGCTAGTTTTGAATGGATGCAGTAGGCGTTTTCTCATTTGCAGTTAGAATAAGGTGGAATCTTGGTAATGTGTGTATGACAAAATATACACATAATAATTTTAAGAATATTGGATCTGCAGCTAGAATATGGTAAACAGAGCAATCAAGTGCTTGCTTTCTTATTCAAACAGATGATTATAGGGTTACTGTATTTCCCAATTTAAGCTTTTGTGTGTCGAATCATTTCAGGTCCAGCAGTAAATTAAAGTACTGTAAATACATCTCATAAAATCTGGGACTTAACAATTAAACCTTGTCTTGAAGTAGTAGGTTTGTAACAGAATCTGTCACTTAACCCGCTTCCACACAACAGTTGTGTTTAACAGGTAAAAAAGCGACAAACACAGCATTGATATTCTATATTAAACATTTACATGCTAAATTTGGCTAGTTTCATTTATTTTATTTCGAAAATTTAATAATTATTACTTATCGTTTGCAAAAATTAATTTATATTTCAAAGAATAAATATGTAATATTCCTCGATTTTAAATAGAATTAAAACATTTCATATCAAGGTACAAAGAATCTCGTAGTGAAATATATTTGACGTCATTTCAAACTGATCGATGTCTCAAAATAGTTATTTAAGCAACTAGTGCCGAAAATGATACTTTATTAAGCGAGTAGCTTTTATTTCACGAGACCGTAGGTCGACTAGCTTAATAAAGTATTATTTGGCACGTGCTTGCTTTCAATATTTTTTTATAATAACGTGCAAAAAAGTACTTCTACCAATGAGTGATTTTCATGAAATCATTTAGTTTCCATGGCGATATTCAAAATTGCAAAGTAGTAAAAGAAAAGTTGTAAAATAATTTTCTATTTTGAATCAAATGTTACTATAAATATGCATGTTAAATAGAAGTATTGTTTGGCGTGAAATTTGTGTTTTTACTTTTGTCTTATTTAATTTCCTTTACTAATTTTTGTAGTACTTGTAGTTTCCATGGAGATATTAGAAAATGCAAAAGTAATGAACCAATAGAAATAAGTGAGTTTCATGACATCATTTAGTTTCCATGGAGATATCATATATCTACCAATCAGATACTCTTATTTACTTTACTGCACTAGTGCCGAAAGTATTACTTTCGGTACTGTCTGTGATTAATTTATTTAATTTATTGTCTAAAAGAATTAAAGTTTCTCGAGCGATTGTTGCTAATGGCAAAGGTGATTTAATTCTAATAAAAATTGCTTCCTATGCTTTTTAAATGAGCATTAAATTTTGCAGTTTTTTAAATAATTGAAGTACTTCGAATTCGAATTCTTTTCCGAAATTGTCAATGTATTCTAATTGCGATTCGCAGAATTTTTTGACGTATCACACTTGTCCGTAGCATTTGTAGTTTGGGCTATGAAAGTGGGTGACGGACAGACAGACAGGCGGACTGAATGATTATAATACCTTCCACTTTTTACGTAATAAACGTAGTGTGGAAGCTAAAACTGTGTAACGTTGCACCAATTTTCGAGAAATTTGGCATCTGGTGTCGCATGATCATTTTAATGGCTGTTGGCTGTACACTGCCACTATTTAATCGAATAATATTGATATAACCGTATATACGGTAATTTTTCTTTTGCTATTGTAAAAGCTCTAATTAGTTTAACATTGCCATTATGAATAACATGGCACCGTACACTCTTAAAACAAACGAGCGGTTTTAACTCAGTCTGAGTTAATTTCCACTCCTTTCCGGTGCCGAAAATGCACTTCTCCTATAGGAGTGAATTTCACTCTTTTGTTTTAAGAGTGTAGATACCGACAAATTTACCGGTGAAACGAACATTAAGCTAATAGGACGCATACGCCTATACTTTTACTCAAAAATCGATTCTTTAGTAGAATTCAAAGTGTTTCATTATAGAGCTAGAAGGTAGTAGTTTATTGAATCTTTAAGGGGAATGGGAGAAATAGACGGATCTCTTAACCATAGTCTTCTCTTTGTGTTAATCCAATGTAAAAAAAAATTCCAAGCCGAATTTTACCGGATGTATGAAATATTTTTACAGACTGTGTTTTTTATGATAAATGTTGCTGATTTTAACTTTTTAACTTTTTTCACTTAATTCCAGTAGCTTCAAATTAATTCGAATATTTTTTTAAAAATTTCAATAAATAATTTTAATTCAAAATATTCAAACCAATTTCAAAAAGTAGAATTAGAGAGCCCTATTGTCCAGCTACGTTTATTGTATTAAAAACTATTTAGAAAAATATTCAATACAAACAATAGAAATTTGGCTTAAAAAAGTTTTTTTTTACACTGGATTAACGCAAATAGAAGACTTCGTTTTGGAGACCCGACTACCGCTACTACAATCCGACTACCGCCGACTACCCCCTTACACTCTTAAAACAAAAGAGTGAAATTCACTCCTATAGGAGAAGTGCATTTTCGGCACGGAAAGGAGTGGAAATTAACTCAGACTGAGTTAAAACCGCTCGTTTTAAGAGTGTAGGACGCAGATTGTTTTCTTTTATGTCTTTTACCCACTCCGAAAAAGAGTGAAATTCACTCCTATAGGAGAAGTGCATTTTCGGCACGGAAAGGAGTGGAAATTAACTCAGACTGAGTTAAAACCGCTCGTTTGCTTTAAGAGTGTAGTTTATTTAACTTTTGAAGGTTCTGTCTAACAATTGATTAAATACGTTACAGCAGATTCTTTTGTATATCGTAGATAAAATCTTATTATATGTACTTTATAAAAATAGTTTCTGTTACTCAACAATTATTTATATTTCTGAATAGCACAAAGGATTATGTTGAAAGACGTACAAACAAATCGAATTTAATGTTTGAACAAATAGGATTGTTTTAAAAATTGTATTTACTTTCCAATGATAAATCCAATTGGGGTATAATCTTATAAGCTGTTTTTATATAAATCCGGCTTGAACAAGAATAATTCAAATTTGTGTATGTAAATTGAAAAAAAAAAGTGTCTAAGTTTATTATATATCAAAGGAGTGAGTTTATATGTTTTTTTAATTTTCTTTTAGATAATTTTTTTAACTCGAAAAACTCAAAGGTTGTATATTCTACTTAGGTTTCTATTATGCTCTAGCTAATATTAAGTATCTATCATTTCTCTAAAATTAAAACTGTAGTACTCCTAAATAAATCGTTTCCATATAAATTCACTACGCGATTAAATTTTTAAATGGAGTTGTTTCATGCCGTTAGTGGTAACAGCTCCACAATCTTGCTTTCATTTTTCTGGCATTACTTTTGTTTTGGTATTCGAAAGTGAGTTTGGCCGGGATAGCCTGGTTGGTAAGGTCTTGGACTGGCATCCCTAAGGTTGCGAGTTCGAGCCCCGCTGCCCTTCGAAGACCCCAATGTACGCTAATGGTGACTGGTGCACATTAAATTCCGTCGTGGTTACAAAGTCCTCCAAGTTCCCATATCAAATCAATACCTCTGAGGGTCACAAGTCAATTCTGGGGATCCTCTAGTTGGCATATGTCTCTTAAAATTAGATGGATCCACTTATGTGTGTGTCTGTCTTACTTGACGAAGGTTTATAAGCAGGTCTCTGACCAAGCACACAAACCTGAATATATATGTCTACCAACCAACCAAGTGAGTTTCCTACGAATATTTAAGTTATTATTTTTTTAAATACCAACTTCTTGCTTTGCTGGTGGTAGTTCAAATTCTTTATTAAAGAAGCTCTTGCATAGAAATAAAAGTTTCTTTTTATCTATTTCCGCATTATGATCCTTGATAAAAAAAAACAAGTTTCATGTTGTAAAGAACTCAGAAGCAGTCGAAAAATATGTTCATTTTGACAATAAAATAAAAAAAACCCAATTAAATCGAAGTACAAGAAAGAAAAAAGGGAAATCAAGATCAAGCGTTACATCAGCAAAAACATTTCACACACTATAGAATTTATTTTCATTATTAAAATGTTTAAGACAATGAAAATCAAGAAAATACCCAAAATCTTACCTGTATAGAAAACTGTGAATGCTAAATGTAAGGTATCACATACATAAAGCACAACAAAATTTTAATTTTGAATTGTTTTTATTTTTGAAGCCCTCTTATATGAAGACAACATGCGTTCAGAATTTAATTAAATAGGTTTTAATCTCAAAAAAAATATTGCTCCTCTTTTGGATTTCTATTTTAATTTAAAAGTATTTTCCGTTCCTCTTTTTGTTTGTTTACACTGACGATAGCTACCAAACGATTCTAGTGGACAAAAAGCTTTATTATGGACCTGCTTCATTTTCTAGGGAAATTCTATCCAAACCTTTCGAGTTCGATTTTTCTTTAGAATATCTTAAAGAATTCAAACATTCCAAGTGATGGTGTGCGAAATGTTTTTTTTTATTCTCGAGAAAGGGAAGTTAAATTTAATTCTACAAAGTGCGTTTCGTTGTATGGATTTGATAAACTTGTAACAAAATCTTGATGGATTTGTAATGTCTAGTAGCACAAAATATCCATTGATGTATTTCTGATGTCAATCCGATATTTTTTTAAATTGTGATATCAAGTCGACATGGTGAGGTTATCTTGATTAACTACAGTCCCTGGACAAATTATTAGACGCACTGCAAGATTTCATGTAAAATATTAATTACCGTGTGATAGTGTATCGTGTTATTATTTTATATTGATTTGTTTTTTATTTTATATTATCCCATCAATTACCAATTTATTTGACATAAATAAAACAGCATTTATTTAGAAAAGCATAAGTTTATTAAGTTTTAAAGAAAAGTGAAATTAATGTTAGTAAAAGTCAATATTTAGTTGAGCCACCTTTAGCCGCTATCAAAGCTTTAATTCTGCGCGGCATGCTATCAATGGAAGACTGTACTGTCTCGCAAGTCTGTAATGTACTGATTCGCGACTGATATCAGGTTTGTACTTGTTTACGTTCATGTATCACTTTGTCAACACAGTGTTGTCATATGTTAAAAATAAATACAAATATGTAATCTACAACAGTTCTTTTCAATAAAAATCAATAATATTGTAGTTTAAAAATATCATTATTGCATAAAAACTCTTAAGAAACATAAAATTTCTAAAAAAATACAGTGCGTCTAATAATTTGTCCAGGGACTGTAAGTGCTACTATGGATAAAATAACCATATAGTAAAGTATTAAGTTTATCCTAAACAACGTTAAATTGGCACACAATATCCACTGTATAAGTCCAAATAAATTTAGCAAATGAGAAGGAAAAATTATTGAATTTTCGAAGAAAAAAATGCTTGATTTAATTATGACGTTTAAACGTTTTATTTATAACTAAAAGCTGTGTTTGGCGCTTTTTTCACCGCATTAGGGAATTTTGTGTGGAAGCAGTTCTAAATGAGTTTATGTTACAAACTTGTTTCTATTTACCATTTATTAATATAAAAATTTATAAGGTTTTATTTGTTTAAATAATATATTTGTTAGTATAAATGCGTGTAAATAAAAATATTCTTAGATAACATGCAGTTAAATTTTTGTCACATTATATTGGGGACTATATTCCTTCAAAGAAAATATCTAGTAAGGATCGAAACCGGAAATCGAAGTTGAAGTGTGTAACTTAAATTTATGTTTTTGTTTTCTGTATTTGGAAATTTTAAATTTGTCTGTTCCCAAGTTCTCTGATTTTAAACCAACTAGATTTATATTTGAATTCAATACTCTAAAAGTTTATTTTTGTGTTAACTTAGTCTATAAGAAAGGGTTTGTGTATGTTTATTGAAAAAAAAATTATTTTTTATTTTTATAATTATCTACTTTTTGAGGTTTTTATTGGTGCTTTAAATTGGGACTACAATATAAAAGACAGATATTTTTTATAAAAAGTTTTATAATAATTGTAATATGGGGTAGGAGGTAATAATAATTACAATTTAAATCGCAATTGGGAATTTGAAGTTAAAATATTTTAAATTTTCTGTTTACCAATTAATTTCCAAACTACTAGTTTCAACAAACTAGATTACTAACTGCCCAATTTACACTTAATTTTTTTATTTAAATACTTGAAACTCAGTGAAATTATAACAAACCATATTTAAAGAATAATTAAATGTTTTAAGCTATTTGTGAGCTTTCAATTTTGAGTTACAAACTTTAATTTTTTTTAATAATAATTTCATTTAAATAATATAATTTGTATAAATGTTAAAATATGATATACATATTCTATAGTTTATTATGCTCCTTTAATTTTTACGTAATCCCAAATCCATTTATTTTGAATGTTCAGAAAGCTAAGAATAACACTGACAACATTCCCATCACGTTAATATAGATCAGTGGTTCTCAACGGGGGCGCTACCGCCGCCCAGGGGGCGGTTGGGGGGCGGTGGGTATGTTTTGGGCGGTAGGGGGGCGATTAGCATATTTTGGGAATTCAAACTTAATTTTAAAAGTCCCAAAAGAAAATATACCATTGATTACCCGGTTACCATTGTTAGGACTATCATACAAGCCCCGCTCTCTCTGTAACTCACTTGTTGTCCGTGCCATCTTCAGTGCTTCATGTCCTGAGTGTCCAAGAAGCATTAGCTTCTTGTTTATTCAATTCGTGTATTCTTGTTCGTATTATTAAAAATTAAAATGTATGTCCGGCATCCTAAGTATTTTTATTTGGCCCGTCTGGCAAGTGCATTCTTAATTCTTTTTCGTGATAATGAGCGGTTTCGCACCACCCAGCTGCATCCAGTGTTATAAAACACGTGCCGTTAAGTAATGATACAGTGCGACGGCGAATTGATGGCGAAAGGTGTTGAATCTTCTTTATGCAACCTTTTGATGCACACCGAATTTTCTCTTCAGGTTGATGAAACAACCTTCCTTGCCAAGTACTAACGAGACTTTATTGTTAACGTACGTTCGGTTTGTGAAGGAAGGGGGAATTATCCAAGAGATGCTTTTTGCCAAAAGCTTGATTGCCGATACTAAAGATCAGTCTATTTTTAATACTGTCAAAGATTGTTTTCAAGAAAAAAATATTCCTCTTGGGAAACATTATATCTGTTGCCACTGATGTAGCCCTTGCGATGGTTGATCGTCACAAAATTTATTTCTTATTTGGAGAAAGAAGTCCCAGGCATTTTAGCTGTTCACTGTCTGATTCACAGACAGCATTTGGTTGCAAAAACCTTAACGACCGTTTGCATCAGTCTTTACAATATGCCATCTCTGCTGTAAACGAAATTCACAGCAATGCTCTCAAAGATCGGTTATTCCGGCTGCTATGTAAGGACAATGATGAAGAATTTATTCGCTTGCTTTTATACAGACCGAGATTCGCTGGCTCTCCAAAAGTGCCTGCCTCAATAAGTTCTGGGATTTTTTCGACTCTGTACTAGAATTTCTCGAAAAGAAGGATGTAGTTTTAAAAGAGAGACTGCTGCAGATTAAGATGGATATTGCTTATATGACGGATTTTTTTGCAAAATTTAATTTTGTGAATTTGCAACTTCAAGGTTATAATCTGAATTTAATCACCACAAAATCTGACGTTTCTGCCTTCTTAAAAAAAAAACTCTTTTTATGGCAGCAGAATTTTGGTAGAAATGAATTTAGCTAGTTCCTAATCTTAAATGAGCTTGTGCTACATAATGGCAATGAATTACCTTTTGATAAAAAACTAACTAATTTCAGAAAAGAGATGTAGACCCCAAATCGTAGTAAGAGGGGACCTGCATCTTAATCTCTCTAAACCACATTGAACCAAACGTTCAGAAACTGGCTTTGAACCATCAAGCACAATCATCTCACTGATGTTCTTGATTGATATTCCATTTGTAGTGCGTTATTTTTTTTGCTGTATTTGTCTTCAATTATCTAATCAAGTGTACATACTTTTAAAAGATAAAATCAAATTTAAAGCATTTGTTTTGCATGTCATTTTAATTTTAAATAAGTAATGTGCCCCTCATCCTCAAACAAATTTGGTGTGAAAAAATTACTCAAAAGTTTGACCTTTTATAATTCAGTAATCTTCTTCCATATACCTTAGAAAACTACAAGATTTTCACAGAGGTTTATTTCAATCCTTAGGGGGGCGGTAGCTTTTAAAAGGTTGAGAGCCACTGATATAGATGATAATACCAGAGAAATATTGATTCAGTATCTAAAGTACGACACTCAAATTACTTATGCAATTACAAAGATTAAAGAAATGTTGTGTAAGAAGAGAAACAATTATGGTTTTCCAACAATTATTATTAAAAGCCCATTTACACGTTTAATTTTCTCTGTTTTTTTTGGATTTCTTTTTTTATTTTATTTTTTTTTATTTTTTCTCAGAAACGGAAAATGGATGCTTAATTTAAAGTAAGAAAAACTTTCCTCATGTCTGAAGAAATTATGTCGTGAAAAATGCTTCAAGTAAACCTTTCGTCAAATTGTCTAAGCCACGGCCAACTTTAATAACAAGGCCAGAGAAGCTCTCCCAAACATGAGCGTAGACGGAAATTTTGACGCCACTGTTCCCAGTGCTGAAGATCGAGAAACTAGTTCGGACGCATTCGGAACCCTAAAATTGTGGTCAGCCGTGAACGAGTGGTTCCGAACAGGTTTCGAGACAGGTTGTCTTCATCTTCGGAACAACGTCACTCGGAACTATGACGTCAAAATTTCCGTCCCCGAGCTTGTTTGGGAAAGCTTCTTCGGCCTTAGTAGTTGAGTAGGGCGTGTCTAAGCTTGTGTCTAAAAGTATAACCATCGTTTAAAATCACCTGATCCCGCGAGGAAAGAAGACTTTTATTTTGCTTAGCAGTTTAAGAAGGGAATTGTTTTAAACCATTCAAAAACTGTTTTGGTGGCCTATTTCTATGACTAAAACATACTCTAGAACTCCTAATTGTGTATTTTCACAATAAATGACTTAGTCTTGCAATATTTTGATTGATGCATGTCATGTGATTATGTAGCATGTAAAAGATTCCTTGAGTATCCATTTATTGGCTTGGGTTCTCTGGGCAAAATTAAAGCTCGACATGCTTTAACATCCACAGAGAGCTCAGATTCATTGTAATCTGAGCATCAAAATTGGCAGCGAGAGCCGAATACATGGTTCCACAAAAAACGGCTCTCAGTTCAGGGGAATATGACGAGTCTGCAAAGGCTTGACCACCAGTAAAACAGCCCCGTTGGAAAAAAAATATATTTTGATTGACTTAGTAATATAAAATTTCTCCATGACATCAAAATATCCCGTATCTCTCAATAAACTCCACTCTATATATGTTGAGTTTTTAATTCTCTTTCGAGCACAATTCCAGATTCAAATAAGAAACTTTCTAAAACTGGGAGATTTTTGAATAATTTGGACTGCCACCATTGTAACTAATATTTCTGTTAAAATTAGGTATGTTTAAATTTACATCAACATCTTAGTATAAGTAACACATTTTGGAATTGATTTGAATAAATATCTTTTTCATACAAGAATTATTTCTTGGGTTAATTAATCTGCATTATTATGTTTTTTATTCCATTTCAGGGCCAGAGGGTTAGCAGGGTTGAGTCGTCCTGCTGCAGAAGTTACGTTAGCAGGTTCTGTTCTCTCTCCTTTATCATATGAATGGATTACTCAACGGCGAAAATCCACAACATAGGTAGCGTCGTGTGTATAAGAATAGTTGAAGTATATCCGAATGTTCAACAAGAAGTTATTAAAGATCTAAAATAGCCTACTTTTCTATTACTTAAATACTTACTGAAATTCTAATCGGGAAACAACTAGGTTCATAACAGTAAATATCATCATTAATTGTTTCTACACTATATTTACACACATTAGAAAAAAATCGCTAAACACAGCATCCAGCTATAATTTAAACTTCTAAAAGCCAAAATCAACTATTTTCCTTAATATTCTTTCATAAATAACTTAATATTATTTATCGTCTGCTCGATTTATTAGAATAATTCAATATTTATTAATAACAAAAATTATGAAACTACTCCAAACTGCATTAAAAAAATTAATGTAATTTAAAACTAAGCAGAATTGTATGCAAAAAATAAGCCTTGCCGCTTTCTGGGTAAACAATTAATGAACAACAAAGAATCACGTTGTGCTACATTTTATGACGTAATTCCAAAATGATTCATGAAAAAATTATTTTGCTTCAAATATTTTTAAATAAAGTTTCTCATGCCATTGTTGATTTTTCAACAGTGATTTAAATGACTCAAAATTGAATTTCAATGCTAATTCAATGAGAAATTCGCCGACAGATAGTAGATTTATGTCCGTCCGGACGTACATACAGGCGGACAAAAATTGTGAAAGTTGGGTCTCTGAGGTCATAGCTTTCAAACAAAAAAAGAATTTTTAAGATCCGAATGATATAACCGCTTTTGGAAGGGGGGTACCGACAGACAGACGGAAATCGACCGCATGTCAATACCTACTTTTTCATTTTTTTAATTCTTTCGAATTAAAAAAAGGAAAAGTATGCTAAAAATCCTGATCTCTGTTCAATATCGCTATGAGGTTGTTTTAGGTTTCAATTTATATGTCAGCTTTCTTGACAAAGCTTAAAATTTAGACTTCGAATAGCTCAAGTGTGACGTTAATTCTATTAGGTCAAATTCATTTCACTCCAAAACTAAGCAGGATAAAATGCAGACCAACTCTTCGAATAATATGTATTGAAAAATATATAATACTTATACCCAACATAGACAGTGCTCTCAATATAGACACCCCTACTATCTTTAAAAAGAGATAGTGCTACAGGTTCTAGAAGAAAAGCAGTTCAAGAAAAATTTTAGCCTAGAAAGTGCAAATAAAGTCCACCGTTCGCTCTTTTGAAGATAAGCACACTACGAAAATACAAATTATCTTAATAATCGGAAAGTTTACATTCTTATGATATATTGTATAATTACTTTTTAAATATATATATTGAAGAGTGGAGTAATTTAGAAAGCTGATAAATATATTTTCTATTAATATTGAATATGTTGCTTGATAATGCTTTACTTGCATATTTATTATAAGATAAAGTGAAACTATTCCTAATTCCCAACATGGAAACCTTATGTCTTCATTGGAATTACAGAAAATAATTCTTTTCACAAATTTTTAAAGCCTTGCGGCGGTACAAGGGATAGATTTTAGCTTCCACACTACCTTTATAACATAACAAGTGGAATGTATTATAATCGTTCAATCCGTCCGTCTGTCTGTCCGTCACCCACTTTCATATCCCAAACTACAAATACTACAGGCAAGTGCTATACGTAAAAAAAATTTAGCACATCGAAATTAGAAGACATTGAAAATCTTAGAAAAAAATTCGAAATCGAGATACTTCAATTATTTAAAAAACTGCAAAATTTAATGCTCATTTAAAAAGCATAGGAAACCATTTTTATTAGAATTAAATCATCATTGTCATTCGCAATAATCGCTCGAGAAACTTTAATTCTTTTAGACAATAAAGTAAAATAAATTTATTTTTGCGACATCGATCAGTTTAAAATGACGTCAAATATATTTCACTACGAGAGTCTTTGTATGTTGATATGAAATATCTTCAATCTATTTGAAAGCGAGGAATATTACATATTTATTCTTTAAAAGATAAATTAATTTTTGCAAACGATAATTAATAGTTATTGAATTTTCGAAATAAAATTAATGTAACCAGCCAAATTTAGCATGTAAGTGTTTATTATAGAATTAATGCTGTGTTTGGCGCCTTTTTACCTGATAAACACAACTTTTGTGTGGAAGCGGGTTAAGTGACAGATTCTGTTACAAACCTACTTGGTTTTTTTTAAGTTGTCCGTATTGGGTACAGGTACTATACTCCATTCCGACTAAAATGTTATTTAGAACTTTGTTTAACTAACGGGACTATCATCTGAACTCTCACCAGATGCATTACTCATTTCAAGACAGGATTCTCATGAAACTCAATTTTACTAATTTGGGCGTAGGTTGTTTTGAAGACAGACATTTTTCAAAACTTTCGTCTCCAGAAAGTTTTTGATCCTTTTACGTTTTAGGAGATTCTAGTTAAGAAATTTCTTCTGCATGTTACTTTCTGAGGAAATTCTTAGAATAAAATGTTCAGTGTTGTCTTAAATAAACTCAAATGAAATTTTATAAATAAATGTTAAAAATAGTCTTTCACCTTGTCATAAAAAAAAGGTTGTTTTAGATGAAACTTTTTTAAGTTTGCTTTTACCTTCAGTCACAATTTAAATTTAAAAATTAAATGCCAAGTGAAATTTTTTAAACCTTATTTAATAAAATTTTATTTGCATTGATCTACAGTTTCTGTATATTCACATAGATTTTGCTCAACAAATATTTGTTAATAGCACTAAGTAATAGCACTAAGTTAATAGCACTAGTTCTGTTACAATCTTCAATTAATTGAATCTGTAACAAAACCTGTTATAAATTAAAAAGATCTTAACCAGTACTTGAAATATATAATTTGTTACATAAATGTCTGCTGATGATACATCTAACTAAAAAGTAAACTTTTGACAGACAATATCGAACAATTACAACGATATTTCACCAAACAAAACGCGTTAATAAATTCTTTTGGTCCATGAATTTATTTATATAAGTAGGGGGAACTAGGGACATTTGACCCATGAGGATACATGACTCAATGCCTTTTTCTCAGCATTGGACAAGTTTTATGAGTTGGAAGTGGCATCACTTCTTTCCTTGTAGTCAGCTGACCACATGGTGAAAAAACCCAACTGAATCATTGCGTACGTGTTTAGCTATACGAAGAAGTACGTTTTCATGCACTGGAAGTAAGTTTTTGGTGCCTTAAGATTTTTCTGTCTACTTTTTTTGGTTTAAAGGAAAGATTTCTTTAATTAGTTACTTGCTATTAGCTACAATTACGTACATAATAGTGCTAATGTAATTATTCGCAAATGTCTTTGTTTTAGAGTTAATAAAAAAGTGCAACTAGGGATACTTGACCCAAACCAATTAGGGATACGTGACCCAAGTAAACAACACAAAAGTAGACAGAAGTAGACCAAGTATTTTTTAAAAACTCACGGTAGACCCCCAAAAAATTTCTTCTGGGGTTCTTCTGGGAGTACAATGTTTATTGAGAAAGTACAAAAGAATTTTTTTTTAACAAGCTCACAATTCCGTCTGCAGAAAGAATCGGTGGAAAATGTTTTAAATGGCCTTAAATGGATAAAAAAAAAATATCAAGTTGATATTGATCAAATAGAAGATTCTTCAACCACCTGTGTTTTCTCTGCAAAATAAAAGAATCCCCAGTCTTGTATTTAGGCAAGATTTTACGTTTAAATTTGATAAGTTCGTTAATTAAAGCATAATTAATGTGATACAAATAAAAAGTAATAATTTTGTCGTGAAAAAACTATAAAATTGATTTAAAATTTATAATTGTTAGTTTTGTTATTAGGTAAAAGTATTTTGATAATTTTAAGTCTTACTACCAAATTTTTGGGTTGGGTCACGTATCCCTAATGGGTGAGTCATGTATCCTTATGCATTGGGATACATGACCCAAAACTAAAATTTAAAATTTATTCATATTTTACTAATATTGCAGGTAATACTTCAGAAAAATACTAATATATATTGTGTAATACTTATTTAGTTTCAGATTAGTTTCTATTGTTTTATAAAAAAAAACACCCTAGCTTTATAAACCCGGCGTTGCACGGGTGTACCCTTAAAAACCCTAATTAGTAGTTTTTTGTGTAAACTTTTATTTTATACCAATTGATCCCCCTCCACTGGTCCACTCCATGAGGATATTATAATCTCCTCCCATTCTCATATGAGCGATTTTCCCATTCTGATATGATTGTATCCAGGCCTTTCCAGGAGTTAGATGGCTTTCCCATAAGGCCCTGTTCAAATTGCCAGAACAGCTATGATATAATAGCCTGCTTCTATTTCGCGATTAGAGCAACGAAACTGCCCAAATGTGGTAAACATTCCACTCCATATTTTGTCATATTTCAACCCTTTAACCTCGTCATACGGGTTCTCTTTTAGGACGGGCCCAGTCCGGTGTAGGGTTTATGTTTGAAATAGCGTCGTACACTTAGATGCTGTATCCATGACGGCTGATTGCCGACGGGCCTGTCCTTATATTTCGAACACAGTCATGTTGACGCGACCACAACACCTGAGTGAGCACCCAATGCAACTTTTACATCGTACGCAGAGACGGGAGATTGAAAAATATTTAACGAGCACTCCCATCACATGGGGACATATTCGTCGGACCGTTTTGTATGCATTTGCCGTTTATAGGTCGGCAGTTATTTTGACGATGCCCGGACTCGAATCTGGGGCCTATCGCATGCGAGGCGAACGCCTTTACCGACTGGACTACCCAGCCCTGTGGAGTGGTCGAATATGGAGTGGAATGTTTACCACATTTTGGGCATTTTCGGGTGTATAAGTTCAAATAGAAACTGACCATTATATCACAGCTATTCTGGCAATTTGAACAGGGCCTATAAGATAGCCCTCTAACTTCTAGAAGGGCCTGGATACAATCGGATTTCTTTTTTAAAATTATTGCTGATATTGGAATGGGAGGAAATTTTAATATACCGATGAAAAGCTGACCAGTGGAGAAGGGATCAATTGGTATGAAATAAATGTTTACATAAAAAAATCACGTTATTAAGGGTACACCCGTGCAACGCCGGGTTTATAAAGCTAGTAAAAAGTATAAATTATAATCTTACAATGCTATTCCTGTGGAGAAATTGGCTCACGTTTTGCACTCCTACACCCGTTCGGGTTCAAATTTCGAAAAATCGCTTTTTAAATGACGCCTACGATGTAAAAGAATATATTCCTAAAATTTGATAGCTGTACCTCTAGTAGTTTTTGCTGGGCGTTGATACGTGAGTGAGTCAGTCAGGAGTTTGCCTTTTATATAGAAAGATACTTTTCATTTACTTAAATATTGAAGAAAATATTTGTGATTTATTTTAATATTTAAAAAAATTATTTAATTTGAAACAAGTATTTAATTTATATTCTAAATTCAAGCTAATGTCAAATGTAATAAAATGCTCCTTTATAAAAAAAAAACCTGAGCTGTTAGGCCAAACTTGATGCTATGACCATTACCTTTTTAAACATGAAAATAAGTTTATTTGTTTTTTAATCTGCACAATAATTTTGCAATATAGGAAGTAAAAAATAAATTTACATTTTTAATAACAGCATAAAACTATAAATACATTGATGTTGTCTGAGCTCATTGTTTGAATTTCATTTTGAAGGAAAATAATAACGACATAATATTTACACAAAAACGACTTTTATGCATTTTTTTTAAAATAAACAGTCACGTTCGTAGCTTAAAAATACATTACTCTTACCAGTATTTTTAAAAGCATAACCTTGTGTAAAGAATTTATAATAATTTTAAAGTTAATATATTCTTTTCTGAAAATTTAAATGCAATATCGATATTTTTGATAGCTCTTTTATAAACTGGGCTTTTCCAAAAACTTAAAAGATAAATAGAAACCTCTTGAGAAATTAAATATATTTCGAAATGTATGTTGATGCTTTTAAAGTAATTGCTTATTTTTTTAATCTGAAGTACAAACAAGTAAATAAACGTAATATTTAACCGAATTAAATTTGCTTTAAAGCATTCATTTTTACTGTTAATTACCTAATATGAAATAACGAAGTATTGCGATGGGGTCGAAAATTCGAAATGGAGAATTTGTGTTTTTTGCACGTTTCGGAGGGTGCTTATTCTAAAAAAGTGGTTTATGAACATTGGCATGTCTTTAACCACTTGTGGCTGCCCTACGTCACTGCATAATCTTTGCTCTGCATCGAAATGTAGAGCTCGCGCAAGGTCGCGTGAACGACCAAGTGTTGGTTCCGATCGTTTCCGCGCCAAGCGTGCAAGCAGAAGATATGCAAATGAGCCAGCCAATATATAGTCGCTACAATGACCTCTGCGAAGGAGATGCTCGGATGCTGCTAGGCTGGTGATAATCTCTCGGCACTCTGCATCACCCAAGATTTAGTTGTTGGCTTTGTAAATAATGTAAATAGGTTTAATTAAAACTAAGTAATTTTAAATAGGGTTCTTCTCAATCTCATTCTCAATAAGTGATCAAATTGCCTGGTACCCACGGAGTGATTACAAAGTGGTGACCCGGACTCAAAGGACTAAGCTGACCTTCTGCACACCTGAACCGTTCGAGTCCTTCCAACCGAAATGGCCAGTGATGACGAGCAGGAGAGAGGTACACAAACCAAAGATGACTCAACAAAATCTCTTCCGGGAGTTGAAGGTGCTACCCCTACGGCTCTCCAACCAACAATATCCCGTGTAGCTTTCAAGGCTCCGCCGTTCTGGAAGCAGAATCCGACGCTGTACTTCGCCCAGATAGAAAGCCATTTTGTCATCGCCGGTATCACTCAAGACGAGACTAAGTACCATCACGTGGTATCCGCGATCGAAACGGACGTCATCGCCCAAGTGAGTGACATAATCGTCAATCCACCAGCCACCAAGAAGTATGAAACCCTAAAGAAACGATTGGTTGAGCAGTATGCTGACTCCGAGACTCACCGGATCAAGATGCTTCTACAGGAACTACAATTAGGAGATGGAAAGCCAAGCCAGCTTCTACGGAAAATGCGTGACCTATCCCCTACGGTACCTGAAGACCTCCTCAAGAACCTGTGGCTCCAGCGGCTACCAACAGCTGTACAGCAAATCCTGGCAGCCAGCACCGAGAAATTGGACGCCGTGGCAACTATGGCCGACAAGATCCTGGAAGTGACTGATTCCCCTACCATCCATCTCGTTGACCAGGCAAGAAATCCATGCAACGATTGCCACAACCTTGGGATGCAAGTTGCTGAACTTTCCAGGATGATTCAGGATCTCCAGAATTCCAGATCACGAAGGAGAAGACCATCTAGAAGTCATTCTCGTGGAAGGTTTCCCAGAACCAGATCCAACTCCCGAAGCAGATTCGATCCAAGTTCAGGAGTATGCTGGTACCACCAAAGATTTGGAAGCGAGGCTAGAAATTGCAACAAGCCGTGCCAATTTGTTCCGGAAAACTAACAGAGCCGTCGCTTGAGGCCACAAGCGACCACGGCCAACCAAAGAGGCTGTTCCTAGTCGACAAATCCACTGGATTACGTTTCTTGATTGACACAGGTGCTGAAATCTCAATTGTTCCACCTCAAACCCCTCAAGAAAGAAACCGACCACCTGGGAAAATGAAGCTGTACGCCGCCAACGGTACGTCCATTCCTACTTTTGGTGAAAAGCTTCTACATGTGGACCTCAACCTCCGAAGATCACTACCTTGGCCGTTCGTGATAGCAGCCGTATCTCACCCTATACTTGGAGCTGATTTCCTGAAAAACTTCGGTTTGCTGGTCGATATGAAGAACAACCGCCTTATCGATACAAGCACCGGAAGGAAGGTTTCTGCTCCAGTGATAGCCTTGTCATACGGAACTATCTCCCTTCTAGCCCAAGATTCCAAGTACAAAGACCTGCTGTCTGAATTTCCAGAAATCATCAAAGTGTCTAATCCGGTTAAGATTAACCACCAAGTGGAGCATCACATTGAGACTACTGGACCCCCAGTGTTTTCAAGAGCAAGAAGGCTAACACCTGAAAAACTAGCCATTGCCAAGCAAGAGTTTCAATACATGATCAACCAAGGAATATGCAGACCATCAAAAAGTAGTTGGGCTTCACCGTTGCACATGGTACCCAAGAAAGACGGAGACTGGAGACCGTGCGGGGATTACAGACGGCTTAACAACGTCACCAAGCCGGACAGGTATCCCATCCCACACATCCATGACGTAGCACAACAGCTTGAAGGAAAAACCATCTTTTCAACGATCGACCTTTTCCGTGCCTACCATCAAATTCCTGTGAGAGAAGAGGATATACAGAAAACCGCTGTCATCACACCCTTCGGTCTTTTCGAGTTCCCGTTCATGAGTTTTGGATTGTGCAACGCAGCTCAAACGTTCCAAAGGTTCATACACTCCATTTTACAAGACCTTGACTTCTGTACAGCTTACATTGACGACGTTTTAGTGTCGTCTAAAGATGAAAAGGAGCACATGCACCATCTTCGTCTGATCTTCCAGAGATTCCAAGAATATGGAATTCGAATCAACCCTTCGAAGTGTAATTTTGGTCAGCCAGAAGTCAATTTTCTGGGATACAGGATTACCGCCCAAGGAACCCAACCAATGGAAGATAAAGTTTCCGCAATCGTCAATTTCCCCAAACCCTCAACTGTTCAAGAGATGAGAAGATTTTTAGCCATGAATAACTTTTACCGTCGTTTCATCAGCAGAGCTGCAGAAACCCAAGCCCCGTTGTTCCAGTTCTTGAAAGGCGCCAAGAAAAATGATAAGCGACAAATTATCTGGACTGAGGAAGCAGAAAAAGCTTTTCAGCAGTGCAAGAATGACCTGGCTACCCAACCAATTTTAGCCCACCCTTCATCTTCCGCAACTATCTCTCTAGCTGTCGACGCTTCAGACTCAGCCATCGGAGGAGTCTTAGAACAGATCGGTACAAACGGTAAACAACCTCTTGCATATTTTTCAAGAAAGTTGTCAACAGCAGAGAAAAAATATAGTGCCTATGACAGGGAATTGCTTGCAGTGTACGCAGCCATCAAGCATTTTCGTCACATGCTGGAAGCCCGCCAATTCGTTGTCCTCACAGATCACAAACCTCTAACGTTTGCATTTCAGCAAAAATCAGAAAAAGCTAGTCCTCGACAACTCCGACATCTGGATTTCATCAGCCAATTTACAACCAACATTCAACATGTCAAAGGAGAAGCCAACGTAGTTGCCGACACTCTTAGTAGAATCTCGACTATTGACACCCCATCTCCAATCGACTACCAGAAAATGGCGGAAGTCCAGAAAGAAGACAAAGAGTTGCAGGACTTGCTAAACAGACCTGAAGGTAAAGCCTAAAGCTTCAACCCATGCAGTTCCAGAACTCCAACCACCTCTACTGCGATACATCTACAGGTGTGCTTCGACCATTCGTGCCAGCCAGTTTCAGAAAAATTGTGTTCAACCAGTTTCATCGGATATCTCATCCTGGAATACGAGCGACGCAGAAATTACTAGGAGCACGATTCGTCTGGCCCTCCATGAGGACGGACGTTGCAACCTGGGCAAGATCATGCATCGAATGCCAGCGCAATAAAATTTCCAGGCATACAACATCACCTGTCGGATCGTTCCAGCTGCCCTCAGAAAGATTCGAACACATCCATGTAGATATCGTAGGAAGACTTCCCCCATCAAGAGGATACTCTTACTGTCTGACTGTCATAGATCGGTTTACAAGATGGCCCGAAGCATTTCCCATCCAAGACATCACTGCTGAAACAGTGGCCCGTACGCTGTACGAAAATTGGATCTGCCACTTCGGGGTCCCATCACGAATAACCACGGATCAAGGACGACAGTTCGAGTCAAGCCTTTTCAAGTCATTAGCTGCATTACTAGGCGTTGAGACAATCCGCACCACACCGTACCACCCATCCGCGAACGGGGCCATAGAAAGAATTCACAGATATCTCAAATCTTCTATCAAATGCCATGCAAACCAGGGATGGGCAGACGCGTTACCGACGGTTTTGATGGGTTGGCGTGCAACTTACAGGGAAGACTTGACAGCTACGCCTGCACAGTTGACTTACGGCACCAACATCAAATTGCCTGGTGAGTTTTTCACAGAAAGCAAGGTGAAAACAGACCAGTCAACATATGTCGGTAAGCTACAAAAAATCATGAACGATCTACAACCAGTACCAACTTCAGCTCATACGCGACGGAAAGTGTTCATCCACAAAGATCTACAAAAGTGCACCCATGTTTTCGTTCGCGTAGATGGAGTTCGCCGAGGATTGCAATCTCCCTACAAAGGACCTTATGAAGTTTTGTCAAGGACTGACAAGGTTTTTAAGTTGAAAATTAATAACAAGATAACCTTTATTTCTATAGACAGGCTCAAGCCAGCCTTTCTTTTGTGTGAATCTCAGCCAGAGCCAGAAACACCAATTTCAGCAGAACCAGCAATGCCAACTCCGGTGACTACCAGGTACGGTAGGAAGGTACGCTTCCGCGTAACTTCGTTGACACTGGAGGGGGAGTAGATGTGGCTGCCCTACGTCACTGCATAATCTTTGCTCTGCATCGAAATGTAGAGCTCGCGCAAGGTCGCGTGAACGACCAAGTGTTGGTTCCGATCGTTTCCGCGCCAAGCGTGCAAGCAGAAGATATGCAAATGAGCCAGCCAATATATAGTCGCTACAATGACCTCTGCGAAGGAGATGCTCGGATGCTGCTAGGCTGGTGATAATCTCTCGGCACTCTGCATCACCCAAGATTTAGTTGTTGGCTTTGTAATAATGTAAATAGGTTTAATTAAAACTAAGTAATTTTAAATAGGGTTCTTCTCAATCTCATTCTCAATAAGTGATCAAATTGTCTGGTACCCACGGAGTGATTACACACTCTACAGCTTGAACTAAATGAGATACGGACAACTTTAGTACCGAATTCTTAGTACTTTTAAAATGTCTCAATAAGGTTTTGAGAAATTCTTGCATGCTCAAAGGATAACTGTCATAGAGCGTTTTAAGATATTGCTGAAAAACAAAAAAGAAACAGTTCTCAAATTTGCTACAAATTCCCAGTACTTGTCGGTCGTCATGGTTAGTATGATGCTTTGCTTGTAACCCAACGGGAGCTAGTTTGAATCATAGAGATAGTACAAAGGAAAAAATGTATTTTAATATAACATACCTTATTTACTTTTAATGGAACATACCATATTTATTTTATAAAGTTTCTTTATTTGATATAGTTATTTTTATGGAAACTCAGTCGTCATTTTAAAACCGTAAATTGGACATAATTTTTTTCAGTGTAGATTGTAATCCCGTATAGCTGTATAACTTAACCATATTTAAAAATTAATTAACTCTTTCATCTTTCACTTTTCCTCGGGTATATAAACTCCTTGTTGAATCAACTAACACTTTAGTGCGAAACACTGCCAACATAGTAACCCGGAATCCAACCAAGCAACCCTAGTCCTCATTAAGCCAAAGTATCTCGCCAAATGATGCCTCAGCATTTACTACAAGTTCCAATACGGATACAAGACAGTCCCCTGAGGGCCACAATATTCGTTGACCTTTGCAAATTCAGAGACATGCTCGAATGTCCATTGATGGAGGCTTTTAATGTTCGGTGAATAATTAAGGAAAGGGTTCTAGTCGTTGATGGTTCGGTGCTTATGTTTGGGACTTAATTTTAGAGCTTTTATGTTAGGTTCTAGTGATTATGTTTAGTTGTAATGTCGATAACTTTCGTTTAATCTTGGTTTTACTATTGTTTTTAGCCACTTTTCATTTTTTTATTCGAAATTATGTTTAAACAAGTAGGTTTGTAACAGAATCTGTCACTTAACCCGCTTCCACACATTTGTGTTTAACAGGAATAAACGCGCCAAACACAACATTAATTCTATATTAAACAGTTACACGCCAAATTTGGCTAGTTTCATTTATTTTAATTCGAAAATTCAATAATTATTACTTATCGTTTGCAAAAATTGATTTATATTTCAAAGAATAAATATGTAATATTCCTCGCACATTCCTGCACATTTTTATGCCAAGTTAGAATTTTCTATGCATCTTTCTTCATACATATATAATGAACCATCAAAAGAACTTGTGTGATATTACAACAATCCAAACTGAATTATATCACATAAATAAATATTTTTATTTTTTTTCAAATAAAGTTTCTCGTACGTTTAACGAAATGGCAACAGTGAACATATTGAATAAAAATGGAATTTGCATGTTATTTCAATGTAGATTAAATTTTTAGTTATTTAAATTTTAAATAAACTTCTAATTTAAATTTTTTAATGAAATTTGGAATGTAGCCTAATCTTTTTTGCTTCAAAATGACGTATCCCACTTGTCTGTGGGACTTGTGGTTCTTTCTGTGAAAGTGGGTGACGGACGGACAGACGGACGGACGGACAGACAGACGGACTGAACGATTATAAAACCTTCCACTTTTTACGTTATAAACGTAGTGTGGAAGCTAAAAATGATAATTGGGAATAGACATCGGGGGAATTTCCATATGTCTGTCCGTATCCTTCTTTCAACATCCTTTCTAACCATCCCTTTTTTAAAAAGATTTTTTTCATTTGATAGGTATGGCATCAGAGATCTGTACGCTCGTCTGTACATCCGTCTACCCGTCTGTTTATTTGTCTCTCTCCGGTCTGTTTCAACTTCTAAATGTTCGACTTATGTTTTTCACACTACGCTTATAACGTACAAAGAGGAAGATAAATGCTATATCCGTCAGTTAACCTTATCCACAGCTCACACTACAAATGTTACATGCAAGTGAGGTATATAAAAAAACGCGCTGAAGTCACTAGAAGTCATCGAAAATCTCGGAAAATAATTGAATTCGAAGTACTTTAGTTATTAAAAAGCTGCACAATTTATACCTATAAAAAGGCATGAGAAGGCTCATTTTACTCGAATTAAATCACCATTAATACAACTTCATTTATATTAAATAAAGTTTTTAAGGAAATTTGTGTTTGTTTGATAAATCAGCTTGCAATGACGTCATAATATAGATCACAACGATATTATTTTGTGGTTCGCATTATTTGTTTAGAAAGAAATACAAGACGTCCTATTTTTTTATTTAAAAAAATCGGACGGTATTTTTCATTTCCATTTCATCATTTATTAATGAGTAATGACGTCTTATAATACTAATTATTCCTTTTAGGCGTGGTTTTTTCGTTTTTATTGTTTCTTAAATGGTATTTAAATATCAATTAGTTAATTTATGTTAACTGTTTTTTAATTGGCTCTTTTTGGATGAATAGTAAATGTTTCCTCCTGAATGGTTTAAATTCAAATATTTTCTCAACGATTACCCCATGCCTCATTACCTTTGATATTTCAAACCATTGTTCCTAATCATATAAACTTTCAAATTAGTTCATTAAATTCGTAACTGGAGGTTGTAACATAGTTTTTTTTTTTAAAAACACTCATTTTAATCTGAATGATTAAAACTAGAATGTAGAGATATTCCTATAACATAATTAAGTTATGTACAATAAATGCGTGGGAATGCGTATTTATGTTTATTTTACTAACATTGTTACCGCACTAACCACTAAGAGATTATACTAGTATTGTATAACGGATAAATTGGATGTAAACTTATTATTCCTCAACCTTAATCGGGTTTCGTTGCTAAAAAGATCTTCTAGATCTTCTAGTTTAGTTAACTTATTATAAGACTTACAGGATGAACTTATTTTATAATTGCATTTAAAGATACATAATTAAATAAGGAATTACGTTTTTGAAATTGCAAAGTCATAAACAATGGTGAGCTTTTTCATAGAATGAAATGCATTAATTTAATTAGAGAGCATTGAACTAACTTTAAACTAGAAATAAATTTAACTACAAATTCAATCGATAAAAATTATGTGTAATTAATATTACATCTTAAACATATAGAATAAAAAACCATTGAATATTTCATGATAAGCAGATTGTTTTCAGTTTAATATTATTAGAAATCAAATGGAAACTTAAATTTGAAAATTAGCAACTCATGCTATTATCGTAGAAGCAACTTAAATAAAAATGTTTCATGGAAAATGACCTAATAATAACTGTCTACTATATGAATAGTTTTGGAAGCCAAATGGCTTAGTGGTAGTGCTTCGCATTGCCACGCCACAGGTCCGGGGATCGAATATCGGACTGGGAGAGGTTGACCCATCCTTTCATCTCTTAAGTGGGTTGATAAAATGGGTACCAAGCATGCTTGGGAACTAATCAATGGGGATTACGCGTGAGGCTGACCATCTTACCGGGATATATGCCTAGCACCCCAGAGACCTAGGTCACGAAAGCTGAAATGGGCACGGTAGGCCTTGGCCCACTAATGAGCTGTTGTGCCTAGGGGTTATTATATGAAATTTTTTAATATTTATATAAAAAATAGAAGACTCTTATATATTTGCATCTTTTTATTACCCTTTATTTCCTTTTGAATTTTGCTAGAGAAAGATAGAGAAACCAACTCTGGTACTATTGCTTATATATTTTATTTCAAAACATTTTCAATTAATTCAATACTAAATTCAATACTAAAAGGCATTTGTCAATGATCACCAATAATTATCGGAATAAATCACTGTTAGCTATTTCAGGAAAGTAATTATTTTGGTAAAAGACAAAAGATTGAAGAATCAAATTATTTGAAGAATCAAAAGTATCAAAAGTATTTTTAAAAAAATGAGAAGCAAAGAGCATAACCTGACCATTAAATTACAAATTGTTTTCTCAAGATAAGTAATTATTAACATAATAAATCTTCGTTAACTACGTAAATAATGTATAACAAATTACTCATACCTTTCTACATAATTAAGTTTTAACACGGAACTTATTTTTTCATAATAAAGAATTCTACCAAATAACTTCAATTCATCACCACAAAGATAAATATTCTTTCTGACATTAACAAAGCTTTATGAAACAAATATTCGTTAACTACATCACTAACAATAATCGATAAAGCCCCAATCATATCAAACACAAGGCCTCCCATCAACTCGATTGCGATCTAAATCTTAATCTAGCAAAAGTTGGTGACTGATTTGTCCTGGTTCTTTAGTGTCCCAGAAATCTCTATTTCTTCCGTTAAGAAAATAGAGATAAGAAGGAGGATGGAGATACTACCGACCAAAAACCAATGCACTACCGGTTTACCAAGTGTAGCCAGCGATCGCTTTGTGGTAAGCCCAGACAATCGCTCTCGGCGAACTATTTGATGCTTTTCTACAGTGGTGTTTGTATAGGCTTACTACATCGGTTTACTACATTTTGACTCTCAAATAAAAACAATAGTTACAAAGCATTTTTCTTACTTGTGAAGCATAGATATCATAGTTAAAGTATTAGATTAGCAGATCACGTGACCTCCAATGCTAACGACGGGACGCGCATGGAGACCAGAATAAGAGGGCAATGGGGCCAGTATTGCCACCAGTTTTAGGAGAAAAACACTACGAAAAAATACCATTTAATTCTAAAATTACAAAAACATACCATAAAAATACTAGCAAAGCGTTTCACGTTTTTTTTTTAAAGTCACTAAAAAAAATTCCAAAATGCAGCTAAAATTTTTAGGGTATTGTTTTGTAATTTTAGAATTAAATGGTATATTTTCGTCGTGTTTTTCTCCTAAAACTGGTGGCAACACTGGCCCCATTGCCCTCTTATTCTGGTCTCCATGCGCGTCCCGTCGTTATCATTGGAGGTCACGTGATCTGCTAATATAATACTTTAACTATGATATCTATGTTGCGAAGGGAATTACTACTATCTTGTGTAGTTGGTTGGTTGGTTGGTGGTAGACATATATATTCAGGTTTGTGTGCTTGGTCGATTTTGTGTAAATTCTCGTAGTAAAGATCTCGTGCTACGCTACCGTTGCCAGGTAAACTGCAGTATTTTGACCAATGACTTAGACCCTTGTTCTAAACACTCAATACCTCTAACTTATAATAAAATATACTGAAAGACTGATTATTTCATTGCAAAAACGGTTCAATTCTTTGTTGTGGTTACTGCAGTTTACCTGACCACGGCAAGCTGTGTAGGCTGTACTGCTGTGTTATTATGAGTCCAATTATGAATTTCTAAAAAACTAAACTTCTCGGCGCAACAGCCCATTACCATGGCCTGCCGGGCCCATTTCAGCTTTCGTGACCTAGGGCTCTGGGGTGCCAGGCATATGTCCCGGTAAGGTTTTCAGCCTCACGCGGAACCCTCATAGTTTAGTTCCCAAGCATACTTGATACTCATTTTATCGACCCATTCAAGGGATGAAGGGATGGGTCAACCACGCCC
This sequence comes from Oedothorax gibbosus, assembly GCA_019343175.1. NCBI lineage: Eukaryota > Metazoa > Arthropoda > Arachnida > Araneae > Linyphiidae > Oedothorax > Oedothorax gibbosus. Next base: position 32,835,956 of record CM033274.1, on the reverse strand, counting down.
AATCCGGGATTCGATCCCCGGACCTGTGGCGGGGCAATGCGAAGCACTACCACTAAGCCACTGAGCCTCAATTACGAGTTTCAGCATAAACTAACATTGGGTGAGCGGTTTTGTTTAGGCTTATACTATTTTATTCTTGGCGACTTTCTGATTGCTTCGGTTTGTCTCGCTCCTACCATCTCCATCTTCTTCCTAACTTCAAGGTTAAGAAGCTTACAGATAAAGAAGGCGCCCAGAGTATTTTCTTTCCCTAATGCCCATGACCATGAATGGGGATTTTCACAGTGAAAACCTAAGTGTCTGTAGAGAGAGTGCTAGAGGAATTCTGATTAGTGCTTTGGTAGCTTGGTGTGGATGAAAGCTTGGGTTGGACAGATTTGATTAATGTTGTCTTTGATTTGCAGTTGCGATTGGGCTGGGGAAGGAAATTCGATTATCTATAGGTGTTGGTACTTAGATGTGTTTGTTTTTCGTGTGGAATCAAAAGTATTTTTATCCATGATTTGTTTGGGAAGGCATGGCAAGGTGGGTTAAGTCGCCATGTCAATTGGTATACCTTCGTAAATTCTGTTCTTGTCTTATAGTCATCCTGTAAAACCGATATTGAGCACAAAGCAATTCCCCTAATCAAATAAAACTATGTACATGGGACTGGAGTAGGTTAAATCTGTTGTGGTCTGAATTCCTAATGCTAAGCATGGCGTTTCTGTAAGGATACTTCGGGTGCTCACTCAAGTGTTGGCCTCATTAAGCGACTGTTACTCGCCCAAATTACGGAGCTCTTTACCAATAGGCCTTGTATAGCTCTTTTAATTCAACCAGGCCAAGTTTTGCTGGGATGTGGGGAGCCTAGTGGTTAAGATCTCGGTCTCGGGATCGGAAGGTCCCGCGATCGAGTCTCGACACCTCTGAAGACCCACCGAGTATATGCGGAGTACGTGCTCGTTAAATCTGTTGGTTCCGAAAGTCCTGTGATCGGTCATTGCGCAGTTTACCACGGGTACAGGTCCCTGGAGACTATTTCCCTCCCCTTCAGGGACATGTCTAAATTGTGGAGGTGGCGATAGATGGCAGCATCTGTCTTGTATGTGTGTGTATGTCGTGTCCGTCCTTCTTGACGAAGGTTTATAAGCGGGTCTTTGTGACCAAGCACACAAGCCTGAAAATATATGTCTACCAACCAACCAGGTTTTGCTGAAAATATGAATATAATGTATGATAATTTTTTTTATGTAATTATCAGTAGATTTCAATGTACGATTGAGACGGGGTGAAGAGTGTTTTGTTTGTAGGGTAGAAAGCAATGTTCAACATAGCTGTGACGTCACCATAGGTGTGGCAGATCTTAATTGGATGCAATAGCTATCTGTTTGTTTGTGGAATCAGACAATATTTGATGTAGTTGTGACGTTCCAGTTGTCCCTTTTATGTACGAGCTATTATTTTTGTTTTAATAGTATTTTATGATGGCTCTTAATCATTGCCTACTTTCCACTTTAAATTTTTTCAGCTTTCAGTTTCTATTTTAGGTGAATTTCATTTGTTATTCATTTGTGAAGCACCACATTATGAACTTAGGAAATACGGAAGATTAGTAAAAAAATATTTCCTACACTTCTAGTTGTTCGTCTTAGAATTTTCCTTTTGAATTTGTAATGAGTTACCTTATTCCAATATTTTAATGTTTACAATTTTACTTTGCACAATTACAATAGTCTAATACAGTACTTATCCAATGATCTGAAAGATATGATACTAATTTCGTGATTTAGTATTATGCTTGTCTTAAACGATGGTATTTTTGAGATTTCTTAAAATATTATGCTCTGCATACTTTAAGTCACTTTATTTTTATCACACTGCTTTTTTTCTTATTGATTTTTATTTAAAATCTACATATCCCCCATTACACGTACACTTAAGCACTCTACGTCTTGCTAATTATACGGTTTTCTTTACTCTTAACAAAATATTTTAGCTCCACTCTTCAAAATAAATTATAGGATTAAACCTCACTCCTTTAGCAAGACCCACATTTTAAAATATTTCTACATATATCAAACCCCTTAAGTGAAGGACGGCGGATCGCGTTGATTAGTGTTATATAGTTGTAAGTGAAGATAGTCGGTTTTTGAGTAAAAACGTCTGAATATAAAAATCCCTTAAAGAATTGCTCTGAAAGCTAATGAAAAAAAAATTGCAATTACTATATATTGATCCAATTTTGCAGACTCAAATTTTTGAAGCTCAACTCTCAATGGTAATTTATTCTAAAAACAAGTTTAATAAGTGACGAAATTAATAGTTAATGTTAACCCTATGAAAGACAATCGAATAGACTGAAATGTAAACTTGTTTTCTTTTTGCGGGGAATAGGAATTTAAATTTAAATAATCTTATTATGAATTATATTTCCGCGGCAGATGAATATAATTGACTTTTCCATACATAAAAAACTTATGTTGTTGTTGTCTACTTATGTTGTTGTTGTTTCTAATGCCACTCGGTAACCGAGCCCGTAGTAGAGAGCTACCCGATTTCAAGGCGAAGTGGGGCGGTTTCCGTTTTTTTTTAGCGCCACAAGGGAGGAGGAAGTCCGACTTTTTGCTCGTCAGCATGACACATCCGTTTAACAGGAAGGTCCCTTTCACACATCCATTTTCACTAAAATATCGGAATTTTGATCAAGATCAAAGACCGATAAACCCCTGATCTGGTACCCCCAGAGGTATTAATTTGGTATGGGAACATGGAGGACTTTGTGACCATGACATATTTAACGTGCCCCAGCCACCATTAGCAACACGTCGGTCTTTAGCCGAATACAAGCGCCGACCCTGCAACCCTCATAATTGCGAGCACCACCGAGGACAGAACCCACAACCCTTCCGATGCGAGCACGACGCTTCATCCGACTGAGCTACCGCGCGGCTCTCAAAAAATTTATAGAAGTATATAGTAGACTTCCTCTTTACCGGCTTAAATGGACCAAAGGTAAACCGATTGAGCGAATATTCGGTTAAACCGGAGAAGTGAAATAAATTAAGGTTTAGATGTACATATTCGATTGCACATTTATGCGTTGAGGATATTTACTGAATAAAAAAATGCACATTAGAAACATTTACCGATTGAGCGGTAAACCGATTGAGCGAATATTCGGTTAAACCGGAGAAGTGAAATAAATTAAGGTTTAGATGTACATATTCGATTGCACATTTGTGCGTTGAGGATATTTACTGAAAAAAAAAATGCACATTACAAACATTGAGAGCCATGTTATCCAATGTATTAAAGCATTATAAGTTACATACCATTAAACACATTTTTTTCATTGAAGCCTACAAGTTCGGTTACTTGCCGTATAATTCCGCCATTTTTTTATTGACATCAGATGGGAAATCAAAAATAAAAAACGCTAATTTTAGATACTTCTTACACTTTAAGGATGAGAGAATTCAACCGATTAAATCAGAGATCCTATAATAGGAATCCGGTTAAATTAAATCCTACTGTATTATACGACATTGGGTTGCACACCATAGTTAATTTTGCCAAATATTTCGTTGTATTTCTGTCAAACTAATATTGCAGGTAAGCAAAACTAATGGAAAATTGATGGACAAAACTTGTGTGATATGTTGTTTGAGGCCAGCAATCTACCACAAGTATTAATGATCAAAACTTGGAATCATTTTATTTATGAGGTAGAATAAAAGGGCAGTAAAACTTATTGTCAAAATAGTGGGGTTCAGAGCTTGAATGTCTATATCACAAATAAAGCACATAAAAATTTGTTCTTGGAACATAAGTATTTTGAAAGATGAATACATTACAATTTGTTGTATTAAACAAAATGTGTTGCCATCAACAGTTGAACACAATTAATTGTTAACATGACACCATGACAATTTTTTTGCCAATTTCAAAAATACCTTTACATACATCACACAAAATGTAGTTACACCTGATGTCAGAGAGGAGATTATATGTATGACGCAATATGTCAGACTGTACTAATAAACCGTAAGTATGTGTATGTATGTATGTATTATTATGTGTGTTATGTGGTATGTATGTACATGTATATGTATGTACATGTATGTATGTACATGTATGTATGTACATGTATGTATGTACATGTATGTATGTACATGTATATACGTACATGTATGTACGTACATACATACATACATGCATACATGTATACATACATACGTACGTACGCACGCACGCACGCACGCACACACACACACATACATACATACATACATATTATTTATTATTTCAACACAACTTATATTAGCTAGAAAATAAACATTTTTTGTGCGAAAAGTCAACACTAGTTATTTTTGAGTGTAGAAACAGCACATATGAAATACACATAATAATTTTAATCAAATAAGAAAACTTCTTTGCTGAAGATCTAAAAGCTTCGGTATCTCTAAATAGCATCATAAAACTTCAAAATTTTTTAGTTTCCCGATTTAAAAATAAAACATTTTGTATCAAGAAATTCATATAAGCAATTGTGTTGAGTCTAAAGGAGTTATTAACTATTAGAATGGTAAACAGGAATAATATTTATGTAGATTTAATACAATTTCAGTTCACTATTTACTTCGTAACAAAAAATATTTTCGGAATGCCGCATGTTTTATTATGATTGAAAAACTTTATTTGACTAATTCTTTTACGACAGTGTATTGATGGTTGGTTGGTAGACATATATATTCAGGTTTGTGTGCTTGGTCAAAAACCCGCTTATAAACCTTCGTCAAGTAAGACAGACAACACACACACATAAGTGGATCCATCTAATTTTTAGAAACAGAGGCCAACTAGAGGATCCCCAGAATCGGCTTGTCACCCCCAGAGGTATTGATTTGGTATGGGAAATTGGAGGACTTTGTGACCACGACGGATTTAACGCGTACCAGTCACCATTAGCGTACACGGAGGTCTTCGGAAGGCAGCTGGACTCAAACTCGCAAGCTTAGGGATGCTAGTCCAAGACCTTACCGACCAGGCTATCCCGGCCCCCGACAGTGTATTGATTTTCACGACTATCTAGATGACAATAGTGAAAAAAACTGAACAAAGAAAAATCTGAAGACACTAGTTTACCCGCCCACAACAGTATAGTCTATTGAAATTCTGTGGTATAATATAGAAATGCACAGATGCGGAAAAAAAATCAATATTAGCACATGATCATCCCCTACTTAAAAATAACTGTAAAAGGGAAGGCTACAAAAGAAGTATAATTTCGATTAATATGCAAAAAATGTTTTATCTTACGCTGATTACTTGTTTCATACTGTAAGGAACCAAGTAAGTTAATTAAAATTAATGACAACCGGTGTTAGTCTAGAATTATAAAAAATAAACTGATATATGTAAAAAGTATTTCTAATGTGTCTGTTGTATAAAAAATATACCGCAATTCTTTTTAAATGGTTGCATATTTTGTGAATCTTATAAGGGAAGGAAAAACTGTAGTAAAAACAAAATTAGTAGAAATATACTTTCCAATTTTCTTATTCATTATAATTTTCACAATGCTCTAGAAATGTTTATTTTGATTATTAATGCTTTATTAAATGTTTACTTTGATTAGAGTGTATAACAAATACGATTTTTTATAGTAAAAAATTATTTATTCAATATTTAGGTTAATTTTTTTTAAAATTTCAGTAGCACTAAAGTATTAAATGAAATCTTTTTAAGAAAAGAAACTTTTTAATTATTTAAAAACTAAATTATCTTTTGAAAAACATCTAATTAAATATTTTTCAAATAACGAGGCAAGTTTTTAAATAAATACTTAAATGAAATTACTATCATCTTATTTTTATTTAAATATTTCATTTCTTCAATAATTTTTTTTAGAAAATTATTACTCATAAAAGAATTCTTTATTCAGCAACTATAATAATACATAAAATAACGAATATTTAAATGCTTTCAGTGTTTTTCATTCTAAACTATTTCATTGTTCTTCTACAAATTTTTTTTAACAATTCTTTCCTAGTTTAAACACGATTAATAATAAAATTTAAACCCTCTTTTCTCATTAGAATTTAAAAAATAATTTATATTATTAGCGGATATATTAAAAATAGTGGAACTATAATTTCTCTCAACAGTTCTCCCAATACTTTAAATATAAGGGAAAAACAAATAAAATTTAATTCATAAAAAAATACAGTTTTAATTTCGAATGCACTATACTATAAAATAATAAACATTTCAAACGATTCTTGGATTACGTTTAGGCGTATCTTCCATGGAAAGTTCTTTCAAACAAAAGTACAAAATTTATAGTGGAAAATATTCTAAAAACTTATTTCGCGGAGAAGACTAAGTTATTCAAATTGTCTGAGTATATATTTTGTCTGATATGATAGTGTAGTTTACAATTTTTGATTTTTAATGAATAATATGATGGTAATAATAATAGACACATGCCAAAATAGATATTAAAAATAATTTAAATACACCATAAAAGCATTTAATTCAAAGTTTTTTAATCAAAGTAAATACTTGCAAAACCAATATGAGATTATTTTGATTATTTATGTATTATTTGATTATTATGGTTTAACAATGTTTAATTCTGATTGTATTGTATATCTAAAATAATATGTGAAGATTTTGATCATTTATGTTTCAACCAAACTTCTATCTGATTGTATTGTATATCGAAAACAATATGGGATGATTTTGATTAATTATGGTTCAACAATATTTGCATCTGTATGTATTGTATATCTAAAACAATATGTGATTATTTTGATTATTTTATTGTTCAACAATATTTGCATCAGATTGTATTGTATATCTAATTTCATTACATAACTGAAGTTTGTGTTGCATTGCATTTTGATTCATTGCCGTTTATTAGGTGCAATCGAGCGTTGTTGTAGACATTGTATTCCTTCCATCAATCTGCTTTCCTTTCATTCTCGATGTGTTCCATTCCACATAATTTAACATTGTATTGTATTGTATTGTATTGCATTGCATTGCATTGCGTTGCGTTGCGTTGTGTTGCGTTGTGTTGTGTTGTGTTGTATTGTATTGTATTGTATCAAACTTATTAAATAAAATTTAACTCGTTTCATTGCTTCTGAACATTAAATGTGGAATTCTAAATTTGAAAAGCCTAGCAAGAATGACTGTTCAAAGTTTAATTTGAAAGTGAATTGCCTCTTTTAGGAATTATCCAAATTAAATTTTCCGGCACGAATTCCCTTGGTATTTACCCTCCTGAATGAAAACGACACGCATTTTTGATGCAGACGAAACTCAAATTTATAAAATTAAATTTCAAATGAAATTAAAACAATTCCTCCCTGCGGACATTTTTGAATTCTGAACAGCTCATCAAGTTTCAAACTGTTGAGTTGTCATTTGCATATTTTAATTATTATACCGCAGTTTAAATTTCGCATTTTAATAACTTTATATTGTTATTTCATTCTTATCACAATTTTTTTGCCTTAAAAATGCAATGATATAGTTTTATGGAATGTACGATAGAGGTTAATAAAATTACACGGGACGAAAACTGCAGTGATAATTTGTCATGAATATAAAAAGATTGAGTTTTTTCTTATTTAATATTGTGCTTGAGTAATATTTCAAAAAAAATAAACTATTGAACAAAAAATAAAAAAGATACTTATATACAATTTAACCTGGCACTTAACACAACAAAAATAAAATTCAACTTTTTCATTTACATAAGTAGAAAGAAAAAAAAAACTTTGGCCGCAGGCGCAACCTTCTTCTATGCTTTTGATGCTTAATTTGCTTAGTTCATCAAGTTAATCAAATTAAAAAGTCAATATTTTTTCAATTAAAAATATTTATACTTAGTTTTTTTTTCTACGACATATTAATGTTTCTTTCTCCAGAGACAGAACTTAATTTTTTACCATTTTCAATAAGTTGATCTATCTTTAAATTCCTTCAAAGTTAAAACGACGCATCTGAAACACAAAAGAAATATATATTGAAAGAAGCGATCTAATTTTTGTGTTGATAAAATCATAAAAATTCTATACCTGTATGTATATAGTAATCAAATGGTATTCGAAGATTTTAATTGGAAAATTTGGACATTAAAAACTTTTTTAATTAAAAATTTTAATGAAAAAAACTGCTACTTTATACTACTCTATATAAATTTATTTAAAAAATACGAGCTTAAAAAATTAAGAAATATTTTTAAAAGAAATTGTACTGTATGTTTAACGCAACTTTGAGTGAAATACATACATTTTTTTATTTCTGATTATTCATTCACGTTTTAATAAATTACGATGCAAATTCTGACAAAATACTCTTACATGAGGAATCAACTCTGATTTCTAACGCAAATAGTTTTATCATACAAAAATTGACATGTTATGCAAGGACGATGGTCCTACTTCATTAGAATAATACACGAATCTAGAATGTTTCTAATCCCTCCCCCCTCCCCCCATTTACCCAACCCAACCACCCCTTTTACGAATATCACATTTTGCCTACAGTCGCTCGGCTGGTTTTTTTCAGTCAAATTAGTTCATTATTCTGATGAAAAAGGACCTACATCCTTGTGAAACTTGTCAAGTTTTACATAATAAAACTATTTAAGCCAAGAGTCAACGTTATGTTCTCCATGTATCTTCATTTATAAAGTCGTGGATATTCTCTGGAAAAAAAAGAGTGATAATTTGTTAAAAAGCTTAATTAAAAACATGTAATTCATTAAAGGCACTGGAATAAATTTACGATAATATCGATCACAATTTATAGAATGATTTTTATTTGAAAAATAAGGGCTGAACTTTAAAACTCTAAATATCTATTGAGATAAATTATTTCAATTCCACAGAACACTGTACGACTAATGAAAAACATATAATTCATTAAAACGCACTGGAATAAATGTAATCCCCCTCAGTAAACACAAACCACCTCTGCCTACAGTGAGTCATTTCATTATTTGCTAGGTTGATCAAATTAATCTGGCTAAAATGCCGACATCTTTCCCTTTTTCCTGGATTCGTGACGATTCCGGATCTTTCATTTCGGAAATAATTGGGTTTTCCCCCCTTAAACATCGGAAACTGCACGTTAATTCAAGATAGAACAAAAAACTTTAAATGGGAAGGTGGCATTAGTGTTCATTTTGTAGAGTAGTTGTATGGTCTTTTTGTTTGAATAAGTTGTGTTTGATTTGTATTAAGTTGTTGAAATACTGTAGAGCTGAGATATATGGATTCGATTACCGAGTTTTAGGCAGGAATTTAAATTTTTACTTCAAGTCTTGTAATGCGTGTAAATATCTCTTGGACTTTTTATAAAATAAAAGCATTTTTAAAATAGGTATTTCTTGTATTTATTACTTTCGTTAATGACTACTATTCCACACAATAAAATGATAGGGTATTTTTGATAAGTGTAAAAAGAAAAAAATTAGAAAGAGTTTACATTTTGGTAATGTGGTTCTATTCCTATTAAGATTCTTAAGACGTTCTTAAACCTTCCCTTAAAGACACAGTTATTGTTTTCATTAAATATGTCATATATCATAAACCCAAAAGACGTAGAGTTTTAAGGCAATCTATTTTGCATAAATAAAAGAACTAACTAGAATTTTTTTTTAAAGTCTCCCATTATAACATAAAAGCGACCAAAATATTTTAAATTTAATGGATTTTATCAAGATATTAACGTGATATGAAGCAAGAAAATAGCAATACAAACGTAGATCAAAATATTTTTTTAAAATAACTGGTAACATATATCATGTTTTATAGATTTTTAATTTCGAAATAGAATTTGGTTGTAGCGTATTTCCTCGATAAACGCACAACTCAAGTGGGTTCTCTTTCCTCTTAGTTTCCTTAAATGTGGATCGTTATCGTTTGGTGAGGGATTTAAAGTGGAAGTTGAAGTACATAGTAGAAAATGTTTCTTGCGGGTCTTGAGCATTCGAATCTTTTGCGTTCATTTTTCTATGGGTTTATTAGGAAAATAAAAAAGTTAATATTTTGAATTGGTATAGGATAGAAATAAAAACGATTTCTTAATAACTTCTGATTTAAAAATAATTATATATTGGCAATTAATAAATTATTTACTGTTTTCATTAGGCATGTTTCAGGTCTTGAGTGGCAAAATAAATGACGAATTAAAATAAATTCCTTCTCGAGCTTTGATTGGTGAATGACTATGATTCCATTTTATCCTTATTATTTTGTATTGTTTTCATTATTTTTTTAACTTGATAGGAAGCAATTTTAGTTGATATTACATACATCATGAAGTATAACACATAATTACCTAGGACATTTTTTTCATTATTATTAATGAATTTGACTCAATACACTACTACCCTTCGGTTACTTTACCTTCAGGAAATTAGAATTATTAATTTTGTTGCACGGACACTAGTGCTATATCATCATTTATTATTTTCAGCCTGAAGTCCATTTTGAATAGAGAACAGGCCCCATCCACGTTGAATTTTATCCCCATTATTATCATACCTGGGAAAATAAGCTTTCTGCTTAAGCTTACAAAAATAAACATAACACAAGAAGAATGACGACTATGAGTACTAGAAAATTAATTTCGAGCAAAACAAGTAAGGAAAAGCAAATTTTAAAAACTTAAAAATAACGTTTTTGTTTGAGTAGGAAATGTATTAATGGTATTCACAAAGTCGTCGTTAATATATTAAGTCAAATATCTGTCATATATAATTTTGGGTTTGAGAAACCTATCATGGTGATGCAACCTATCAGAACTGATAAACTTAATAGTGATGTATAACTGTATAAACACAAAATATTTGAACTAGATATGAAATATTCTGTTATTAACAACGATATGATTAAAGAGCTGATGAAATATTCGATTCTGCACTTAAAACCCCTCTGGTCGTTAGACAAGGCTTTTTCCGTATTATGAGCAACAGTTTTTCGTACAATACTGTTAAATTTAAAAAAAAATTATATTTTACAAATTTTTATACAAAATGTACTTTTTTTTTCATCTGGAAATGTTTTTAAGATTATCTCTTTCAAAATAAACCTGATTCTAATTTTAAATAAAAAATATTTTATTTGAAATAAATTAAATTTAAAATGTATGTCGTAAAAACATTCAATGGCACGACAGCCCTGGGTGAGCCCTGGCCTTCTCTAGAAGTCTCCTCCAGGCAAGTCTGTTCTTGACGAATGTTCTCCAGTTGGTATTAGATTTGAGGGTCTTCAGGTCGCTTTCGAGACAGTCGAGCCACCTCAACGGGTGTCTTCCCCGAGGTCTAGTTATGGGCTGTGCCAGAAAGATTTTTTTAAAGCAACTATTATCTTGCATTCTGGCCAGGTGACCAGCCCATTTTACACTCTTAAAACAAACGAGCGGTTTTAACTCAGTCTGAGTTAATTTCCACTCCTTTCCGTGCCGAAAATGCACTTCCCCTATAGAAGTGGATTTCAAAAATTTTGCGGAGTGGGTAAAAGAAATAAAATAAAACAATCTATGTCCTACACTCTTAAAACGAGCGGTTTTAACTCAGTCTGAGTTAATTTCCACTCATTTCCGGTGCCGAAAATGCACTTCCCCTATAGGAGTGGATATCACTCTTTTGTTTTAAGAGTGTAGCCTATGTAATTTAATATGCTTGACTACATCAATCATCTGTAAATTTTGTATAAAGCTCTAACTTAGATCTTCTTCGGTATATTCCGTTAACCTGGACCCCTTTAAGAATGCAGCGCAAAACTTTCCTCTCAAAAATACCCAGTCTCTTCATAGCGTACACTCATTGCCCAAGTCTCTGATGCATAAGTTAGGACGGATCTACACTGTTAAAAAATTTGTGCTTGCCTAAGTAGCTGCAACGGCTCTGTGGTGAAATGTTTCACCTTTTTTTCGGTGTTTGGTTGAACCATTTTTCTGGATTTGGAAATAAAAACCTGAGAAATGGTTCAACCGAATACCAAAAATATGGTTTAAAGTTTCACCACACAGCCGTTGCAGCTACTAGGAACCATATTTTTGGTGAAACAAAGTGCATTATTTTTAACAGTGTAATGACACTCATAAATTAGCAGCTTAGTGGGCAGTTTCAGAAAACTTGATTTTAAATAGCTTTTCAAATCCGTAAAAACATCTGTTTGCTGCCAAAATCCTTTTATGTATCTCAGGGGTTAAAGAATTTTTATTGTTCACCTCTACTCCCAGATAGATAAAGCTGTTTACCTTTTCAAATTTAAGGTTGCCAACTTCTAAGTGGCTAAGTTATTCGGTAGATTTCAGGCATGGCATATACTTAGTCATGTTTTCATACACATACAAATGAAATCATTTAGAACTCTGTTCCAGTGCCATAAATGCTTGTTTAAGAGCTGGTGTAGTTCGAGAAACTATACAGATATTATCTGCATAGGCTAGTATTAAAAACAACCGTACATATTTGCACATTTCCTGGCCGTTTGGGATGTTAAAACTGCAAGGAGCTGAAAATGTTTGTTTGTTCTCTCTGGTTTCATGTATTGGAACATTTAAAGTGTCTTGCAATATTCCCTGCTAAAACTAGGTGCTGTGTGTGAGTTTTAAAATTCATATATAAAACTGAATTAACATTACTAAATAATAACAAATTAATCTCCTGAAGCAAATTAACCTGTGGGCAACACCTTTATTCTGTGATGTCCTGTTTTGAAAATTCAAGTTTCGGGTTCCAGCATTTAATGAAGTATAATAAAAGTTACAGTTTTCGTTCTCGTATAGAAAAGGTATTCACAAGTGGGCACATTAATAGATTCTAAAACCTTTTATATTTTACATCATATTAATCTGCCAACTGCAAATGAATTTCAGTTCAATGAAGTCAACAAAAATACTAGGCTTGAGAAAAAATTAAATTTGTTCGCGTAAAAAAATGTATTATTGGTATTCACAAATGAGTCATTGATGGATTTTAAAAACCCTTTATGTTTTATATAATTTTAATTTACCAACTACAAATGCATTTCAGTTCAAGCAGTCAACAAAAATATTGGTTTTGCGAAAAAGAAAAGTTTGTTCGCTTAAGAAAATATTAAAGGTATTCACAAGTGGGTCATTAAGAGATTATCAAAAAATTATATTTAATATCATTTTAATCTGCCAACTACAGATGAATTTCAGTTTAATACAGTCAACAAAATATTGGGATAGAGAATAAATTAAGTTTGTTCGCGTAGGAAAAATATTAAAGGTATTCACAAGTGGGTCATTAAGAGATTATCAAAAAATTATATTTAATGTCATTTTAATCTGCCAACTACAGATGAATTTCATTTTATAATGCAGTCAACAAAAATATTGGGATAGAGAACAAATTATGTTTGTTATCGTAGGAAAAATATTAAAGGTATTCACAAGTGAAGCATTAAGAGATTATCAAAAAATTAAATTTAATATCATTTTAATCTGCCAACTACAGATGAATTTCAGTTTAATGCAGTCAACAAAAATATTGGGATAGAGAACAAATTAAGTTTGTTCGCGTAGGAAATATATTAAAAGTATTCACAAGTGGGTCATTAAGAGATTATCAAAAAATTATATTTAATGTCATTTTAATCTGCCTAATATACAATTGAATTTCAGTTCAACAAAATCGACGGAAATGTTGGTCATGGAGAACAATTTAAATTTGTTAGCGTAAAAAATATATTATTAGTATTCACAAGTAGGTCATTAATGGATTATAAAAAAATTATATTTAATATAATTTTAATCTGCCAACTACAAATGAATTTCAGTTCAATTTAGTCCATAAAAATATTGGGATAGATAACAAATTAAATTTGTTCGCTTAGAAAAGGTATTAATTGAATTTATAAGTTGGCCATTAATGGATTGTAAAACCTTTTCTGTTTTACATAATTTTAATATGCCAACTACAAATGAATTTCAGTTCAATGAAGTCTACAAAAATATTGGGCTTGAGAACAATTGAAGAGCTTAGTAGAAGAACGTGCTAGGTGACAATTAAAAAAAATTGAGATTTTTGTGTAAGTAAACGCGTTATTTCCTCTTTTAAAAATAACAAGATTTCCCCCTTATCATAAACTTTAAGTAAAATATATTTTTTACCTTTTGGAAGTGCTGTTTTTGAGAGGGGTAGGTACATATATATTCCGGCTTGTGTGCTTGTAGGACCCGTTTATAAAGCCTTCGTCAAGTAAGACAGACAAAGAAAGAATTTTTTACTGTCACAGAGAAAGGAATATACACCCAGGGTGAAGACGGGAATCGAACCCGCACCCGTTACAGCGCGCAAACTGCTAGCGTAATGGTCCAAACCACTCGGACATCCGGGCCCCGGTGCTGTTTTTAATGTATTTAAGTGCAAACGAAAAACTCTAAAAATTATTTCCTCGTTTACACCTCTTTGATACTTAGCTACGTTCTTCCACTAAGCTCTTCTATTTAAGTTTATTCGCATAGGAAAGATATTAATGGTATTCATAAGTGGGTCATTAATGGATTATAAAACCTTTTTTTATATCATTTTAATCCTGCCAGCTTTAACCAGAACTTCAATGAAGTCAACTACAATGAAACGAACTAAAGTGTTCTGAAAAGCGATCGATATGTAGTCCATCCCCGGGGCCGCAGGTGTGTTCTGTGTTCTTATATCCCTCTTGTTTCCCGTTTCCCCCAGCATTTGTCTTACTTCTGCCGAGAACGTGAACACTTAACGAGATCTTTTGTCTTGGCTGGTCATTTCTGTAAAACAAACACACACGTTTCGAAAACATTTTACACAGTAAAAACTTTTGTATCAAATAAGTTTATGATTTACAATTGTTGGGTATTTTAGGTCTAACAAAAGTGTTGCGTTTAAGAAAAACTAAGTTTTTAAATAGTACAACAAGGCATGCATTTTGTTTAGAAGAAGAAAAAGTAAAAGTATGACTTTAATATTACTTTGTTAAAGGAATTTAATATTTTATAAAAGCCTCCAAAGCCAAGAAAAATTGATAACGGAACAGATAAAAGTATAACCCGGCTAATGACAATTGTAACAAATCTTAATTGGAATTGTTTATGATTTGTACAATTTTATCAAAAAACCTGCCATAAAGCTATTTCAAAATTTTAATAACAAATAATTATTTATCTGTCTAAATTTAATTACATTAACTTCCAATGATATAAACACTTACAAAATTTTAGTTTATGTGTTCAAGTGCAAATCTAATGCAGTGTTCGGGTTAGGGTTTATTTTTTTAAAAACTGCAAATAAAACGTCCTTTTATGAAAGTATTTTCGACGACTTCAAATACTTCACGGGCTCTTAAACCGTTTTCTTAAACTCGTTTACAGTTTACAACTGCTTTCTTCAAAATCTTGTTCTTAGGGGGGAATGGGCGCGCTGGATCGCGGGTCTCCAATCTCAAGTGATTCAGTGTTAATCCAATGGAAAAAAATCTATTTTCTCCGGCTGTATTGAATATCTTTACAAACGGTTTTTTTAATAATAAATGTAGATAACTTATAGGTCTCTATCTTCCCACTTTTTGAAATTGCTTCGAATATTTTGGGGAAAGTTATTTATTGAAAATTTTAAAAAAATATTCGAACCAATTTCAAAAAGTGGGAAGGTCGGGACCTGTAAGTCAGCTGATGCACTTTGCTTAGGAGACCCCCGGTCCAGCGCGCCCATTCCCCCTTAATGTTGTCACTTCGGTGACGTAATAAGGTAAACAAGAATTCGTTTTAGGGGGGAAGGGTGATTCATGGTGTTGGTTCAATCCGTCGTGAATGGGTTGTCAAGTTGGTTGGATGCTTCATTTGTAGCTAAAAAGTTGCATGTTGAAGTTGTAACTGGTGCAAAAAAACTTTCCTCAATTTGTTTAAATTAATTTTTTTTGGTACAAAATTGTATTTTAACCGGAATTTATAGTAAGTTTATTAAAGTCCGTATATTCGATAAGATTTTTTTTCGCCGTATAACATACTCAGAAAGAGTTGAAAGCAAGTATAGGAAGGATTTATAATCATCTGTGCCAGAAATATAATGTTAAAAATTTAGAGAAAAACCAAAGTAAAATTTAATTGATAATTTTAATTTTAATATTATGCGATGAAATCAGGTTTACAATTTAGTCAATTTGCTTATCCCTCAGAGAGTTACAAACGGAATTGTGTTCCTAAAAATAATAAGTCCTCAATTGATTCAAGGAGGCTTTTCAGTACGTTTGAATGCTCATGTTGTTAAATCTGTGAATTATTTAGTCTCAAAAGCGTACGATGGCTTTCAAAGTTCCGTTAGTTGCTGGCTCAAGTAACTTCCTGGTAACTTAACCATTTCTCAAAGTTGCGAAAGTCTTCTAAGATCATAGCAATATAAGGCTGAAAACTTTCAAAACAAACGAAATCACACTGGGAAAATTAATGAAAGTAATAAAACCAAGTGGAAAGTAACTATTCTTATGTAATTCCAGTTTCTTAGATAATATGTAATGGTTTCCCCAATCTAGCGTAATTATTTGATAAAGTTACAATCTAGTAGTTAAAAACACACAGTTAATTGGAAATTATCTATGAAGTTAGATAAAGGCCATAGATATCATAGTTAAAGTATTAGATTGGCAGATCACGTAACCTCCAATGCAAACGACGGGACGCGCACACTGATCTCTAGGGTTAATGGATCGCGGAAAGCTCTCCCCCACTACGGAGAGTTTGAAGGCATCTCTTTCTCCCAGGTGTTCCCCAAATTTTCGTTTTACAATGAGACTCTATGGGAAATTTGTCATTTTTTAAAAATTTCTGCGCATTGAGTTTTTTGTTTAGAGATCTGCTGTAACGTTTGAACAATCATACTTATGTTGTAGATCGTAGGAAAAAATATTTCTGGGTTCTTATCTATATTAAAATGTGTTTTTTTTACCACCAATTGCGGCTCTACTTTTCGCCAAATTTGGCGAATTTCTCGTTTCGGTCTTCCCCCAAAGACGCCGTCGGTTGAGGGGTTGACCGCAAATAAGACTTTTGACGTGCGTCAGCGTCTTTTTTTGATTTTGCGCTATGGTGCTTGTGTGCATGTCTTATTTAGGGAATTATTATTTTCTTAAAAATTTTATTAATCAGAGATAAATCTTTGTTTTGATGACAAATATGATTGAATGCTTTATATTTAAAGTATATGTTTAATGATTTTTTTTTGTTATGATATGGAGGAACTGACGAACTGTGGTATTTAACATTTGAAATAAGCTACAATTAATGATTTAAAAAAAAAAAAACATAGTATAAAAATAAAAAAGGCATGCATTAAAATTAGAAATAATGATTTTTTTAATACTTTCGGGGGAATTTAAATGTATTGCAATAATGACATTGTTTTCTACATAATTGACTGTTATTAAAAAATGCGAAAATAATTTAATACATTACTTTATATCTTTGTGTAACTTTTTTTACAAAAGGAAATTAGTTTTTTTTTTAATTTTGGGATGATTTTCTTTTTAATTATAAAAAATTTGTTTAAAGATTTATTTTGTATAATAAATTGAAATAATTAAATATTTATGCATAACAAATTGCTTAGAATTTATTATGTATAATTTAAATTAATTAAATATGGTTTTAATTAATACTTAACCCATTTACGATGACTGTGTGAATACCATTTGAACCTTCATTTCTAAGTTTAAATTCTAATTTAAATTTTTTCATTTTTTGGGGGGTAACTTAATTTGCTCTTCATAAATTGATCGGGTCTCTTTTGTCTTATTTATTAGATAACCTTTAGCATAAAGCTCATGTTCGCACGGTAATTTTTTTACCAATCGGCGCTAATAGATTAAATATCATCACATAATTAAATTGGTGTAATTTATTATAAAACTTGAAATAGAGGAATTATATTTAATTAAAATATATCACATGAATGAATATTAATAAAAACTACCAAAACTTCAAACCTTTATTAGGTATATGATCTGGGTAAATATTGTAATTTTTTTCTATATATATCGGTTCGAATCGTTACGTCAGGCAAGCGATTTCCCCTACCCCCTCCATGTCACGATCCATCACATCAGCGCATACCCCTCCCGCATCTAAGCTTGACGCAATTTATGTACGTCCCCTTAAGAAGAAAAAATAAATATCAACACTTTGTAACTTAAATCGAAATATAAAGCGATAAACCGCGCCAATCTGGCACTTCTAAAAACAAGGTCAACTCAAAAGCGAAGCGTCAGAGCGGGGTATGGGGAAGAGTGACATTTCAAACTTCAGATCAGTGGACGCGCATGGAGACCAGAATAAGAGGACAAATGGGCCAGTGTTGCCACCACATTAAGGAGAAAAATACTACGAAAAAATACCGTTTAATTCTAAAATTACAAAAAAATACCATAAAAATACTAGCTGCCTTTTGGAATCTTTTTAGTGACTTTTAAAAAGTTGTTGACTTTTGTTAAAAGTTAGTTGACTTTTTTTTGTAAGTTTAGAATTAAACGGTATTTTTCCGTAGTATTTTTCTCCTTAATGTGGTGGCAACACTGGCCCATTTGCCCTCTTATTCTGGTCTCCATGCGCGTCCCGTCGATAGCATTAGAGGTCACGTGATCTGCTAATATAATACTTTAACTATGATATCTATGATAAAGGCATATCATTTGTAGCCTCTGATGGATAGAGACGTATAAAACCGTCATCTTACTGTCGGGTTTTCCAGAAACACATAAAATATATAAAACATTATAAATTAAATAATTTTATTAAATTTTAAAATGAAAAGCAAAGAGGAGTAATTTATAACCTAGTCCTGCAGATTTTTATTAATTTTAAGAAATTAAATTTTCAGGTAGAAATTTCAATTAAAATAACATGCAGTGATTTGCCATTTAAATATGCCAATTTGCTTATCCCTCAGAGGGATAATACTGTATAGATTAAATAAACTAATTTTACATTTTAAAATAAAATTTTTAAATTCGTTCAATGATTTAAAAGTAAGAAATTCTAAAATTGTCCCTCGAACACTTTATAAAATTTTGTCTCCGGATATATTTTTTTTAAACAAAAAATGTCTTCTTTTAAATATATTGCTCCGGGATCAACATACTCAAATATCTGTTTCTTAAAATATTCTCCAAACATATCCATTAAAATAATGAATCTAAAATACTTTTTTTATAATTGAAGATTTCTTACTTTACGAAATTTAAAACCTATGTGTGCAAAAAACTCATAAACATTTCAGTTTTTTAACAATTACGTATTGTTCATTTTTCTGAAAATAAAAATCCCGCTTTTTTTATAATATTTGTAAATATTTTTTATAATAAATATAATTTTCAAATATTTTATGATGTGCCGACATTGGGGCAGTTTCTATGTTAAAATCACGCCACGGTAAGGCGTCAAATGTTTCATCATGTATAAGAACCCATTGCAAGCCTTTCAACTGAGCCTCAAGCGAATGCCTTAAATGTCTTTGAGAATACGATGATTCGGTTTTCCTCAAAGAGTTCTATAGTAGGGTTGAGAAAGACTCGTACTGAGCTGCCATCGGCAGCCATGGCTCACTACGGAGCCCGAATAGAGTGGCAAAAGTGCTAGTTAATTTATAATTTTGATACTGAGAAAGGAAGTACACCCAGGGCAAAGGCGGGAATCGAACCCGCACCCGTTACAGCGCGCGGACTGCTAGCGTTATGGCCTGCGATCTAAACCACTCGGCCACCGGGCCCCACATGCCACCCTATATTGTCTCCGTGTTGGTCCATCTTGCTGTTGAAAGGTTCAGTCTCTACCCTACTATAGAACTCTTTGGTTTTCCTATAGCTTTATGATAACCGGAAAGATAAAAACTTGATAGTTTGGTAGGGGTAGGGGTAGGGTAGGTACATATATATTCCGGCTTGTGTGCTTGATCAGAGACTCGCTTATAAGCCTTCGTTAAGTTAGTCAGACACAGACAGAATTTTTACTGACACAGAGAAAGGAATTACACCCATGGCTAAGGCGGGAATCGAACCCGCAAGCGTTACAGCGCCCAGACTGCTAGCGTAATGGTCCAAACCACTCGGCCATCCGGACCTCAAATAGTTTGGTTGGTTGGTTGGTTTTTTGGTTGGTTGGTAGACATATATATTCAGGTTTGTGTGCTTGGTCAGCGACCCGCTTATAAACCTTCGTCAAGTAAGACAGACACAACAGACAACACACACACATAAGTGGATCCATCTAATTTTTAGAGACAGAGGCCAACTAGAGGATCCCCAGAATTGGCTTGTCACCCCCAGAGGTATTGATTTGGTATGGGAACTTAGAGGACTTTCGGACCCAACAGATTTAACGAGCACGTACTCCGCATATACTCGGTAGGTCTTCAGTGGTACCGGGACTCGATCGCAGGACCTTCCGATCCCGAGACCGAGACGCTGACCACTAGGCTCACTACGGCCCTAATAGTTTGGTGTAATGTAGTCGTTTCCGACTGCCTATTTCTAGCCTCCTTTAGGAGATTTAACACATCCAATTGCGCCTTCTAATTTGGAACCTATAGCCACTTCTTCTATAGCAACTAAACATAACAAATAAACCACTTAAATAAACAATCAAGCGAGACCAAGCACACAAGCCTGAAAATATATGTCTACCAACCAACCAATCTGAACATTCAAGCAATCGCCAGTGTTAACCAAAAATTACTGTTGAAGCATAAAACGAAACATGGGGAAAACGTTGCTTTCCCCAAACATATTCAAAACCATTAATTAGCCCTAATTGAAGCTCGAATAATCGAATTGACAAGAGACAGCTGCGAACTACAATGAACACTCAAAGGAATTTACTCAGTGCCGTTTGGCAACAGTCCAGCTTCGAGCGGGGATTGGTTAAAGTCGCTAATTATTTCGTTAGTTGATGGAAAAAGAACGAATTAGGTAAACTCCGGTTTCCAGTCAGTTTGGGTTCTATCAATAAAGGAAGGTACTTTAGAAAGTGATGAGAGGCGAACACACATTTTGTGAAGTTTTCAAATTAGGTTGGTGGAGAAAGGATTTGAAGTGAAAGTGTTAAAACATTTAAAGGTTAATCCTTACTTAAATATTTTCTTTAACACAAAGCCCTTTCAATTTGTTTTTTTCTGCACTAAGGTATATATTTAAGTAGTAATTGCCTTTTGGTTATAAAAGTGTGTATCCGTTTCAAAAAATAGTTTGCCAGATCAAGTGCAACTATTCAATCGACGAAATAAAAGAAGCTTTAAAAATTCTGTGGTAGTTAAAAGTATAATTTAAACAGGAGTGTTAGCTAAAATAAAATAGGTTTCTTCTCCTCTTTAAATGGCAATGATATTTTATAAATTTAAAAACTTTTTTTAAAATTTGTTACTTTATAGTTTGAAAAATGCAAAACTAGACTAAAGAAAGAAATTTATTTACAAAATTAATTTTATTCGTTTTTCTACTGGGCTTGTTTCACGTGACACACTTAATTCAAGATTTCTTTACTAATATTCGTTCGATCGAAGCTCAGATTGGGGTTGTGTTATCACGTGACTTTGACTCCCCAATCGAGGTTCAAAAAAGTGTATTTCACTCAGAATTTCTGTTGCCACTAATGCCTGAAACATTCCCATCGTAAAAATTTTCGATAACTAAATGAAAAAGAGTTTTCAAAACCTAAACAAATTAACTTATTCTTAAATAAATAACATTTGGCTATATTTTTAAAGATAAGAATTATAAAATGAGATTTTGACGTTATCACAATCAAGGATTATTTTTATGTAAAGGAGAAACTTGCAATAAAACTATTAGAAGCACAATTTATTTTTGCTGTTTTAAACAAAAGAATTCAGGTAAAATAACGAAAAAACTACTCAAACTAGAAGTCTTTCGTTGTTTAAACTGTTTTTCAATTACATTTGGGTTAAATTTAAAGTAAAAATAAACAAATACAAAAGTATTGAAAGCCATTTAATATTAATTTTTTAGCATTTTATGTAATAATACTCACATACTTAAGTAGATAAAAATACTTTTTAATATTTCTTTGCAATTTAAAAAAGATTGTGTGAGAATTGAAAATGTGATCTTACATTAAATTTACTTTCGAATGTAATGAAACAAAATGACAACCAGAACAACTTTTTTTTTCTGAATATTAAACGTTTCGTTCCTAGTTTTAATTCTGCCCTTTAACTTATGGGATCAGAACTTTAGTTTATTTCTTTTCAACTATTTTCTTTTGAAAGCGTATTTTATTGCTCCGGGTGTTTTGTAATCATTTCTAAATACCAAACATAATTAAATAAACATAATTAAATAAACATAAAACAAAATTCTATTTTTCTAACCCTTTGCATTCGAAAGCAAAATTCAACTGCATTATTACACAACAAAAAACGTCATTTTTACATAAATTTCCCATACACTGTAAACATATTTAGTAAAATTACATCGTTTTTATGTGACTATTTTTTTTCATCACAGTATTGTAAATGTTAGTTAAGGTGAAACGAGCCCGCTTCATCACGGGTCTCCAAACCAAAGTTCCTCAGTGTTAATCCAATGGAGAGAAAAAAATATTTTTAAGCCATATATATTCAGCTGTATTGAATATTTTTACAAACGGTTTTCTATGTGATAAATGTAGCTGACTTAAAGGTCCCAAAAATCCCAATTTTAGCTTTCACACTACGTTTATAACGTAAAAAGTTGAAGGTATTATTATCGTTCAGTCTGTCTGTCCGTCTGTCCGTCACCCACTTTCATAGTCCAAACTACAAATGCTACGGACAAGTGTGATACGTCAAAAAATTTAAAGCATCAAAATTAGATTACATTAAAAATTTCAGAAAAGAATTCGAATTCGAAGTACTTAAATTATTTAAAAAACTGCAAAATTTAATGCTCATTAAAAAAGCATAGGAATCGATTTTTTTAGAATTAAATCACCATTGCCATTCGCAACAATAGTTCGACAAACTTTAATTCATTTAGACAATAAATTAAAATAAATTTATTTTTGCGACATCGATCAATTTGAAATGACGTCAAATATATTTCACTAAGAGATTCTTTGTATGTTGATATGAAATGTTTTCGTTCTATTTAAAAGCGATGAATATTACACATTTATTCTTTGAAATATAAATTAATTATTGCAAATGATAAGTAATAATTATTGAATTTTCGAAATAAAATAAAAGAAACTAGCCAAATTTAGCACATGTAAATGTTTAATATAGAATTAATGCAGTGTTTGGCGCCTTTTTGCCTGTTAAATACAACTGTTGGGTGTAAGCTGGTTAAGTGACATATTCTGTTACAAACCTACTTGTTTGACATTGGTTCGAATGTTGCTGTTTTTTTCAATTTCCAATAAATAATTTGACACAAAATATTCGAAGCAATTTCAAAAAGTGGGATTACAGAGCCCTGCAAGTTATCTACATTTACCATTTAAAAAAAATCGTCTGTAAAAATATTCATACAGCCAGAGAAATGAGGCTTAGAAAATAAATTTTTCCCATTGGATTAACACTGAGTCACTTTGGTTTGGAGACCCGTGGTCCTTCGGTCTCATTCGCCCTTAACAAAATATTGTTGCTTTCGTGACGTCGAGTCACGTGAAGATAGGTGCCATCCAATCAATGCTAGCGAATCAAACATTTACGGCGGTTGATGGATTTCTGATCTTCAGACTTGTATCATTCAATGTGTTTATTCATATCTACGCCACGCCTAGTCCTTCCGTGGCCTAGTGGCTTAAGGCGTCCGCCTTGCTTGAGATTGAACCTTCACAGGAGAGAGTTAGGGAATCCCATGTACTGTCGGTAAATCTATAAGTCAGATTTGTGCTGGGTGAATACTTACATACTTAATCAAGGAGGTGCCCGAGTACACTGGGACATACATACTAGTTAAATTTGTGGAGTTCTAAAGTCCGACGGCGTTAGGGTACATCATGTAAATTGACACTATTTTTCAGTAAAATTTGCAGTAAAATGAATGTTATATCAGACATAAATTAATATAATTTTCCTATAAAACAGCACAACAAATTTTGAATGATATGTAAATTAACACCACACGTAGATGGCAGCACTTTTACCATCATCCTGTGCTGTAAAATTAAAGAATTTTTTTACAGTGTAGTTTCAACTTAAAATTGCAATATACCCGTAATGTAATTTGAAAAGCATAAAAGTAATTACTTTTAAAATTACCACTAGCTGTCTAACTCATTTCCTGCAATGCACATATATCAACGCTTTATTGATCTAGTTGCTGCAGTATTTTTTTTCTGTATAAAAAAATAAGATTTCATCTTCCGATTCTCAATTCTGAATTCCGTTTTCCAGATCGTTTCCGCAAAGCAGTACTGTTAGATTCTCCTTCAAATTTTGAAACAATTGTGTGTGTTTTTATGAGTTGAAGTTGCCATCTCTTCGCTCAACCCACAGCCTAGCCTTCTGAGGGGTAAGCGAATTGGCTGAAGTGTAAACTTGTTTCAACTGCATGATTAATAAATGAAAAAAATTATTTAAAATTTGATTTCTTATATACACTGCTCAAATCCATTAGGGGAGCACTTTCCGTACTTTTGAAAACCCTTTCAGTTCCAACGTTTTATTTGTTATTCTAAAAATCTAAAATTTGTGAAATAGATTCATTATGCATCCGGAATGAAATGGTAAAAAATAGGGGGAAATCCTAATTTTTTAACTAAAACACTTACGGGCGGAAAATTAAGGAAGCATAACTTTTGAATAAATTATAACAATAACTTTTTCAAAACTTTATTTGTTAAAAGAAAATAAAATCAATTTTTAAACATCTAAGAATGCAAGCGTGAAGAATTTAAAAGTTATATATCTGTAGAGATGGTTATAAATAAATGGCTCCACAAGGCTTTAAATTTTAAAATTTAGTGAGTTTATTAAATTTACATCAATTTTAAAAATCATCCGTGTTGCTGGAAAACCTGACAATCATGTGACAGGTCTGTATCTCTCAGAGGGCTACAGAACCAAGAACAATTTTAGTCGCCTTCTACGATGTGCATGAGCTTCAAAATTTGAGTATATTCTACAACTCGGTCTCCACACGAGAAAAAAAAACAATATTTTTCTAATTTGAAATTTCATTTTATCTCAAATGTTAGATTAATATTATGCATTTGTATGGTGATAGCTTAATAATTGTAAATCTAAGGGTGTGAAATACCACTCTACTTATCAATTACCATTCAATAAGTCAACACCTTTAAATGCAATTATATACCTTATAAAGTAATTTTATTACCTTTAAAGCCTAAAAAGTACCGTTGAAGAATCATTGTGCATCAAAAACCCCTATCTCAAAAAGTTAAATATGACGCTCAAGAGATACTAGAAATTCGTGTACCAAATTTGAAGTCCTTTGTTTTTTTTTATTTCGAGCTGAAGAGTGTGGTTTTAGACAGACGGACAGAATGACAGACAGATAGACCGATGCGCATAAAAAACACTTCTTCAGAATCAACACCCTCCAAAACATGTAGTTAAGGTGACGCGGTACCCAAAATTTAGGGCTGCCCAGAAAATAGTTAAACATGCTCGAATGCTGTGAGATAAGGATATTGCAAAAAAGGAGGAATCCTTTATAATAGTAGAGGTTTATTGAAAATGATATAGTGGTTTGGTAAAATGGTTTTTGAAATTTTATGTTGATTTTTTAAATTTTTAATTTTTCAGCCTGTGAATGGTTAAAACCCTAAGGCTTTTAGGTGAATTAATGTGGAGCTCCAATTTTTTTCCTGTATTTAAAACATATACCATGAACAAAATTTGGTATTGGGATACGGTCTAGTGTAAATAGTTTTTTTTTTAAATTATGAAGTTGAAAATTTACAAAAAATCTTTTTTTTGACCATTTTTATACATAAAGATACATAACTGTTCTTGTTTAACTCTTAGCTCAATATCCATACCAACTTTTATTTATAGTTGTTGTGGGAACATTTTGCAAAAAAATCCATTAAATAATTCTTTAAATTGTAGGAGAAGTAGCATTTTGAAAAAACGTTAAAATTTAATTTTTTTTTTAATTTTTTGAAAAAACTTACGTTTCAATATTAATCATTTTTTCGTATATGTTTATTGAATGTTAGTTCTTTGTAAAAATAGTTTAATATGAATGCTAGCGATAAAAATACTAGATTTAATTTTTTGGGTGCCGCGTCCCCTTAACACAAAAGCTCCCATTCAGATATTCGACCCCATCGCAATATTTTATCACCTTATATTACATATTAAGTAATTGAAAGTGACTGTCCTCTCTTGGTCGCCGATTTAAGTTAATGCCATTTATTGTTTGCTCATTATTGCAGTGTTGTCGTCCACCATTTTTGTAGTGTAACCTTACTCATTTTTTGTGGTGTAAGATTACTTAGATGACAGAATGCTAAAATATAATTTACAGTATTTCAATATTAATGACATATATTTTAATTTTTATAATTTGTTCAAAACCTTGAAACTGTGCTTTAAGAATGGTATGGTTAAAAGCTGCTCTGATTTTATTTTCCGAGCATTGCCCTTAAGCTCACTATATATTAAGTTTATTTAAACTATCAATATAATGTTTCATGGTATTCAAAGAGTAGATATATACTGTTTGACACTATTTGTTTACAAACTACAAATTTATAGTATTTCACAGAATTATATTTTACAATAAATGACGTATATTGGCTTCTCAATAATTATTAACTCTTGGATAAATCATTTAGATATTCCGTTGACTATTTTCAAAATTATAAATGAGTTGAGAATCCTTTTGATCCGTGACAGTAATTTCATACGTATATCTTGAAAGAGTATTTTTAGTAAATTAAGTAAATATTTTATGTGTATAACTTTCAAATATTTATAGAGTAGCTCTCAATGTCTAGACTATGACGTCATGGATAGTGTAAAGAATACACTTTGAGAACCGATAACATGCAGTG
Source organism: Oedothorax gibbosus (assembly GCA_019343175.1). Lineage (NCBI taxonomy): Eukaryota > Metazoa > Arthropoda > Arachnida > Araneae > Linyphiidae > Oedothorax > Oedothorax gibbosus. Next base: position 32,808,929 of record CM033274.1, on the reverse strand, counting down.
ATACAGGTTGCCGATTCAACAGCCTAAAAAATGCCTACTTTTGTTTGGTGTGTTCACCTGTTTTAAGGGGATTACGGTACCTAAAACATTATTTCTAGAAATAATAACATAAACTTGTAAATTATAGTGGCTTTATATAATGTTCACTTGAAATAAACATTTTCTAGCAATAAAAATAAATATTTACAAGTAGTTTTTAATTAAAAAAAAACCCTCAAAATTTTGAACTTTTTAAAATGCTACTCCTCTTTCAATTTTGAGAATAACTCCACTAAACTTTTATAGTTTGTTTTCAGTACTATTTTTTCAAGAGCTGTGCATGGATTTTTAAATATGAGCTACAGTTATAAAGTAACATGCATTTATACTGAAAATCATTAAAAAAATTACAAATTATTGAATTCAACATTTTTTCAAAAAATAACTATGCATAGTAGACCTTATTCCATGCACAATTTTGTGCACCATACATATAAGAACACAGGTTAAATAATTCAAAATTCTAACTTAATTATCAAAAAAGCCTTAGGGATTTATTAAACACAAGAATTGAAAACCGCGAAACCGAGAAAAAAGGTTGGCAGCAGACGAAATACGTATTCAAACTTATAGGAATGACTAAAGAAAATATTGTATACCTTTTTTTTCTACAAAATATATCATTATGAAACTTTCAGAAAATGTTCAGAAAATATTGTAAATAATAAGAAGTAAAAACTGAAAAATCGATATTTTGACCAATTTTTGGGTACCGTATCCCCTTAAAAATTATCTGATCCCTTACAGATTAGTCCATAAATTGAATAAATCTGCCGTGAGTGGGTAAACTGCAGAAACTACAACAATGAATTATACTACGGGACAACCTAAGTAGGGTAAATAGAAATATGCTATGGAGAAGATCTTTCCGCGGATGTAAAGAGTTCCATAAATTATTTGAGAATCCATCCAAAAAACTTGTTTAAAACGTTAATTTCGTTTAAGGTCTAACATATTTGAATATTTTCTTGTTTCGTTTGAATCGGCGAGGTTGCGATGTGATTTATTGCCTTGTATCATAGCACCACGCTTTTCCCTCTGCCTTTTTACTATTTGTTGTTACCCAAGTTAGGTTGTCCCCGAGTGTAGACCATTTTGGCCTTAAAGTATTCAGTCTTTTAGAAAGTTTTCTTTTAGGTTAGAGTTATTGAGTGCTTACAAAAATGGTCCAAATAATTAGTTGAGATACAGCAGAGTTTACCTGCTCACGGCAGAAATAATCTCCGATAGTTAACAATTAAATTTGTTGGTCACATAAAAAATATTATTTTGAAATTTAACGAAATTTATAAAGATTTGCAGTTATTATTTAAAATAAATTAGGTTAGTGTCAAACACATTCTCATTAATTGAATGGAGAAATATTCTCGAAGAATAATATCAAAGTAAGAATGGAATTTTATTCGGAGAAATTAAGAGAAAAACTTCGGTTGAATAGAAATGTTCCCTTTTTTTCAACAAGGAATTAAGTTTTTAATTTAAAAATAAATATGCAAAAAGAGAATTAAGTTTTTAATTTCAAAATGAATATGCATGAAAACACTCGTAAGTTTTCGTGTTTAAATTTTTTTTATCGTATAAAACTGCATTAACACCTCCAGTATTTTTAATTATAAACTTCACGCAGTAATAAAAAAATAAGAAATTGATCCTGAAAATAAAAATTCCCTAAATCCTATCAGAAATATAAAAAAAAATCTTCAATTTTTCAATTCAAAACAAAATGTTTAAAAAATAATCATCATTACGAATTTATTTCAAGTATGATTTTTCTACAAAACAATATTTATAAAATAATAATTTTTCTTGTCCCTAAATTATTCAATAAACTGTATGCACACTGGATAATTAATTTATTATAAGTTTTAAAAAAACAGCTTTTTAATTTTTTAATGAATATCGACGACTTGGATCTCTATTTTCACTTTAATTTTAAGCATATACATCATGTCTGTGTTTTAGCTAATTGCAACTTTAATTTCATCTCCTTAAGGGGGTACGGTACCCAAAAATTGGTCAAAATATCGATTTTTCAGTTTTTACTTCTTATTATTCACAATATCTTTCTGAACATTTACTGAAAGTTTTATAATGACATCTTCTGTAGAAAAAAAGTTATTAAATATTTTTTGGAGTCATTTCTATACGTTTGAATACGTATTTCGTCTGCTTTCAACCTTTTTTCTCTGTTTCGCGGTTTTCAATTTTTGTGTTTAATAAATCCTTAGGGCTTTTTTGCTAATTAAGTTAGAATTTTGAAATTTTTAACCTGTGTTTTTATATAGATGGTGCACAAAATTGAGCATGGAATAAGGTCTACTATGTATAGTTTTTTTTTAAATGTTGAATTCAATAACTTGTATTTTTTTGTGATTTTCAGTATAAATGCATGTTACTTTTTAACTGTAGCTCACATTTTAAAATGCATGCACAGTTCTTGAACAAATAGTACTAAAAACAAACTACAGAAGTTTGGTGGAGTTATTCTCAAAATTGAAATAGGAGTAGCTTTCAGGACAAATAATTTAACAGTCAATTTAACTATTTTTTTCTTTCATTTTAGTTACATAAGTTATGAAGATTACCCAGTAATTTTCCATTTAATTACCCAACTTGGATATAGTAATGATTAATATTAATTTCAAAAATACCTTTGATAAGAAGCTCAAATTAAAAAGAATACATATTTAAGTAAAAAATAATCAGTACTTTAAACTGATCACTCTTGGTCTGCGTGCAGAAAATAAAATATTCTTAATGAAAGCGAATTACATGATCTAATTGTTTAGATGTTATAAAGCTACTCCAGCAAACAGCAAACGATTTGCATTTTTTATATTTATTTGTATTTTTTTAAACTGTGATAAAGATACTAAAGCAAACGATTTTTATTTTTAATATTAAATATTTTTCTAACAGCTAAAAAGCTAGCAAACGATTTTTGTTTTAGATGTTTATTTCTAATTTTTTAGCTGTAATTAAACTAAATATACTTAAAAATCGTTTTTAAAAAATGTGTAAAATAAAACTAAATAAACAATCCGTGAAAACGTGCTGTTGAAGGAGCAATAAACCTCTAAGGTCTTCAATGCATTGAATGGGAAACATAAAAACGTTCGAAAACGATAGAAGGAATGGTCTGATTCGAAAAATTCTTAGCTTATGTTTGTTCCAGAGATTAGATGAATTTGTGTGCCAAATTTCGTGACGATCTGTTGCGTGGTTCTTTAAATCTCTTGTCTTATACAAACAAACAGACAAACGGAAGTTGCCTTTTATGTATATAGATAAGGTAATGAAAGTATTTGCAATGGGATCGAACATTTGAAATAGAGATTTTGTGTTTTCTACATGTTTTGAAGAGTGCTGATTCCAAAAAAGTGGTTTTTGACCATTGGTCCGTCTTTAACCCTCTACGTGTCAAATCGAGAGAGCTACGGACTTCAAATGTTGTGCAAAACTTCTTAGTACCTGTCGGACGTCATAATAACGGTTTTCGTGAAAATTTGCGCATGCGCAAAGGGTAACTGATACAGAATATATATGGTTTTAAAAATATTACAGAAAAACGATACAGATTTCAAATTTGGTCCGTGTAGAGGGAGTGCACGTTAAATATGATCCAAAATCCCAATGCTGCGTACGATGTCGCCCTTAACGGTTGCGTTGGGTGCCTATTCAGGTGTCGGCTCGTCACTTGACTGTGGTTCTAAAATACGACGCCCGTCGCCAATAGCCCTCGTGTAGCTCTAGTGCGACGATATTTCAAACTAACCTAACCTCAAATTTGGTACATGATCCCATAAGCTGCCGGACGTCCTAATAAGGTTTTCTGGAAATAGAGCATGCGCAAAGGATAGCTGTCATAACGCTTTTTAGGTTTTAAAGTTATTGAAATTACCTTATAAGATACATAATTAACTTTTAATGTATGTATTGATTTATTTAGTGGTAATTAAAAGTTTTGTAGGGTTACTCCTAGTTTTTATAATAATTTTGTTGTTGTAGTGGAAATGGGAAATAGGCTTACCTAGGTACACTGTCCATAAATTTAGAAATATTTGGAAATATTGTGAATCATCATCGCACTAGAGCTACACGAAGGATATTGCTGACGGGTGTCGTAATTTAGAACAACAGTCAAGTGACGAGCCGACACCTGAGCAAGCACCCAATGCAACTTTTAAGTGTGACATAGTACGCAGCGTCAGGACTTTGGATGATATTTGACGTACATTCACCCTACGGGGTATTATTAATCGGACAGTTTTTGGCTGCAGTGTCTGTTTATAAGTTGGCAGTTATTTTAGCGATGTCCGGACCCCAATGCAAACGCTTTAAGGGGGTATGGGTGCGCTGGACCGGGGGTCTCCAAAGCAAAGTGCATCAGTGTAAATCCTATGCCGAAAAAAATATTTTCTCTGCCACATTTCTCCGGCTGTATTGAATATTTTTTCAAGCGGAATTTTTTGTGTGATAAATGTAGCTGACTTACAGGTCCCGTTCGAATATTTTTTTAATTTTCAATAAATAATTTTACACAAAATATTCGAAGCAATTTCAATAAGTGGGAAGATAAAGACCTGTAAGTTATCTACATTTATTATTTAAACAAACCCATTTGTAAAAATATTCAATACAGCTGGAGAAATGTGGCAGAAAAAATAGTTTTTTCGCCATTGGATTAACGCTGAGGCACTTGAGTTTGGGGACCCGCGGTCCAGCGCGCCCATTCCGCCCTAACCGACTGGGCTCCCCAGCCACTCTAAAATTATTTGGTCTAAGTGGTAAATGCTAACTCCAATTGCATTTATTTAAACTACTTTTTAAGTCTTCGATGAGAAGCCTGTGGCAAGTTAAATGTAAAAAAAATTGCGTCGGCAAAGTAAAAATATTCATCTTTTTTTAAATAGAAGGTCACTTTTTTTTATTGAACTGTACTAAAAACATAGCTTTAATTATAGATGATTTGTCATGTAACAAATCATCTATAATTAAATCTCATTTCCTTAAAAGTTTTTGAACAAAAGATCTTTTGTAAAAAGAAATCTAGTCTAGTACTTTGGGCCATGCCCTCTTTCATATATAATATTCTATCCAAAATATATTTGCAAGTAAAATTGGAAATGACTAAATTCTGTACAAATAATACATGTTGACGATCTTGAGATTTAAATAGCCTACAGGGCAAAAATACTAAAAATTAGGTTAAGGCTTTTATTTAAAAAATTATGCAACAAAATTTAAGTTTCCAACTCTTCGGTTGGTGTACAGGTTTATCAGTGCATGACATTAGTGAATCTACCGAAGTGTGAAGTTTATATCTTTATATAACAAAAATACATGACTTTAAAATATCTATATTTCGATGCTGTAATAATAACATATGTTAATGAAGTACTAAATAATTGTCTTAACAACAATATTTATTTCAGAATAAATATCTTTTAAAATTCGTAGTTATTTAAGCAAATAATACATTTTAAAAATAATTTAACTGCCCAAAATCATAATTTTTGTTGATTTAGAGTGTCGATACTTGCAGCTATTAAGGCATTATTTTTCAAACGTTGATAAGCAACTGTATATAAAAAGTTTATAATTCGTTACCATTTCGTTGCTTATGAGTTCATCATTTAATTCCGATTGCTGAAAACCACAATTTGCATGTTTGAGTTTTATTCAATGCTGACTTAAAATTAAAGCTTAGATAATGGCTTTGATACCAAAGCTATTGAACCTAAGTACGATGCCAGTGTTGCACCAGTATCACAAAATTTATTCTTATATTTCGTCATTTTATTGATTTAGGTATATAAAATAGTTTCAATAGGAAGTTATTAATCTAATAAAAAACTAGGGATGTGTAACCACTGCACGACTTTCAATACATAACCATTCATAAATCAATACATTTAATAGTGATTATAGACCCTATTAAAGTAATTTTAATAAATTAAAATCAAAAACAGTTCTATAGCAGTGCTTTTCTCAAAACCCTTATTATGACGTTCGACAGATGCTATAAACACGTGTACCAAAAAAGAGGAGGGCTGGCAGTCGAGATGTTAAGACATTTGCTTTGCATGCGGTAGGTCCTAGGTTCGTGTCCGAGCATCGCCAAAATAATTCCGGCCTTTAACCATTCCCTTCAGCCAAAATGTCCGACGAATAATACCCCGTGAAGAGGAGTGTACGCTAAATGTTCCCAAATACCGACGTGCGTAGTATGTCACCCTTAAAAGTTGCGTTGATGCCTACTCAGGTGTCGACTCGTCACTTGACTGTATTCTAAATTACGGTGTCAGTCATTCAATATCCTTCGTATAGCTCTAGTGCGACGACTTAAAACTAACTCTGAACCCCAAATTTGAAATACAGCTACAGTGTGCCTCCTAATACATGCTGCATTTGAAATTAAGAGGCACAGTGTTTTTAAAATTTAGATTTATGTGTCCCTTTATATTTTCTCCATTCTGTGCTTAAAATTTAAATCTTGGTCTTCATTGGAAAATTGATTACCTGCACATTTTCTTTTCTTAGTACGCTTATTACGCGAATTAGATCCCATTTTTAAAAGTGTAAAAAGTTTTTGAACGGTGATAGTCTGATAGTAAAATAAAGATTGATTGATGATTGATTGAGTTGGGTTGAGATACGTGCTCGCCCTAAAGCTGCTTCATCTCATTCATCCAGGAGACAGAAGACTATATGGAGAAAAACATGAAACCGTGAAACCACTAGGTATGATTTCTGGGTTTTTTCACTATTAATTAATTGTAGCAAAAGTCTAACGAGGCATTCTGAGACAGTCACAAATACAGTCAAAAGATATGAAAAAGTAAAGGAGAGTACACATTTTCTTTTGAAAATATCCCTAGAGCGTTCAAGCGCTCACATGAGAGGACCAGTTGAGATAATTTAAGAACGTGATGAAGAATTAAGTATTGCACAGAATTAAACAAATATATATGGTTTTTCAACTACGTCACAGATTAAATTATGACCACAAAAAATCACTAATCTTATAATTAGTTATTTTCATACATTAACCAAACAAAATAATGTACTTTAACTCTAAAAAAGATCGAGGAAAAAACCCCATAAAACGTTAGCTTAGACTATTTCAGCTGTTATGCGCTGCGCATGTCCGAGTTAAGGTTCGCTTGTGCCTGCTAAGGTTCGCTGAATTGAGAAGTCAAATTACGGGACATCTATCATATGCCCGTTAAGGGATTTGTCGTACGCTTGACCTGTTTTTATTTTGGCCCTTTTTAAATAAAACGGTACCTGGCAAGGTTACCGTTATTTTATAGTACTAGTGAGAAACAATGCGTTTGTGCCTTATATTTATGAGTTACAGTTTTAAGAGTGTATAATATATTTCATATATTAGATAATTGAAAGTAAAAATTACCAAACCTTACATCAGCTTAGCCGTAGGTTCACATGAACGTAAAAAATACTACTCTAGGTATATACATATCCCTGAATGATAAAGATTACTATTATTAGAATAAGTAATTGACATGAAAAGAAATTACATTTTAAGTTCGTGTAATACAGGGTGGTTATAAAATAACGCTCGCTATTCGGATTGGTCTGTAGCTTGAATGAATAATCCGAATGCAACAAGCATTGAGACACTTACTAATAAAGAAGGGGGGAAAATAATGGCATCATAAAAAAGAAACTCGTCTCTTGGCCAGGGTTCTAAATTACGAGGCGTAGCCAATTATGGCGAATTACGGCCAACACAGCCAATTACGCCTCGTAATTTAGAACCCTGGTCAAGAGACGAGTTTCTTTTTTATGATTCCATTCTTTTGCCCCCTTCTTGATTAGTAAGTGTCTCGATGTTTGTTACATTCGGATTATTCATTCAAGCTACAGACCTCTCCGAATAGCGAGCGTTATTTTATAACCACCCGGTATTTGCTTTAGGGTTTCGAAATAAAAGTTATAACATAATAATAAACCTGTAATTTGCATCTGAAGCATACGAAAAAGTAAATTACAAAATAGTACCATTGTTTTGATGAGAAAGTTTAATAAACTTTTATGTATTTAAAAATATTTAACTTTCAACTTTTTCTGTTTGCTGTCTACCTTGTTAGCAAGTAGATAATAGATACTTTCTACCCTTATTTTATAGAACAAGATGATAGAATTAGGATTATTTTATTATATATATGTTTATTTAATTAGATATGTTTTTAGAACTTTTAATATCCCCATATATTGTTATAAAACTAATTATAAAGTTGGGCCAAATTTTTTAATTCTGCAATTCAATTACGATTGTTTTAAACTATTATAAAATATTAATATAATTATAGTATTGAAATATTAAATTAGTCAAAAGCGGTTTTGCAATCTGTTATTTTAGAGTTCTTTACTTGCAACTTGCTTTTATTCCTGCCATTTATTCAACTTTATCTGTTTTATTTGATTAAATTTCAAGTATGCAAAGCATTACCAAACCGCAATGGTGTTGGAAAACTTCGGTTTAGATAATTTTATGTCTTATGCTGATAAATTAAGCAAAAGTGTGGGACATCTTTTTATCGTGATTCACGAACAGAGAAAGGTTTTAATTCTACTGAAATAAAAGTTTGTACACAACTTTCGTTTTAGTAAGGTAAGAAAATATTGCATTGTTCAAAAAAAAGTTGTTCCAGAAGAACCAAAAAAAAAATATACTATTGGAATTCTTGCCCCTCAAGACGTGACACATGTTCATTATTAAAACAATATTTATTACAACAGCCATTAAATACAGGGTGCCTTAAATAAAAGTGGCCCTGCTTAGAAGTAGGGATAAGACAGGAATTGCTGCCAAGTCAAAAACCAATGCAAAAACAGGTTTGGCAAGTAAAGCCATTGAACGCTTTGATAGTAAGCCCAAACAATTCCTGGAGGAATTATTTGCCGGTAACTATGCCAAGTGCGAGCCGGTAACTATGATAAGTGCGAGCTCAACTGAGTGAGAGAGAAAGTAGGGTAGGGTTGATACATATATATTCCGGCTTGTGTGCTTGATCAGAGACCCGCTTATAAATCTTCGTTAAGTAAGACAGACACAGAAAGAATTTTTACTGTCACAGAGAGATAAATTACACCCAGGGCGAAGGCGGGAATCGAACCCGCACCCGGTACAGTGCGCAGACTGTTAGCGGAGGCAGCTATCCTAACCACTCGGCCACCCGTGCCCCGAGAAAAAGTGCCAGCTGATGATTCCAAATGGAATCGTTGGAAGTGAAAGTGTTTGAACCACATACGCTCCTCTAATTATTTTGAGCAGCTTATATAAAGAGGAGTAAAAGTGGTCACTCAGCTGTTGGAGTCGATGATCTCGAATCTGAGTGCGAGGGCGTCTCCGACTTGTGCGGCCGTGATGTCGCTGCCCACTCTGTCCGTGATCATCATTGTCACGTTCGGGGAACTGACGGTGGCCGACTTGGTCCACCTCCCTGAAACACACGAAGATTAGAGTAGCTTGATATGGGCTCCAGAGGGCAGTTTATAGTCCTTCCGATTACAACGCAAGCCTGCTTCCCCTATCCCTCGTCTTCCCTTGCTCAACTATAAAACTTTTAAACCATTTATTGATACCCTTAAATGACAATGGAATTAGTTACTTTAAATATTACAATCATTTTGGGTTTTTAGGAAATTTTCTCTTAATTCAATTTCAGAACATTATTGCATTTGTCGTATCAGATAATTTCACCTGCAATCATAGTTTTTCTGTTAAATAAAATTTTATATAGCAGTTGTCTGCATCTTCAAATAATTTTAAAGCAGTTTGTTCTAACACTGTGCATTTTCTAACGTTTATTTTAAATATAATGAAATAAGAAAACTTTACAATTGAATTGAATTTATCTGTAATAAATTTGTTTGCAATTGAAGGTAAATGGATTGATCTCTAACGAGTGATTTTAAAAATACAAGGGTCAGTTTTATTTGCCGTATATACAACTGTCTTCATTACATATTATGTGTTTAAGTTAGTTTCATCGAATCATCAATTGGTGCCAAAATTTTCTAAGAACTCAATTGGGGAGCAGTAATGGATAAAAGCCAGGTTTGTTCAACTAACGGTTTCTACTATAAATGATCTTAAAAGTATAAATCTATATAATTTAGACACAGAAAAATATAACGTTAATTTATGGAGCATTGTTGTTTTTAAAGTACAATTTAACATCCTTCAAAACAAAAATTATTTATTGAGCATTATAAAAATTATGTTTTCAACACTTTTATACATTTAAACGGATAGAAAAAATAAAATAATCTAAATTTGTACCAACTACTCTCGTATAGCATAGCCATTTTATTTTTTCAAATAAAAACAAAGAATTTTTCAAAACATATCTTATAAAATACTTAAAATGATTAAATTCCTTTTTGTGAATTCTGTTTAAAGTCTATGAAATAAAATCTAAAGAAAATCAATTGCACAGGCATAAAAACATTGTTGTCAAAACACAATACTCAAACTATTTAAAAAAATTGCGAAATTTTGTAATTTGTTACTGAGAAAAAAACTATAAATAATTAACTATCATATGTATATTTATGGCATGTATATTTAATTGCCTGTAAAATAGTTGTATAAACATACATATTTTATCAAAGACCTCCATATCCTTAACTGAGATAAATGAGATTTAGACAGCTTCGAAACTTCTTCCTTTTAAGATCTTCAAGCGGGCAGCCGTAGATGAAGACCAGTATCCCGTCTACAGTCTTGCTGTCCACATTATGTCTATCACCCCAGACTTCAGTTCATCACTTTCCTCAAATACAATTCACGAATGACTTTAGCGACTATTCGTGAATTGTTTTCCTCCATTTCTCCCCACGTCGTCGAAGAAATCACTTCTGCGTGTTTCCCGATGAAATCCACGATGCTCGCCATCAAATCTCCGTCTGAGTGTCTGTCTGCCAAGACTAGTGCGTCACAAGCGTTGTTTATGGTCAGACCAGCTATCAGGATGTCGCGGCACCTGTGCTTCAAGGATTGGACGTCGTACTAGTCTGCCGCGTAGTAAAGCTTTGAGGAGTCTTCCCACTGTACGACCTCGAGGCTGTCACTGTACAAGAAGACCAGCATCCGGTCCATGGTCTCATGGTCGACGTCTTCGATGTCCACGACCCCTGAACGACCCTCTGTCGTCTCGTCTTTCTCGAACATGGCGCGGAAGACAGGTGATCTGGCTGCCAGGATACTTCTGTGGGCCGAGAAGGATTTCCCTTCGTTTCTGAGGGTCGCGTCGCTGAGGATGCTTTCCCTGTACAGGTGAAGGAGGTCTTCACACAAGGGCTCGATCCCGATAACATCTTTAGGCATGTTCCGGGTTATCACAATGCGAGATGAGGTAGGATGTGTGATATGAATTTGACCATTTTTATGACGTGAAACAATGCATTCCAGTTTTATGGTAGCTGAAAAATTTCTTTTCGAACACACATCTTTTCTCCACTCAGTTCGCAAGTCATTATACCATCCTCCATATGTTGTCCTTTTTTGTATCAGGAAGGCACCCCACGTAATCTTGCATATCACGAAGGAAAAGCAACCTTCTATCACTAGTTGTGCCATGGCGCATAAAACGTAATTATTGTATTTACTACTCTTAAGATTCAGGTCCATGACTAACAGAATGTCCTTCTCCGTAATCGTTTTCTGTAAGCCTCTATTGGGAAAACGCTCTAGATTTGTTATGTTCCAGCAGAAGTCGACTTTTTCTACAACTGAGTGGATGCGAAAGGCTCCGGTTTTCATCGCCTTCTGCCACATCTTGCACTCAAGTGCCATAGCATCCTGAAAAGTTTTCGAATGCATCTTGTTGCTGTCTAATAAGTCTTTTTTAACTGACCATTCCAGAGTTATATACTCGATTTTTGAATCTTTCTGTACAATCTCACCGCAAGAAGAGATAAAAGAAACCTCGCAGTTATCAGGAATTCCGCTTTCATTTAAACAGTTTAGATCAATCCTTATGTTTGATTCAGATTGATAAATACTTAGGAACCACGACAGTGCACTTTCGTCAGTGATCTCTGTTTTCCAAGCGGGAGATGTCAAAACGCTATTACCTCTTTCTGCAGAAAAGAGAAAATCGCTGAAGTTGCCAATATCCCAAGAGAGGGTGAAACGCCCCTTTTCATCCGCACACGCCATGTCTGAAGAGACAACAGTGAAATCGGCGGTAAAATGACAAAACCACGAACATGTAAAAACACAGGGATGGAAAACCGGACACCGTTAAACCGGTTTTTGGCTTCGGTTAAACTGGCAAAAACCGTTCTTTAAGTGAACCGGTTAAAGTTGAAGAACTGATTTGAATGAAACTGGTTAAACTTCAGGAAATATTAAAGCTGTTAGATAAATAAATTAAATATGGAGACTAAATATATCACAATGGGTTTGCACACACACACACACACACCACACACAGGTTAAAACCGGAGAAACACACACACACACACAGGTTAAAACCGGAGAAAACAAGAAGTCAATAGCCTACTTTCCTGTTATTTAAATACTTATTGAAGTTCTTATAGAAAACAAGTAGGTTTTAAACAGTAAATGTCACCTAAAACCACTTCCACACAAGATTTATCTTATTAAAAAAATTGCCAAATACAGCATCCAGTTGTAATTTAAACTTTTAAAAGCCAGGATGAACTATTACTTTCATTAATTTTAATTTGCAAATAAAATTTATTTTATCTATCGTCTGCTTGACTTACTTGCAGCTCGAAGAATAATCAAATTTTTATTAATGAAAAAAACACTAACCAATTTGAACTGCACTAAAAATATGAAATGTAAATTAAAACTAACCTCATTTTTATGCCAAAAATATAATACCTTGCATGTTTGTAAACAAATACTGAACAATCAAAGAATCACATTGTGCTACATTTTATGACGTCAACCCAAACTGGTTTATAGCAAAAATAAATTTTCCTTCATTTAATAATGTTAAATGAAGTTTCTCATGTAATTGTTGCAATGGCAACAGCGATTGAAATGACTAAAAAATAATTCAATGCTAATTCAAATAATTTCAATCCTTTCAATGCTAAAATAATTCAAATTCGCTGACAGACGGTATACAGATGTCCGTCCGGACATACAGACAAACGGACAAAAAGTATAAAAAGTAGGTCTCTGAGGTCATACCTTTCTAACAAAAAAATAATTTTTAAGATACGACCATAGATATCAAAATTAAAGTATTAGATTGGCTGATCACGTGACCTCCAATGATAACGACGGGACGCGCATGGAGGCTTTTTTGGGGGGCATAATGGCCAGTGTTGCTGCCACTTTAAGGAGAAAAATACTACGAATAATGCCATTTATTTCTAAAATTACAAAAAAAAAATACTAGAAAGGATTTAAAGTAACTAAAAATATTCCAAAATGCAGCTAGTATTTTTACGATATTTTTTTGTAATTTTAGAATAATTCTAAAATAAATTCTAAAATTAAGTTAAAAGTTTAGTTATAAAGTTTAAAGAGTATATTTGTATTTTAGAATATTTCTAAAATTACAAAAAAATATCGTAAAAATACTAGCTGCATTTTGGAATATTTTTAGTTACTTTAAATCCTTTCTAGTATTTTTTTTGTAATTTTAGAAATAAATGGTATTATTTCGTAGTATTTTTCTCCTTAAAGTGGCAGCAACACTGGCCATTATGCCCCCCAAAAAAGCCTCCATGCGCGTCCCGTCATTAGCATTGGAGGTCACGTGATCAGCCAATCTAATACTTTAATTATGATATCTATGGATCCGACGGACAGAACCGATTTCGGAAGGGGTATATGGGCAGACGACGGACGGACAGACAAACAAACGGACATCAGCATGTTAATACTATATCATTTTTAAATAAATAAAGTTTGTCATGCCATTGTTGATGTGACAACAGCGATTTAAATGACTTAAAATTAAATTTCAATGCTAATTCAATGGGAAATTCGTGGACAGAGAGTAGACAGAATCACAAAAAGTATGATAGTTGGGTCTCTAAAGTCATACATTTCTAACATAAAAAAAAAGAATTTTTAAGATCCGATTAGACGGATAGAACCGATTTTGGAAGGAGGGTACGGACGGACGGACAGACGGAAATCCTCAGAATGTCAATACCTACTTTTTCATTTTTTTTAATTCTTTCAAATTAAAAAAAAGTAGGCTAAAAACTATCATTAAACTAAATCAAAATTTCCATAATAAATACTTATCTGTTTAACTTTGATTACATTAATGCAAATCAAAAAAAGATTTTTTTTAAGGTTTTCTATGAAGTAAGACAGGAAATATTTTTTAAACACTGTTAATAAAACGTTAATTTTATGGAAATGTTCTGTATTTTCGAAGATTTGAAAACGTTTTGCTTACTTTTATAACCGATTTCAACCATTTTCTTAAACTTTTTGACACTTTACAACCGTTTTCCACAAAACTTGTTATAAATGAAATCTCTTCAGGAACGTGCTAAGGAGAAACGAGAATACTTTTTTCGGGGGGGGGGGGGGGGCGGCTTTCGATCGGTTGTGAATGCGTATCCAAGTTGATTTGGCACGTCACTTGTAACTTCAAGGTTTCATGTTGCGCCTGGTTTAAAACATTTCCTCAAATGAAAAGGTACGAATATTTTAACTGGAATTATCCATATTAAATACGGAAAGTTTCTGTATTTTCTGACAACTCAATTGCTAGTTAAAATCTTTAAATTTGACAGAATTTTTTTTGTTCAGTGTTGCATGCTCTCATAAGGATTGGTTGGTAGACATATATTTTCAGGCTTGTGTGCTTTGTCACAAAGACCCGCTTATAAACCTTCGTCAAGAAGGACGGACACGACATGCACACACATACAAGGCAGATGCTGCCATCTATCGCCACCACCTCCACAATTTAGACATGTCCCTGAAGGGGAGGGAAATAATCTCCAGGGATCTGTACCCGTGGTAAACTGCGCAATGACTGACCACAGGACTTTCGGACCCAACAGATTTAACGAGCACGTACTCCGCATATACTCGGTGGGTCTTCAGAGGTGTCGAGACTCGATAGCGGGACCTCCCGATCCCGAGACCGAGATCTTAACCACTAGGCTCCCCCACGGCCCTCTCATAAGGATCCTATTAAGGTTGGTTGGTTGGCAACATATATATTCAGGTTTTGTGCTTGGTCAGCGACCCGCTTATAAACCTTCGTCAAGTAAGACAGACACAACAGACAACACCACACACACATAAGTGGATCCTCTAATTTTTAGAGACAGAGGCCAACTAGAGGATACCTATTAAAGTAATTTGGAAATTTAATCGTTACTGGCTTTCTATTTGTAGCCTCCTTTAGGAAATTTAAGGCAGCCAATAACGCCTCGTAATTTAAAATCCGGGTCAAGTGACACGATCGACACCTGAGAGGGCACCGAACAGACATCAAACGCTAACGAGATCGGGACTTTAGACTCCGCAGATTTAACGAGCATGTCTATTCTAGTATACATGGGTATTCTAGTTGTATTCTGGCTGCATATTTCCATCGATACGAAAGCAGTGACTGCAACAGGGATAGAACCAGCGCCTAACGCTTGTGATCCGATCTGCGCTGATAGCGTCTCCAACGATATACCAACTGAAGGGGCACGGATGGCCGAGTGGTTTAAACCATTACGCTAGCAGTCAGTGCGCTGTAACGGGTGCGGGTTCGATTCCCGCCTTCACCCTGGGTGTACTTCCTTTCTCTGTGACAGTAAAAATTCTTTCTGTGTCTGTCTTACTTGACGAAGGCTTATAAGCGGGTATCTGATCAAGCACACAAGCCGGTACCTACCCTACCCTTATCCCCCTACCAACTGAGCTACCAGCCCCCATCCTACCAAGAAAAGCAAAATAATGTCAATAAGTGACGCAATCCCTTTCCCTCTAACCCCACCTACTCTTAAAATATTGCCTGATATAATTTAAATATAATCTAAATAAATAATCCTGATAAATTTTGAAAAGGGGCCCCGTGGCCGAGCAGTTAAAGGCGATCTCTTGCAGACTAAAACTATCTGAGATCGAGCCTCTATGTACATCTTGTAAACGCAGTTGTGTTAGCAATAAATATAAATCAACAATGGGCTTGTTTCACGTGGGATCTGGCAACAGCTCTGCGGTCTTGATTTCATTTTTCTCGAATTACTTTTGAATTAATTTATTATATTATATTGAATTAATTTGATATTCGAAATTAAGTTTTCTAAGAATAAGTTATTTTAGTTGTTTTTTTAATTACAACTTCTTGTTGTGCTGTTGTTTGTTTTAATCAATTATCAAGGAAAAATTGCGTTAAAAGAAGTTGGAATTAAAAAAAAATAACAACTAAAATATTCTTAGGAAACTCAATTTGGAATACCAAGGCAAAAGTAATTCGAGAAAAATGAAAACAAGACCGCGGAGCTGTTGCCAGATCCCTAGTGAAACAAGCCCATTGATTCAGGAGGTCATCTAGTCCGTTTTGTTAAAATCTGTAGATTCTATAGTCTCAAAAGCACACGATCGATGGCCCTCAAAGTTCCGTTAGTTGCCGGCTCAAGAAGTACCGATCTGGTCTCTTGACAACTGCTCGCAATTACGAAGCTCTTCTAAGAACATAGAAATATAAGGATGAAAACTTTCAAAGAAAACCAAATTACACTTGGAAACTTAATATAAGAAATAAAGCAAGAAAACAAGTGAAAAACTATTCTTATTCTGTGATTCCTTATCTTAAATAATAGGTTAAGGCTTCTCAAATCTAACATAATTGTTTAATTAAAGCTTCAATATAGAAGTTGAAAATTGCAAATAAATATCATTAAGGGTCCGCACAGTTAATTGAAAATTATCTATGAAGTTAGATAAATACACAGCATTTGTAGCATTACCCTCTGAAGGATATAAAACGGTCATCTTACTCTCAGGTTTTCTAGCAACACAAAAAATATGTAAAAAAAATATATAAACTAAATATTTTATTAAATTTTAAAGTTTAAAGCATGGAGGAAATATTTATAAAAACATGTTCTGCAGACTTTTTTAATTTTTTAATTTTAAGAAATTAAATTTTCAGGTAAAAATTTCAATTCGAATATCATTCATTGACTTGCCATTTAAATATGCCAATTTACTTATAACTCGGAGGGGTTAATAATATATAGATTTATATAAACCTCTTTAACTTTGTAAAACATTTTTTTAATACTTTCAATGATTTAAAAATAAGGTATTGTAAAATTGTAAATTCTTAATGTTTATGGCAATAATTTTGTCAAAAAATATTGCAATACTAATGTCAAACAATGAGACTTCAAAGTTTTAGAATGACCTATTTTATTCTTACTCATAACAATCTAAAAAAACTGTCACTGTCAGAAAAATGACAGTGACATATTTAAATAAGACTTCGGGGTGTGTACATCTTCCTTCGAACACTTTATACAATTTTGTCTCCGTTGTTATTTTTTTTAACAAAAATTCTTCTTTTAGATATATTGCTTCAGGATCAACATACTTAAATATCTGTTTCTTAGAATATTCGCCAAACATTAAAATTAAAATAATGAATCTAAAGTACCTTTAAATAATAGAAAGATTCTTACTTTCGGAAATTTAAAACTCATATATTCAGTTTTTTAACAATTGTGTATTGTTAAAGTTTCTAGAAATAAAAATACCACTTTTTTATAATAAATATAATCTTCAAATATTTTTTATGTGTCTACATTGGAACAATTTCTGTGTTAAAAAGACGCCATGTGTTTCATCAGGTATGAGAACACATACCATGCCTTTCAACTGATCCTCAAGCAAAAGCCTTAAATGTCTTTGAGAAAACGCTGATTCGGTTTTCCTATAGCGCTATGATAACCGGTAAGAAAAATTATTGATAGTTTGGTGATATCGCGTAGGAATATAGCACCTATCGAAAAATGGAAGCAGAAAAAATACGTTACCTGAAGCAATTTTAAAACCACAATTTAAACTCACGAAAAAACTATGGGGAAATTCAAGATTGTTTCCTCAGATTTTCACATGGAGGAATAAAAAGTATTTAATGTTGTTATTATTTTACTTATTTAACTTGTCGTTGGTAGATTCATATTAAAGGTTAATCAGCCCGAATTACCGCGGGTCTCCAAACCAAAGTTCTTCAGTGCTAATCCAGTGGAGAAAAAAAATAGTTTCTTAGACACATTTCTCTGGCTGTATTGAATATTTTTACAAACGTTTTTTTTTTTTAATAATAAATGTAGCTGACTCACTGGTCTCTATAATCCTAAATTTGGAAATTGAGTCAACTGCATTTACCATGTAAAAACCGTTTGAAACAAGAAGTTCTTAAAGAACTAAAACAGCCTACTTTCCTGTTACTTAAATACTTACTGAAATTCTAATCGGGAAACAACTAGGTTCATAACAATAAATATCATCAACAATCGTTTCTACGCTAGATTTACACACATTAGAAAAAAAACGCTAAACACAGCATCCAGCTATAATTTAAACTTCTAAAAGCCAAAATCAACTATTTTCCTTAATATTCTTTCACAAATAACTTATTATTTATCGTCTGCTCGAATTATTTGTATTTAGAAGGATAATTAAATATTTGTTAACTAGCAAATAATTACCCATTCTTCGCACGGACTAAAAGAATATCAAATCGATCCAAATACATGTGTCATTTAATTTGCTCTTTTTGTCTTTGTTCCCGTTCATTATAAAGAATAAAATCCCGATACTTATATTGCTTTTAAAAATTCCAAAATAAAAATAGATTACTATAAAATGCACATCCTCATATCACAAAAATCTTTATTAATATGAACTTACTGTCATCGCAATTTTCCTGATAAATTCAAAATTAACCATAATTGTATAACAATGTTATTTCACTTCAAAACCGCCATTCTGGTTTTAAAAAAAACCATTTAGCTCATTGGGCACGTTCAATTATTTTTCAAACCATTAATTTAGTTTCTGAAGGTAATGGCAGGAAAATAAAAGCAATTTCAATTTTAATTAATTTTTGTGTTCATTTTAATTTCTTCTGTCGAATGGCAAAACGAAAGAGGAAAAAAATGATAGGATTTGAGCAAAAGTGGTATATTTTTTTCAGAAAATTAGAATTTTCTCTAAAAATGGATCAAATATGAAAAAACTAAGCCTCAGGGGCACACGTTGGTATTAAAGGGACTCAGCTATCTGAAAAATTTCAAATTTCTGAGGGCAGTATGAGTAGGTCTTTTACGATCCACAGACACACAGACAGACTCTTTCTTTTATTATTAAAGATAACAAAAATAATGAGACTACTCCAAACTGCATTAAAAAAATAAATGTAAATTAAAACTAGGCAGAATTGTATGCAAAAAATATGCCTTGCCCCTTTCTTGGTAAACAATTAATGAACAATCAAGAATCACATTGTGCTACATTTTATGACGTCTTTCCAAAATGATTCATGAAAAAATTATTTTGCTTCAAATATTTTTAAATAAAGTTTCTCATGCCATTGTTGATTTGTGAACAGCGATTTAAATGACTCAAAATTCAATGCTAATTCAACGGGAAATTCGCCGACATATAGTAGATTCATGTCCGTCCGGACGTACAGACAGACGGACAAAATGTATGAAAGTTGGGTCTCTGAGGTCATAGCTTTCTACTAAAAATTGAATTTTTAAGATACGAATGATAAAACCTATTTTTGAAGGGGGTACGGACAGACAGACAGACGGAAGGACAGACATATGGACAGACAGACGGACATCGACCGCATGTCAATACCTAATTTTCATTTTTTTTAATTCTTTCGAATTAAAAAAAAAGAAAAGTAGGCTAAAAATATGCCTTGCCGCTTTCTTGGTAAACAATTAATGAACAATAAAAGAATCACATTGTGCTACATTTTATGACGTCTTTCCTAAATGATTCATGAAAAAATTATCTTGCTTCAAATATTTTTAAATAAAGTTTCTCATGCCATATTTGATTTGGCAACAGCGATTTAAATGACTCAAAATTGAATTTCAATGCTAATTCAACGGGAAATTCGCCGACAGATAGTAGATTTATGTCTGTCCGGACGTACAGACAGGCGGACAAAATGTGTGAAAGTTGGGTCTCTGAGGTCATAGCTTTCTACCAAAAATTGAATTTTTAAGATACGAACGATAGAACCGATTTTGGAAGGGGATACGGACAGACAGACGGACATCGACCGCATAGAAATACCTACTTTTTCTTTTTTTTTAAATTCTTTCGAACTAAAAAAAAAAGTAATGGGGCTAAAAATATTCAAAACATACGGAGAAATGAGGCTTAGAAAATATTTTTTCCCATTTGATTAACACAGAGGCACTTTGGTTCGGAAAACAGCGACCATTCGGACTCATTCGCCCTTAAACAACCAAGCAAACGACAACCTCATGTACTAATAGCAATGTTGTTGTTTTTTAATAAATGATCAAAACAAATATTATAATATATTCGTCATTATAGTAACTAACCATAACAAACAAAACACTTAAATAAACAATCAAGCGATCCCCAGTGTTAACCAAAAATTACTGTTGGAGCATAAAACGAAACATGGGGAAAACGTTGCTTTCCCCAAACATATTCAAAGCCATTAATTAGCCCTAATTGAAGCTCGAATAATCGAATTAACAAGAGACAACTGCGAACTACAATGAACACTCAAAGGAATTTACTCAGTGCCGTTTGGCAACAGTCCAGCTTCGAGCGGGGATTGGTTAAAGTCGGTAATTATTTCGTTAATTGATGGAAAAAGAACGAATTAGGTAAACTCCGGTTTCCAGTCAGTCTGGGTTCTTTCAACAAAGGAAAGTACTTTAGAATGTGATGAGAGGCGAACACACATTTTGTGAAGTTTTCAAATGAGGTTGGTGGAGAAAGGATTTGAAGTGAAAGTGTTAAACATTTTACGGTTAATCCTTACTTAAATATTCTTTTTAAGAAAAAGCCTTTTCAAATTATGTTGTTATGCACTAAAGTAAATATTTAAGTAGTAATTGCATTTCGGTTATAAAAGTATGTATCCGTGACAAAAAATATTTTGCCAGATCAAGTGCAACTATTCAATCAACGAAATAAAAAAAAAATCTTTAAAAATTCTGTGGTGATTAGAAGTGTAATTTAAACAGGAGAGATAACTATTTTTTTCCACAACGGGGCTGCGTTAGTGGTGAATAAGCCTTTGAAGACTCGGCATATTCCCCAGAACTGAGAACCATTTAAGTTCCTAAAAATGAGTTAACTTAAATAAAATAGGTTTCTTCGCACCTCTAAATCACACTGATATTTTAAAAATTTAAAAACTTTTTGTGTTGGTTGGTTGGTTGGTAGACACATATATTCAGGTTTGTGTGCTTGGTCAGAGACCCGCTTATAAACCTTCGTCAAGTAAGACAGACACAACAGACAACACACACACACACACATAAGTGGATCCATCTAATTTTTAGAGACAGAGGCCAACTAGAGGATCCCCAGAATTGGCTTGTCACCCCCCAGAGGTATTGATTTGGTATGGGAACTAGGAGGACTTTTGGACCCAACAGATTTAACGAGCACGTACTCCGCATATACTCGACAAACACAAACATCCATGCCTTACCGGGATTCGAACCCGAACCCAGAGGCTCCAAAGGCTAGCTCCCTAACCGTTGCGCCGCCGGGTCGGCCTTTTTGTGTTACTTTATAGTCTGAATCGTGCAAACTTAGACTAAAAATTTTGATTTATAAAATTAAACCTACTCATTTTTTCTACTTATAATTGGCTTGTTTCAGGTGACCCATTTCCTTCAAGCTTTCATTCCTAACTTCCTTCGATCGATGCTCAGATTGGGGTTGTGTTACCACGTGACATTGACCCACTAATCGAGGTTCAAGGAAGTTTATTTTCATTCAGAGTTTCTATTGCCACTGAGTATCTGCAATAATTTGTCGATAACTAAATGAAAAAGAGCTTTCAATACCTAAACAAATTAACTTTTTCTTAAATAAATAAGAATTAGCTATATTTTTAAAGTTCAAATATAAAATAAGATTCTGACGTTATCACTATCAAAGATTTGTTTATGTAATGGAGAAACTTGCTATATATATATATTAGAAGGATAATTTATTTTTGGTGTTTTAAGCAAAAGAATTCAGGTAAAATAACGAAAAATAAAATACTAAAACCAGAAGTCTTTTGTCGTTTAAACTGTTTTTCGATTACATTTTGGTTGAATTTAAAGTAAAAATAAACAAATACACACAAATATATTAAAAACTATGCAATATTAATTTTTTAGCATTTTATGTAATAATACTCACATACTTAAGAAGATAAAAAGATTTTTAATATTTCTTTGTCAATTTAAAAACTATTTTATCGGAAAATGTGAGATTCAAATTAAAATTTACATTCGAATGTAATGAAACAAAATGACAACCAGAACTACTTTTTTTCTGAATATTAAACGTCTCGATCCTAGTTTTATTCTGCCCTTTAATCTGTGGGACTAGAAACTTAATTTATTTCTTTTCAAAAGCAATCAACTTATTTCATCTATTTTCTTTTCAAAACGTATTTTATTGCTCCGGGTGTTTTGCAATCATTTCCAAATGCCAACCATAATTAAATAAACATCCCACAAAATTCTACTTTTCTAACTCTTTGCATTCGAGAGAAAAATTCAACTGGATTATTACACTGCAAAATATGTCCCTTTTACAGAAATTTCCCATACACTGTAAACAGAATTTGTAAAATTACATCATTTTTAGGCCATTATTTTTTTCATCACAGTATTGTAAATGTTAGTTAAGGTGGAATGAGCCCGCTGGACAGCGGGTCTCCAAACCAAAGTGCCTTAGTGGAGAAAAAAATATTTTCTAAGCCACATTTCTTCGGCTGTATGGAACAATTGAACATTTTTACAAAAGTTTTTTTTTTATGTGGTAAATATAGCTGACTTACAGGTCCCAAAAATCTCAAATAAAATTTTTGAAATTGGTTCGATTTTTCTTTAATTTTCAATTAATAATTTTACACAAATTATCCCAAGCAATTTCAAAAAGCGGGATTTTTTAAGACCTATAAGTCGGTTACGTTTATCATATAAAAAAACCGTTTGCAAACATATTCAATACAGCCGGTGATATGTGGCTTAGAAAATAAATTTTTCCCATTGGATTAACAGTCACTGAGGCACTTTGGTTTGGAGACCCGTGTTTATTCGGTCTCATTCGCTCGTAACAAAATATTGTTGTTTTCGTGAAGTGGAGTTACGTGAAGATAGGTGCCATCCAATCGATGCTAGAGAATCAAACATTTACAGCGGTAGATGGATTTCTGATCTTTAGACTTGTAACATTCAGTGTGTTTATTCATACCCACGCCACGCCTAGTCCTTCCGTGGCTTTGTGGCTTAAGGCGTCCGCCTTGCTTGAGACCGAACCTTCACATGAGAGCAAGGCTTCGTATCTCACCTACTATCAGTCATCCTATAAGTCAGGGGGCTGGGGAGCCCAGTGCCAGGGTTTGCCGTTTGCCGTTTCAATTTTTCAGCAGGCCCTTCCTGGTAGCGCCGAATTTTGATGAAAAGTTCTACCTTAACACAGACGCTAGTGGAATCGCGATTTCGGCAATCCTCTGCCAATATCAAGACGAAAGATTAGCGCCAATTTCGTATTTTTCGAGAAAGCTGACACCTACACAGGCAAAACTTAGTGCTATTCAGGCTGAACTGTTAGCAATTTATGAAGGGGTGCTTTATTTTAATGATTATTTGTATGGAAGACCGTTTGTTGTACTGACTGACCATCGCCCATTACAAAAAATGGAAAAATTAAACACTACGTCTCATTTGGTTAAAAAAATGCCAGGGTTTGCCGTTTGCCGTTATAGCCAAAGGTTTTAAAGTTAGATCGTCTAGTGGTTAGTGTAAAAGTTCGTATTTGTAAATAAACCAATTCCAGTGTTTAAATTTAGATTGATGATTTATTCATGGGATTAAATGTTAGGTTAAACAATACATCTGCGAAGGGGACCCAAGAAGGTAGAGAACGCTGCACAGTAACAAGAGGGATAAGTAAAGATACCTGGAGAGATTCGGGAGTCAGAACCGTGCTAAGTCGAAGCTGGCAGTTACGGGCATTGTCGGCGCTGGGGAAGGCATCTCGTGGCGAGGGTCTTCCTCCGGAAGGTGTGCCGTTGGGACAGGCCGTTGCAGGAGAAGGACTTTCCGCAGGCTAGCGGTTCAAGGAGGATGAGGAGCCGGTTGGCTGCGATGATCTCGGGACGAGAGACAGAGCAATAATGATGATGGTTTACGTCTGCTTAGGCGGTTCTTGCTGCCCCTTGTCAATCAAAGGGGTCCAGGGTTCCCTCATTCGTTGAGACACAGTCCCGAGCGCTCCCCCTTCCACATAGAATTAGTTAACCCGCCAGTAGCGATGCCCTTGTTCCTGACTCCCTACTTACTATTCCCAGACATGGTGGCTCGAGTTGATCTGTCAATCAAACCGAAGAGGTCAAGATGTCAAGTGGGGAATGCCACTGTGGCACCCAGTCGGTTAGGCGTCCGCCTAGCATGCGAAAGGTCCCAGTTTCGGGTCCGGGTATTACCAAATAACTGCCGACCTATAAACGGCTCGTGCAGCCAAAAATGTCCGACGAATAATACCCCGTGTAGAGGGAGTGCATGTTAAATATCCTCCAAAGTCCCAACACTGCGTACGATGTCGCCCTTAACGGTTGCGTTGGGTGCCTACTCAGGTGTCGGCTCGTCACTTGGCTGTGGTTCTAAAATTCGACGCCCGTCACCAATAGCCATCGTGTAGCTCTAGTGCGACGATAATTCAAACTAAACTAAACTATAAGTCAGATTGGGTGAATAATCCCACTTAATCACGGAGATGCCTGACTACACTGGAACTGACGAGCTCGTTATATTTGGGAAGTCCAAAGTTTCGACGGCTTTAGGGTAGATCATATCTTAATTGACATTACTTTCTAATTGAAATGCATTAGTTGTATCATAATAATTTCTACTTTCAAAAGTGCTAGTACTTGCCTACCTCATTTCCTGTAGTCCACATATACCAATATTCTATTAATCCAGTTGTTGCAGTAGTTTCAAAAGTGCTTTACTTCTGTATGAACAAAACATTCCACCTCTTATTCTCAAGTCTAAATTCCGCTTTCCATAGATCGTTTCCGATAAGGCAGAACAGTTAGATTCTAATTTAGATTTCTAAACAAGTTACTTTTTTATGACGTTTAGTTATCTTCATGCTCAACCTCTAACCAAGAGGACCGGCACATTTAACCAAATGGGGAGAGAAAATGAATATTTCCCTCAATTAAAAATTCGTTTTTTTTTTCATAAAAACAATAAAAAACGTAGAACCCAACTTTCTTAAATATAAATTATGCCGTATATTAAAAGTAACTAATAAAAATAATTTTCTAATAAAAATAACTTATAATAGAAACATTGCATTCCAAAGAACTTTTTGAGTCGATGCTAAGAACATTTTGAGATACTGCACGAAGATTCAATATTAAAATTTTAATTGCATACAAAAATATAAGGATACATTTTAGTGGTGCTAATTTTAATCCTTTGAAAATTAGGTGTGCGAAACACCAGACAACGTTCAATTACCACCCCATAAAACAGTAGCATTAATTATAATTATATACCGTCAGTGCGGGTAATTTTGGTCCAAAATCATAGGGTTTTTTTACAAAAAAAGACAAATTAAACTACAAAAACGATTAAAACACTTAAAAATCATTATGCATTTAAGTACTGTACTTTTAAAAATAATTTCCAAGTATTTTTGTTAAATTTTATGAATTAATAAAGAAAATTGGTGTCAGTTTAAAAAAATTAGAACACAGTTAGGATCCGGGCGGGTAACTTTGGTCCAATCATGAAATACATAAGAAACATACTTTTTAACATCTTTAAAGAATGTGTTATCCAATTGAATAATAATATTAAAATGTTTAAAAATAAAAATAACAAAGATCTCAAATGCATAGTTATTAAAAATGGTATATAACTTAACATTTACATTGCAGTGCATCGTAGAATGACATTACACTATGAATACCAGTATTGACTGTCGCTTAAAAGAAAAATAAACTTCAATTTTAATAAAGGAAAATAACTTATTTTTTAGAAGCAAGATTTAATAACAAATATCTTAATAAAAAGCAAACGATTTTATTATAAAAGGAAAAAAAAATATGTTCGTAATATTAAGATTTGAAAATTTTTACATTTCGGCATAGTGAATTAGAATGTTTCACGTGTCTTGCATTCTATCTATATATTCTTTAGGGTTAAAATTGCTTAGTTTAAAAAAAATTATCTCAAAAATGTGGATAATCATAAAAATAAGACTTAGTTAAACAGAATACACTTTACATACATTTTTGAAAGTGCTAAGTTCCATAAAGAAATAATTACATATTGGACCAAAGTTACCCGCATTTCGGCAAAAGTTTCCCAGTGACCAATCTATAATAATAAAAGAAAGAGTCTGTTTGTCTGTGGATCGTAAATGACCTACTTATACTGCCCTCGGAAATTCGAAATTTTTAAGATAGATTTCCTTTAATACCAACATGTGCCCCTGAGGCTTAGTTTTTTCATATTTGTTCCATTTTTAGAGAAAATTCTAATTTTCTGAAAAAAATACACCACTTTCGCTCGAATCCGATCATTTTTTCCCTTTCGTGTTGCCATTCGACAGAAGAAATTAAAATGAACACAAAAATTAATTAAAATGGAAATTGCTTTTATTTTCTTGCCATTACACCTTCAGAAACTAAATTAATGATTTGAAAATAATTGAACGTGCCAATGAGTCATATGTTTTTTTTTAAACCAGAATGGAGGTTTTGACGTGAAATAACATTGTTATACAATTATGGTTAATTTTGAATTTATCAGGAAAATAGCGATGACAGTAAGTTCATATTGAAGAAGATTTTTGTGATATGAGGATGTGCATTTTATAGTGATGTATTTTTATTTTGGAATTTTAAAGCAATATAAGTAACGGGATTTTATTCTTTATAATGAACGGGAACAAAGGCAAAGCTAATTATCCTATAGCAAATTTAATGACACATATACTTGGAACGATTTGATATTTTTTTTAGTCCGTGCGAAGAACGTGTATTTATTTGCTAGTAATTAAATATAACATAAAAAGTATTCAACTTAGATTAAAACAAATGGTGTAATATTCATCCCCACAGAAATGAAAGATTAGTATAGAGTATTTTACTTAGCTATTTTCAATATTTTTTTAGGTGTTCCATACAAAAGTTTGAAGCAATAGATTTTGTCGTTAAATGCTCGTAAGAGTACAAACGTCATTTGTTGCATTGCCGAAATTATAATGAATTTTTTTTACATGAAATGAAATGCAATGTTTCCAACTTTCCAAAAATGTAAAACAAATTAAGATGGGATTATTTTATGAAGAGAAATTAAGAAACACATCTTTTTTCCGACGCGTGGACCAAAGTTACACTCCATGGCCAAAGATATCCGCTTTGACGGTACCCTATAAAGTAATTCCAATACCGTTAAAACCTAAAACGGCATCTACCTTGCACATGCTCGGCTGTATCAAAAACCTTATTTTGACGTTCTACAGGTACTAAATACCCGTGTACCGAATTCGAAGTCCGTAGATCTTTGAGTTTTAGCTGAATAGTAGTTTCATACAGACGGACAGAAAGACAGATAGACTACCTGACAGACGGACCAACGTTAAAAAAAAAACCACTTTTTCGGAATAGACAACATCTAAAACGTGTAGAAAACACAAAATCTCCCTTCGGGTTTTCAACCCTATCCTAATACGTTCTTTATCTTATATATGATATTTAGTAATTGAAAGTCATTTGCCATTTTCGGTCGTCATTTTCAGTCGATGCCACTTATTATTTGTACTCATTTTCGGAGTGTAGTCTTACTTCGTTTTGTAGTGTAACCTTACTTATTTGTTTTGGTAGGAGAAAACTTAGCTGTGTTGTATAAGTTTACTCCATTATATTCTGTAACATTACTTCATTAAATTTGGGGTTAGAACAAGGTGCCACCAGTTTTATAGACCAGCCTTGCACCAAACGGTATCTGGCATTCATTTTCTATACTTTTTGCAAAATACCAATTAGAAATGGTTTTAATGCTACTAAATGTTTGAATCGTATACGAATCATTGCTTCAGCAAATCGATCCAACAGAATACATTTACACTTAAGCATTTCACAAACTTAAAAACATATTCATGCTACATTTTTTTTTAAATCCAGAATACTAAGATAGAATGTCTAGTACTTCAATATAATTTACGTGTATTTTCATTTGTATAATTAGTTCAAAATCTTAACTAACTATAATTTAAGAGTAGCTTTGTTAAAATGCTCCTCTTTCCTAATTATTTGTTTATTGGCCACAACTCCACAATATAATAATATTATTTAAAATATCATTTCACTTTTCCTGATATTTCACAAGTTTATGTATATCTTTTTACTATGTCTGTTTCTAAACCACAGATTTATAGCATTAGACAGAATTATATTTTACAATAAATGACGTATATTGCCTTCTCAATAATTATTAACTCTTAAATAAATAATTTAGGAATTCCGTTGAATACTTCCAAAATTATAATTGAGTTAAAAATCATTTTGATCCGTGACAGAAATTCGATACTTATATCTTAAGTAAGTATATTTAGTAGGTTTAATAAATATTCTGAGAGGTATTACTTTCAAATATTTATAGAGTAACTCTCAATTTTTAGGCTATGACGTCATGGATAGTGAAAAAATACACCTTGAAAACCGATAACATGTAGTGATACTGGTTGCCGATTCAAAAGCGAAACACTGCCTACTATATTTGAAGAGCTTAATGCTGAGTGACATTTTTGAAAAAATTGAGATTTTTGTGTCAATGAACACATTGTTCCCTACTTTAAAGGACAGCAAGTTTCCCCCTTTTCATAACCTTTAAGTTAAGTATATATTTTTTTCCTTTTTTGCAAGTGCCGTTCTCAACGTATCCAAGTGCAAACGAAAAACTTTAAAGCTCATTCCCCCGTTTTCACATTTTTGTCACTTAGCACGTTCTTCCACTAAGCTCTTCATTTGATGTTTTCACCGGTTCACTGATGTTTTCACTTTTCTGAAATTTTCAATGTATTCTAATTTCGATGCGCTGAATTTTTTGGCGTATCACACTTGTCCGTAGCATTTGTAGTTTGGGCTATGAAAGTGGGTGACAGACGGACTGAACGATTATAATACCTTCCATCTTTTACGTTATAAACGTAGTGTGGAAGCTAAAATTATCAAACTTTATTCCAGCTTATTCGTAGATTTATGTGTAATAAAAAAAAAATACCACTCCCCTGATGTATTCCTTAATGATAAAGATTATTATTATTATTAGAATATATAATTGGCATTGCAAGAAATGACATTTAAGGTTCGTGTAATATTTGCTATTTTTGTTTCGTATAAAAGTTATAATTTAACAATAAACCTATAATTTGCATTTCAAGCACGCGATACAAAGAAGTGAATTGCAAAATAATAACATTGTTTTGATGAGAAAATCGAATAAACTTTTATGTGTGTAAAATATTTAACTTTCAACTTTGTGTGCTGTCTACCTCGTATTCAAGTGGACAAAAGATACTCTCTCCCTTATCATGTAACACAAGATGATGTAATTACGTTTATTTAATTAGATATGTTTATTTAATTAGATGTGTTTTTTAGAATTTTTAATGTCCCCATGCATTGTTACAAAACTAATTATAAAGTTGGGCCAAATTTTTCAATTATGCAATGTTATTGTTTTAAACTATTATAAAATATTAAATTAATTGTGTTATTCAAAAACTATATTAGTCAAAGGCGTTTTGTAGTCTGCTAGTTTAGAGTTCTATATTAGACTGTTTTATTTTATAGTTCTTAAAGTGCAACTTGTTTCAATTCCTGCCAGTTTTTAGTTTGATTAAATTTTAAGTATGCAAATCATTACCAAAACACAATGTTGCTGGAAAACGTAGATTTAGATGATATTGTGTTTTATGCGGAGGAATTAAGCAAAACGGTGAGACGGCTAATTTAACGTGTTTCACGAACACGGAAATGCTTTAGTTCTACTGAAAGGAAAGTTCGTACACAACATTCGTTTTAGTAAAGTAAGAAAATATTGCATTGTTCAAAACAAATAAAATTTCAGAAAGAACAAAATTTAAAACGATACCGCTGGAACTGTTGCCACTCACGACGTGAAACATGTCCATTATTAAAAACTATTTATTACAACAACCATTAAATATATAGCACTTTCGAATATAAGAAATCAAAAAGCGCCCTTCTCATCCTACAAAATAAACTGCAAACATTATTTCGTCACAACAAAACCATAAACATCCACATCATTAGAGTTCTATGTCAGTCTGTTTTAGCTTCCACACTACGTTTATAACGTAAAAAGTGGAAGGTTTTATAATCGTTCAGTCCGTCTGTCTGTCTATCTGTCTGTCCGTCTGTCCGTCACCCACTTTCATAGTCCAAACTACAAATGCTACGGAGAAGTGTGATGAGTCAAAAAATTCAGCGCATCGAAATTAGAATACATTGAAAATTTCAGAAAAGAATTCGAATTCGAAGTACTTCAATTATTTAAAAAAAAACTGCAATATTGAATGCTCATTTAAAAAGCATAGGAAGCCATTTTTATTAGAATTTAATCACCATTGCCATTAGCAACAATCGCTCGAGAAACTTTAATTCTTTTAGACAATAAATTAAAATAAATTTATTTTTTGCGACATTGATCAGTTTGAAATGACATCAAATATATTTCACTACGATATTCTTTGAACGTTGATATGAAATGTTTTAATTTTGTTTAAAAGCGAATAATATTACATATTTATTCTTAGAAATGTAAATTAATTTTTTCAAACGATAAGTAATAATTATTGAATTTTCGAAATAAAATAAATGGAACTAGCCAAATTTAGCATGTAAATGTTTAATATAGAATATCAATGCTGTGTTTGGCGCCTTTTTACCTGTTAAATACAACTGTTGTGTGGAAGCGGGTTAAGTGACAGATTCTGTTACAAACCTACTTGTTATTTTTAGAGTTCTTTACGTTCAACTTGTATTTATTCCTGCCAATTATTAATTTTTATCTGTTTTTAATTTGATTAAATTTTAAGTATGGAAAGCATTACCACAATGCAATGTTGTTGGAAAACTTCGGCTTAGATGATATTATGTCTTATGAGGAGAAATTAAACGAAATGGTGAGACAGCAATTTGACGTGATTCAAAACCAGAGAAAAGTTTGTTTTCGAATTCGTTTTAGTAAGGTAAGAAAATATTGTATTGTTCAAAACAAAGGTAATTCCAGAAGAACCAAAAAGGAAAACAATACCGCTGTAATTGTTTCTACTCACGACGTTAATTATGCCCATTAATATTATTTAATCGGCACTTTTACAAAAAAAAGAATCTTCTAAGATGTAAACGATATTTAAAAAAATAATTTTAAAAAATCAACGCAATTTATGTATTTCCAGATTCCATAAAGGCCAAAAAGGAAAAATACTATTTGAATTGAAACCTGCCCGTTATTAAAAAAAATATTTATTACAACAACCATTAAACATAACGCACTTTCGAATTATAAGAAATCAAAAATCGCTATTCATTCCACAAAAGAAACTGCGCATATTATTCCATTTCGACACACCAAACCCATAAGCATCATACAAAAAAAAATTTAATCGCAAAAAATAATAATATCGAATAGTTATAAAATGATTATACTAACAATAACCAATACTAACAAAAACCATAAAATTCCACGTCCTCCCATTGGTCCAGCCGGGTCTGTGACGCACATTGCGCACGCATGTGACCCCGCCCACTCGCCGAATTCACCTGTGCGCAATTCACCAGAATTCCTTTTCCCGCTTGATACTATCTCCCCTTCATAATAGGCAGAGAGCTAGCTGAGTCTCCACTGATCGAGAAAAAAAGTTGCAGTTGCTTTTCCTGAATTTCCGGATTTGAATTTCCCGAATTTTGTTGTGATGGGTTGTCTGGGAAATGTCCTGTTCCTCGTGGCTCTCGTGGGAGTGGCCAGAGCCGCACACCTGATAGATTTCTCGAACGTGTTGCATCGCAACCTCGGCAACGTCAAACGAGAAGGTAATTTTTTTAAATAGAAAAAAAATAGAAAAAATAATTTTTTTAAAAAATATAACAAAATTAACCTTATATAAACAAAAGGTTGACATGTAAAATTGTTTTCATTGCATGACATTCAATTTAATTGTGTAAACTGTTTTAAGGTTCCTTAATGCATAAGTATAAAATTCGATACATTTAATTAACTTTAAAATTAATTAGCAAGGTCAAGCGAGAAGTGAGTTTTTTATACAGAGAAATAGCAAAAAATTAAATACTGTTTTAAATAAAATTAACCTTCTGAAGGATAACCACAAGTTTGAAGTGTAAACTTGTTTTCACTTCATGCCATTTAAATTTAAAAACTGTCTTAAGGTTCCATTAATACGTCAAAGTTTCAATTTCAACATTAAAATAATTGGCAAGGTCAAACAAGAAGGTGAGTTATTTTATCGAGAGAAATAACAAAGTAAAGTATTTTGTGTAACAAAATTGACCTTCTGAAGGATGACAAAAAAAGAAAAAGCGTAACATTGTTTTCACTACAGGACATTTAAAATTAAAAACTTTTTAAGGTTCTTTATGCATCAGTTTTAAATTCAATTAATTTAAGTTACATTCAAATTAACTACCAACGTCAAACGAGAAGACGAGTTTTTTCTATAGATATAAATAGCAAAAAATTGAATATTTTTTTAACAAAATTAAACTTCAGAGGGATGACCAAAAGGGTGAAAGTGTAAATTCGTTTTCACTGTATGACATTTCAATTTAAATTTGGAAACTGTTTTAAGGTTTTTTAATAATATTATTCCAATAAAATTAAATTTTAATGGTTATGTGCGTTGTTAAATTAACCGTTAACCGAAGAGTTTATATAACTGCATCCCTCAGGGGGTTAAAAAACATTTTTGTTAAAAAAAATATTTTACAAATATAATCATTATGAGGTGAATTTGTATATTAAGGGTTTCAAATCATCACCTTTAGTAAAAAAGCCTCCAAAGTGGTTACCATTTTACGTGTGACATCAGAAGGGTAGTCTATTCTGACCAATCAATTACCTCCTTAAAAATGTGACAAAAAATTTCTTGACACTGCTTTATTATTCGTCAAATCGGTCTATTTTAAGGTAACAGGGACCAAAACGGCCACTCAAAATATTGTATTTTCATTTAAACTTTAGTTACTGAATCGTGCTTTTACGATTTTTTATTTTACTAGAAGGATTGAAATTTTCTGTGATGTCGAATACATTTAACACAGTGAACCAAAAATATTCCACAAAAATATTAAGTGAGTAAAAGTAAGACGATTTTTCTGATTTAAGAAATGTGCAAAATTTCTGTTTAGGTTAATAACTTAAAATTATGAATGTTTTATCGTCAAACTTGAGGTTCATTACGTTGACTGGTATTTTTTTTTTATTTCCATAAAAAATTATTTTCAGATACACGCAATAGTTGTGTTGGAAAGTGTACCTAAAAGCTAAAAATTTGTGTTTTAAAATAATGACATATGAAGCTGGAAACAAAGTTATATTGAAATTAACTGCCAAATTTGCAAACTCTAAACCCATATTCAGATGCGTATTATATAAAAAGTTTTGTAAATATTAATTTTAGTGATTGAAAGTTAAAATGAAAATTTGATATTTTGAAACGTTCGTTTTGTTCCCTGTCCCCTTAACGACTTCACTAACTAGCTTTCTCTACAGAAGGTGTTGCTCCAATACACATGTAAAAAAAGTAGCTTTAGGCATGATTCTAAGTGCTGAGGGGCCCGGATGGCCGAGTGGTTTGGACCATTACGCTAGCAGTCTGCGCGCTGTAACGGATGCGGGTTCGATTCCCGCCTTCGCCCTGGGTGTACTTCCTTTCTCTGTGACAGTAAAAATTCTTTCTGTGTCTGTCTTACTTGACGAAGGCTTATAAGCGGGTATCTGATCAAGCACACAAGCCGGTACCTACCCTACCCCTATCCCCCTACCAACTGAGCTACCAAGCCCCCATCCTACCAAGAAAAGCAAAATACTGTCAATAAGTGACGCAATATCTTTCCCTCTAACCCCACCTACTCTTAAAACATTGCCTGATATAATTTAAATATAATCTAGATAAATAATCCTGATAAATTTTGAAAAGGGGCCCTGTGGCCGAGCAGTTAAAGGCGTTCTCTTGCAGACTAAAACTATCTGAGATCGAGCCTCAATGTCCATCTTAAAAAAGTAGATTCGGGCATGATTCTAAGTGCTGAGGGGCCCGGATGGCCGAGTGGTTTGGACCATTACGCTAGCAGTCTGCGCGCTGTAACGGATGCGGGTTCGATTCCCGCCTTCGCCCTGGGTGTACTTCCTTTCTCTGGTACAGTAAAAATTGCTGACATAAGAAGGTCAAAGACATCGGGTGTTACAAAAAGACTTAAAATACTTTTCTTTTAAAACACCTAAGGACTGTAAGCTAAAAGTGTTGTAAAAAAAATAAGTGTTTTCGGATAAAAGTGGTTCTAGTCATTTATGTAGATACTGCTGAGGTTCTGTTAAACTGCTCAGGATGCATTCAATTATAACATTAGTTTAATATATCATTAAAAATATTATTATTTCTTATATTTGTATGAAAATTTAAATTAATTTTAAAACTTGATTTCACTTTATAATAAAATATTAACCTTATATTATTTTGTCAAAACAAGAAAAACGTTAACAAAACTAGTTTTAACTAAAACCTATTATAACTTGTAATATCTAAACCCCTTCTTAATAAGAGACTTTTAAAATAACAAACAAGCAATGTATACTTTTCTTTTTAAAAAAAAATTCTATTTTAATTTGAAATGTAATTAGTTAAAATAACTATCTGTAATCCCAATATTTAAAATTAAACACTGTGCAATCCTTTTAGGAAGATTCAATTATTTAATACCAGAAACTGACAAATTATTTATATAAGTTTTAAAAATATTAAGATTATTTACAAACATCTTTGTTAAAATACGAAATTTAAGTCAGTCAAGTAAAATGAGTAACGATAGGTATTAATTATTAATTCATATTTATTAATCATTAAAATTCCTTTAACATTCATTAATTATTTAATTTTGGTAAACTTTAGTTTTTAAAATAAAATACGTATCTATTTTTGTAAAAATTAGTATCTATATATCCTAAGAGCAGATCTAAAATTCTTATTTTAGAACAAATTATCTATACGTTCACCAACTCGTGATACCTCTTTTATCGTACTTCAAAATACAATACCAATTTTTGGCCTTTAAGGGGACGCGGTACCCAAAAAATTAAATCCTGTATTTTTATCGCTAGCATTCAAATTAAACTATTTTTACAAAGAACTAACATTCAATAAACATATACAAAAAAAATTATAAATATTAAAACGTAAGTTTTTTTTTTTAAATGACAAAATTAAAAAAAATTAATGTTTTTTCAAAATGCTACTCATACAATTTAAAGAATTTTGTAATGGATTTTTTTTTCAAAATGTTTCCATGACATCAATTAATAAAAGTTGGTATGGATATTGAGCTATCAGTTAAACAAAAAAAGTTATGTAGCTGGTCAATGAAAATTGTCAATAAAAATGGTCAAAAAATAAGATTTTTTGTAAATTTTCACCTTCATCATTTTTTTTAAATAAATCTATTCACACTAGACCTCATCCCATACCAATTTTTGGTAAACGCATATGTTTCGACACAGGAGGAAAAAAAATGGAGCTCTACATTAATTTACCTAAAAGCCTTAGGGTTTTAACCATTCACAAGCTGAAAAAATTAAAAGATCAACATAAAATTTCAAAAACCATTTTACCAAACCACTATTTCATTTTCAATAAACCTCCACCATTATAAAAGAATCCTTCTTTTTTTACAATATCCTTAGCTCACAGCATTCGAGCATGTTTAATTATTTTCTGGGCAGCCCTAAATTTTGGGTAATGCGTCCCCTTAAACTTTCATCATGATAATATGAATTAAGAATCATGCTAGAAACAGTTTCTTATTTAAGTGATTTTAAGCTGCTTTTTTAAAAGAATCACAAATAAAAATTGATAAGACACAACTAATTAAAAAATTTAAATTGTTAATTATAAAGTTTCCCTGACTTTAATACAATATTAAATACTTTATTAGAGTTTAAAATTATTTTAAATGAAATATTTCAAAAGTTTTACAAAAGCTGCATAGCAAGTAAACTAACTTAAATCTGTTTCTTAGTAGGAAGATAGCATATATCCAACTTATAACAAAAAATATCTTTTTTCTAATGTAAAGAATATAATACACACATTAGCTTACTACTTTTATAAAAACTGGTATTAAAAGCTTT
Organism: Oedothorax gibbosus; assembly: GCA_019343175.1. Classification (NCBI taxonomy): domain Eukaryota; kingdom Metazoa; phylum Arthropoda; class Arachnida; order Araneae; family Linyphiidae; genus Oedothorax; species Oedothorax gibbosus. Next base: position 32,772,197 of record CM033274.1, on the reverse strand, counting down.
CCTCTTAAAAATTTACTTCATGTTTAAAATGCACTTTGAACAGGATGAATTTTTCAGTAGGTAGTTACTTTGATAAATGTAAAAATTACAAAGCTCCAAAAACGGTCTTTGAAAATTCTTTTTAAATATTATTAAAGTACTCATTTTGGCACCATTTAGAATATTGACTGAAAAAACCCTGCCTGAATATTATTTTCAGATAAAAAAAATCATGCACCAGTACATAAGACGAGTTTTTATACTGTTTTCCCATATTTTTTCACGGCTAGATGTTTACGAAGTTTGCAATTGTTAAAGATCTAGTTTTCTTCAATAAAAAATATTTTTAAAAATAATATATTAATGGGTACAGCTTTGAAAAACAGCCTGTTTCTTTCCTAACTTTAATAATGATAATTTATATAGTTTTATTTCTGTACCCGAATATAAATGGATAGATGTCTGTACTAATTGATTTTTTAAAGTACGGAAAAAAATTTTACTATGAGTTATACTATTTTTGCTTAAAATACCAACATTTGAGTGAATATATGCATAGTTAAGCTATATTTACAGAAAACTTTGTGATATGTACTTCAATATTAAAGTTTTACAGTATACTGTGGTACGTAAAAAATGTCACGTTCTTACAATTGGTAAGAAATAGTAATTAGACCAATTATAATTATCCATCAAAGATTAGACTGAATATTTTAATCCTAATATTTAGTCTAGTTATTATTTTACCTTAAAAGAAAATGACGATTGAATTATGTTATAAAATTGATTTAAAAAAATTATCTAATAAAGTACAGACCAAATATAATTATCCATTAAAAATTAGACTGAATATTTTAATCCTAATATTTAGTCTAGTTATTATTTTACCTTAAAAGAAAATGACGAATGAATTATGTTATAAAATTGATTAAAAAAATTATCTAATAAAGTACAGACCAATTATAATTATCCATTGAAAATTAGACTAAATATTTTAATCCTAATATTTAGTCTAGTTATTATTTTACCTTAAAAGAAAATGACGTATGAATTATGTTATAAAATTAAAAAAAAAATTATCTAATAAAGTACAGGACGCATTTTTTAGCTAGATTGAGTGATGACGCACTCGCTAATGGAGGGTTGCGTTTCTCTGTGAGATAACTACATGCGTAGTGAAACAAGTTTTACAGAAACCTTTTGTATGTTCTTACATTAAACTTTTTGCAGAGTAATATGGTGCATAAAGAAGTGCCATGTTCTATGATTATTTTAATCCAAATATAATTCTAGACGAATATTTTTTTTAACCTAAGAAAAAAGGACTGATTAACTTTGTTTTAAAATCGGGAGTTTTGCTTTTTTTCTATTAAAATCAAAGCAATTTTAACATGGATGATGATGCATTTGCTTGTAGAGGTTATGCGTTTCTCTGTGCGATAACTACATGCGTAGTGAAACAAGTTTTACAGAAACCTTTTGTATGTTCTTACATTAAACTTTTTGCAGAGTAATATGGTGCATAAAGAAGTGCCATGTTCTATGATTATTTTAATCCAAATATATTTCTAGCCCAATATTTTTTTTAACCTAAGAAAAAAGGACTGATTAACTTTGTTTTAAAATCGGGAGTTTTGCTTTTTTTCTATTAAAATCAAAGCAATTTTAACATGGATGATGATGCATTTGCTTGTAGAGGTTATGCGTTTCTCTGTGCGATAACTACATGCGTAGTGAAACAAGTTTTACAGAAACCTTTTGTATGTTCTTACATTAAACTTTTGCAGAGTAATATGTGCATAAAGAAGTGCCATGTTCTATGATTATTTTAATCCAAATATATTTCTAGCCCAATATATTTTTTTAACCTAAAAAAAAGGACTGATTAACTTTGTTTTAAAATCGGAGTTTTGCTTTTTTTCTATTAAAATCAAAGCAATTTTAACATGGATGATGATGCATTTGCTTGTAGAGGTTATGCGTTTCTTTGTGCGATAACTACATGCGTAGTGAAACAAGTTTTACAGAAACCCTTTTTTATTTGTATTTTTCGAAATTAAAGTTTTACCTTGTAATATAAAACGTAAAATATACCCCTGTTTATATTCATAGCATCAATCCTAATATTTAGTTTTAAGTCTAAGGTTTGTGGTACCTTAGAAGAAATGGAACCAATGTACTATTTTATAAAATGAAACATTTTGTCTTTATCTTCTAAAATGCAGAGAGCAATTTTAACATAGGGGATACAGGGGTTGATTGAGATATTTTGAAATTTTTACATTTTCATAAACTACTAGGAAACATGTAAAAATGCTTAGGTCGAAAGTTTTTTTTAACATGTTCTAGAAATATTTACTTCAACAAAAGCCAAAATTCCGTAAAAACACTAACATTTATATAAATTATTTTAAGAGATATGACCATTTAGAGAAAATAACAATCAATACTCTCGAATGCTATTGTTCAAAAATCCTTAATTTTTGATTAAACAAAACTTTCTATTTAGTTTACAAACTGTATTAAAATACATTTTATAGGGCCGTGGATAGCCTAGTGGTTAAGACCCCGTTCTCGGAATCGGAAGGTCCCGCGTTCGAGTCCCGATACCACTGAAGTCCCACCGAGTATATGCGGAGTACGTGCTCGTTAAATCTGTGGGTCCGAAAGTCCTGTGGGCGGTCATGGCGCAGTTTCCCACGGGTACAGGTCCCTGGAGACTATTTCCCTCCCCTTCAGGGACATGTCTAAATTTCGGAGGTGGCGATAGATGGCAGCATCTGTCATCACGATGCTAAGACGGATTCCTGCCGTATAGTCTCTACACGGGCATCTCTCCTCAGGAACCGCACCCATTTGCCTTAATCCTTGTCCACTCCGCGGGAAGAGCTTGGGTTTCCCAAGTGGCATTAGTAACAACAAAATACATTTTTTACAATTATCGTGCAAAAAACTTATTTAAAAAGAAGTTATGAGTATTAATATTGATTTCTCTTTTTCTACGCATGATTGCAATTTTTCTATTTTTTACAGTATTGCATACGAGACAATTTCGTGAAACTATTACATTATTCGAATGCCTCATGCATATAAATTTGTTGAAAATTCCACTATTATTAACTTCAATAGTAAATGCTCATGTTTAACGCATACGTACAATATTCTTATTTTTCTCAAGATTTTACACCAATCATATTCGTAAACTTAGACATTATTCGAATATCTCAAACATATAAATTTGTAGAAAATTCGACTATTTTGGAAGATAATTTTTCACTTGTTAAAATCTTCCCCTTTAGCACGGGAAAAAAAAAAGGACATCTACAAATTGAGCAAAGGAAAAGAAAAAAGCAAAACTGTCCATTAGCTCTTTTTTCAATTTTTTAAACGTAACACTATTTTTTCCCGGCTCAAAGGAAAATATTTCAACTTAAGTAAAATTACTCCCCAAAATAGTTGTATGCTCTACAAATTATTAGGTAAAAGATTTTCGCTTTTATACAAGTTGCGCAAAGTTGTTTAGTATAAAATCTTGCAAAAAAAGCTTGTAATTATTATAAACATACGCAGAAAATAAACTATTATTATTAATGCTCATAACTTATTTTAAAATCAATTTTTTGGGCTAAAATTTCACAGAAAAAAATATTTTGTTGGGAGAACCAATTTTTTTTTTGTTGACGTGTTTTGTTGACTAATTTTGTTGTCTTAACAATATTTTACTTGTTCCAACAAAGCGAGTATTTTCACCACAACAAAACCCGTTTGGTTAAGGTAAGCTCGGCCTGCTATTGGCTGTTTCTAACTCTGACGTCATGGCGCCTGTCATCAACGGCAAATCGAAAAAAATTAAGGGCGCCACTCGGCCATTATCGCCGTGAAAGGATTTGATTGCTATTTTCAAAGGTAACTTTGGGCATGGGGAGCCTAGTGGTCAGCGCCTTGGTCTCGAGATCGGAAGGTCCCGCGATCGAGTCCCGGTACCACTGAAGACCTACCGAGTATATGCGGGGGAGTATATGTTGGGTCCGAAAGTCCTGTGGTCTGTTATTGCGCATTTTCGGTTTGGCGCATTTTTGGTTGAATCAACAAAATCATTTGGTACTGACAACAACGTTTTTTAGCCTACTTTTTCTTTTTTTAATTCGAAAGAATTAAAAAAATGAAAAAGTAGGTATTGACATGCGGTCGATGTCCGTCTGTCCGTCTGTCCGTCTGTCCGTCTGTCCGTCTGTCCGTACCCCCCTTCCAAAATCGGTTCTAATCATCGGATCTTAAAAATTCTTTTTTTGTTAGAAAGCTATAACCTCAGATACCCAACTTTCATACTTTTTGTCCGTCTGTCTGTACGTCCGGACGGACATAAATCTACTATCTGTCGGCGAATTTCCCATTGAATTAGCATTGAAATTCAATTTTGAGTCATTTAAATCACTGTAGGTATTGAAATGCGGTTGATGTCCAACTGTCTGTCTGTCCATCTGTCTGTCTGTTCGTATGTCTGTCTGTTCGTATGTCTGTCCGTCTGTCTGTCCGCCTGTCTGTCCGTTTGTCTGTCTGTCTGTACCCCCCTTCCAAAATCGGTTCTAATCATCGGATCTTAAAAATTCTTTTTTTGTTAGAAAGCTAAGACCTCAGATACCCAATTTTCATACTTTTTGTCCGTCTGTCTGTACGTCCGGACGGACATAAATCTACTATCTGTCGGCGAATTTCCCATTGAATTAGCATTGAAATTCAATTTTGAGTCATTTAAATCACTGTAGGTATTGAAATGCGGTTGATGTCCATCTGTCTGTCTGTCTGTTCGTATGTCTGTCTGTTCGTATGTCTGTCTGTTCGTATGTCTGTCCGTCTGTCTGTCCGCCTGTCTGTCCGTCTGTACCCCCCTTCCAAAATCGGTTCTAATCATCGGATCTTAAAAATTCTTTTTTTGTTAGAAAGCTATAACGTCAGATACCCAACTTTCATACTTTTTGTCCGTCTGTCTGTACGTCCGGACGGACATAAATCTACTATCTGTCGGCGAATTTCCCATTGAATTAGCATTGAAATTCAATTTTGAGTCATTTAAATCACTGAAGGTATTGAAATGCGGTTGATGTCCATCGGTCTGTCTGTCTGTTCGTATGTCTGTCTGTTCGTCTGTCTGTCCGTCTGTCTGTCCGCCTGTCTGTCCGTTTGTCTGTCTGTCTGTACCCCCCTTCCAAAATCGGTTCTAATCATCGGATCTTAAAAATTCTTTTTTTGTTAGAAAGCTATGACCTCAGATACCAAATTTCATACTTTTTGTCCGTCTGTCTGTACGTCCGGACGGACATAAATCTACTATCTGTCGGCGAATTTCCCATTGAATTAGCATTGAAATTCAATTTTGAGTCATTTAAATCACTGTTGCCAAATCAACAATGGGGGGGGGGGGGGGGGGGGGGGGGGGGGGGGGGGGGGGGGGGGGGGGGGGGGGGGGGGGTGTATCATCTAGTGTAGGAACGGCCGTTGATGATATTTACTGTTAGGAACCTAGTTTTTTCCCGATTAGAACTTCAGTAAGTATTTAAGTAAAGGAAAGTAGGCTATTTTAGTTCTTTATGAACTTCTTGTTTTTTAGCTATATTGACTAAAAAATTTAGTTGAAACAACAACATTTTTGTTCTTTCAACAAAATATTTTTTCTGTGTTGTATGATATACATTCCATAGTGTTTCAAATGAATGTAAGTTTTTTTAATGAAAAATAAAGATTTTATGAACAATATTTACACCGAGAACGTATTACTTTTTAAATGAGGATATCTCCTAAGATAATTTGTATAAATTTTATTTCTTTCATAAAATAGCTTTTGTTGAAGTAAATATTTTTGTAAAAGACTAATCTTTTTATGAATTTTTAAGATTTATGTGCTACAAATCATTTTTTGGTATCAATTATGTGTATCATAAAATTGTATTAAAACCTATACAGGGTGTCCGTATTAAACTGAAGAAACTCGGGAGTTTCTGTACAGAAAACTAATAGACGGAATTACTATTTCTTCAGTATAGATGCTAAAGACAACATGGGGGAAAGAATTCCACGAAAAAAAATTAGATTATTTTATGAGATAATAAAAAAAATTCTATAGGGGGAAATTTGGCGCCACTGTTGTCATTTCAAGCCTAGAATAGCCTATAAAACTTCAAAATGCAAATTCTTAACGGCGTAGTTGCAGTACCGCAGTATGATCGTCACAAATTGTAACTATAAAGGTTGATTGACTACAAAATTAAAAATGCGCGCCAATTTCTATGTTTTTTTTTCGTTAAAACTGTCTTCATAAAAGGTAAATAACATTAAATTTTACGAAAAATAGCATAGAAACTAGAGCCGCATTGTTAGTTTTGTATTTAATCGTTATTTTTACAGTTACAATTTGTTACGATCGTACCCACAGAAATCCCCGAATACCGTCAGTTTAATTGAAGGCGCCCTGTAGTTTAGGGCAAAAATGTGTGCCGTTATACATGTTATAAGTCATCAAAAGCATTTTACCATAGATATCATAGTTAAAGTATTAGATTGGCAGATCACGTGACCTTCAATGCCAACGACGGGACGCGCATGGATGCCAAAGGGCAAAATGGCCAGTGTTGCTGCCACTTTAAGGAGAAAAATACTACGAAAAAATACCATCTAATTCTAAAATAACAAAAAAAAATATCGTAAAAATACTAGCTGCATTTTGGAATCTATTTAGTGACTTTAGATCATTTTCTAGGTTTTTTTTTTTTGTAATTTTAGAATAAGATGGTATTTTTTCGTAGTATTTTTCTCCTTAAAGTGGCAGCAACACTGGCCATTTTGCCCTCTTATTTGGCCTCCATGCGCGTCCCGTCGTTAGCATTGGAGGTCACGTGATCTGCCAATCTAATACTTTAACTATGGTATCTATGCATTTTACATATTTCGTAATAGTTTATGATAAATGTTTTTAAAAAGTTGTAAAGTGCCTCAATCATTTCGTCCAACCTCTGTGTTAAAGGAGGTTTTGCGTTTTTCTGTGAGATAACTACATGCGTAGTGAAACAAGTTTTACAGAAACCTTCTAAGGTATGTTAACAAGGTGAATGTTTTTTTCAAGGGTTCCCAACAATAGCTTCCGGCAAAAGGATAACTTTAGTTCAAACTTTGTTCTTTCATAACTTCTCGTTTAAAAAATTTTTGTTAAAAAATGTGTTTGAAATATGTATCAAAATATTTATTTCTGTAGTTTAAAACCTTGGTTTACATACTAATATGAATAATCTATAAGTTATATGAGCTTATGCATAAGGATTTTGTTATGTATTGTGTTAAATTTGCTCATTTATCTTTCGAAGACAAAAAAAAGTTTACACGGAAAAAGCCTTCCCTACAAAAAATATTACATAATAATCTACCTTTATCGTCTTTTTGAAGGGGTTTTCCTAAATGAAACTATAAAATAATAACTTTTTGAGACTGCATTTTGTCGATTTCTCCATATAAAACACGAACGATTAATATTTTGCATCAAATAAAATACCTCATTAATCTTATCCTTGTTGGGTTCCGAAACCACCCTTACGACAATTATTACTTAACCTCACACACTTCACAACTTCTCTTTAAATCACCGGAAAAACATATCCGGGAACGGCTCATGGTGAACCTAGAAATGAGTTATTTTTAAAAATTAGTTGAAGCTTGATCTTGCTCTTTTTATTTTTTACCCCTCCTCGTCTGAATTTTAAATTCAGCAGATTTAAAAACTTTGAGAGATTTGTTATGTCATGTGTAAATTTTTTTAACATTTGTTCCATTAACAAATAAAGAACAAAATGCCCTAAATGAAGGTTTAGGTTAGGTTAAATTATGACGCACTAGAGCTACACGAGGACTATTGGCGACGGGAGTCATAATTTAGAACCTAGTCAATTGACGAGGTCGACACTAGAGCAGGCACCCAGCGCAACCTTCGAGTGACATCGTACACTACGCGATGTAAGGACTTTTGACTCCACAGATTTAACGAGCAAGTATGTCACATTGTACTTAGGACAAATACAGAGAAAACCATTCTGCCGCCGAGTCGATTAGCATAAAAGACGAATAACAGAAACTTACGATAATTAGATATTAGCTGCAGCATTTAAGCAATAAAATATATAAACATATACACATTTTTAAAGAGTCAAAGCGATTGGAAAGTTTCCCTCTAGGTTTCTTCCTTTTAACATTTTGGTGAAAGAAGAAATGTGTACTGAAAACTTTCTGAGCACATTTTTTTAATTTAGATATTCATATAATGTTGGTATTTTTGTGGAATTGAATTCAATTCATACCCGACCAGACACATAAAAAAAATCTTACACGCATAAAAAGCAAGCAAAATTCATATAACATATTTTCTTCTAACAATTACAATTATTTAAAACTTTAAAAAATTATTATTTCCTATGAATTAGGAGTTAAGGGTTAGAAAGCGTTACATTCAAAAGGTCCCAGTATCGGTCAGGGTATTGAAAAAATAACTATCAACCTATAAACAATCTATGCAGCCAAAGCGTACGACGAACTATACCACAAGAACTACAAGTAAATATACTCCAAAGACCCGACGCTGCGTACGATGTCACCCTTAAGGGGACATTGAACATATAGTTTGTTCAAAATATCAAATTTTCATTTTTACTTTCAATCACTAAAATTAATATTTACGAATGTTTTTATATAATACGCATCTGAATATGGGGTTGGAGTTCGCAAATTTGGTAGTTAATTTCAATATAAATTTGTTTCCAGCTTCATATGTCATTATTTTAAAACACCTATTTTTAACTTTTAGGTACACTTTCCAGCACAGCTATTGTGTGTATCTGAAAATAATTTTTTATAGAAATAAAAAAAAAGTCCAGTCAAAGCAATGAACCTCAATTTTGACGAGAAAAAAATCAATCATAATTTTTTAAGTTATTAACCTAAATAGAATTTTTGCACATTTCTTAAATCAGAAAAATCGTCTTATTTTTACTCACTTAATATTTTTTAGGAATATTTTTGGTTCACTGTGTTAAATAGACATGAATTCGACATCACAGAAAATTTCAACCCTTCTAGTAACATAGAAAAATAAAAAAGTGTACCTTAAGGTTGAAAATTGGTATTTTGGAAAGATGACATTTAAAGCTGGCAACAAAGCTATAATGAAATTAACTACCAAATTTGCAAACTCCAGTCCCATATTCAAATGTGCATCATAGAAGTTCTTTCGTAAAGGCCCGATTCAGTAACTACAGTTTAAATGAAAATTCGATATTTTAAGTGGCCGTTTTGTTCCCTGTTACCTTAAAAGTTTCGTTAGGTGCTTATTCCGGAGTCGGCTCGTTACTTGACTGTGGCTCTAAATTAATACGCCCGTCACCAATGGCCCTTCTATGTCTCTACTGCGACTTTAATTCGACTAAATTTTAATTGGGATTTAAAAACAACAACTACTAAACGGCACACTCTTCGGCGCAACAGCCCGTTAATAGGCCAAGGCCTGCCGTTCCAATTTCAGCTTCATTGACCAAGGACTCTAGGGTGCTAGGCTCCCGGTTAGGTGGTCAACCTCGCGCGGAACCCCCAGTGTTTAGTTCCCAAGCAAGCTTGGTCCTTATTTTATCGACCCACTTAAGGGATGAAAGGATTACTCAGCCTCGCCGAATCCAGGACTCAGTCCCCGGACCTGTGGCATAGCAATGCGAAGCACGACCACTAAGCCTCAACAACAAATGAATTGAAAAACAATAAATGTGTGACTCCTAATATACCAAACTAGTGTTGTCTTCCACACCCACCCGACACTCTCAACATCCTTCCCACAACCCAAACACCCCTCGCAATCTGTCGATCCCCCTTATCGCATTACTTCCGGATCATGAATAGCGACCCCTCGCACCACCTGCGCCAACTCCCACCACACACTCCCCTGCAATCAAATTAACAACGCTACTTCTATGGGGTAGTGGGGCTTCAAGTTTGGCGCCAAATCGCTGTTTTAGTGTAGTTGTTTCATTGATTGTTTATATTAACATTTTGATTGGTTATATTAAAATGTGGCTTGTTTATATTAAAATATGGCTTGTTTATATTAACATGTTGCATGTTAATATAAACATGTTGTTTATTTACATGTTGCATGTTAATATAAACAAGTTGTTTATTAACATGTTACATGTTAATATAAACATGTTGTTTATTAACATGTTACATGTTAATATAAACATGTTGCATGTTAATATAAACATGTTTTTTATTAAAATTAACATATGTGCTGCTTGTTTATATATTTTTTCTTTATATTAACAAGTTTCTGGTTTATATTGGCATGTTGCTGGTTTTTTTGACATGTTGCTTGTTTACATTAACATTTGGCTTGATTACATTAACATGTGGCTTGTTAATATTATCATGTTGCTTGAATATATTAACATGTTGCTTGATTATACTTACATGTTTCTTGTTTATCTTAACATGTTGCTTGTTTATCTTAACATGTTGCATGTTAATATAAACATGTTGCTTGTTAATATAAACATGTTGCATGTTACTATTAACATGTTGCATGCTAATATAAACATGTTGTTTGTTAACATTAACATGTTGCTTGTTAATGTAAACATGTTGCATGTTAATATTAACATGTTGAATGTTACTATTAACATGTTGCATGCTAATATAAACATGTTGTTTGTTAACATTAACATGTTGCTTGTTAATGTAAACATGTTGTTTGTTGTTTGTTAACATAACCCTAAAATGTAAAAAGTTTTGTCACCATGTGGCAAAAAACCCTTCACATTTAAACACTTAACTTCAAACTGTGTCCCTTATTTTCCTTATACTTTTGAATTTTTATGTAGTACACACTACGTTTCTATTTTTGTTTAATATTTTTAGGCACAATTTGTTATTGTTGTTTTTATCACTTTTTCAATTGCAAGGACTTACAGGAATACGAAATGTCAATTTAAAACGCGGCGTATATTTTAATGGTTAATTCTTAAAATTTTTAAATACCACATTTTTTTTTCTATGACTGCTTATTTAATCCTTGCAACTCAGAAGTACTTTCACAATATTCGAAAATATACCCTTAAACATAACATATAGTCTTCAACTTGGCGGGAAAATGAAAAGTGGCAACCCTAGTACCACCCGATGATCTAACAAACGACAAAGAAGGGGGAACTAAACTGGTGCAGGCTGAATTGAGTCATGGAACTAAGTAAAAAAAAGTTGTTAAACATACTTCGGGTCAGGAATTGGGAGCGATCGCGATACGCTCGTGGAGAAGGGGACGGTGCAGATAAAATCTTCTTTGTTTGCTTGCGTGTAATGGAGTCCGGTCTATTAAGAGACGGGGATAGGGGTTTCGATTGGAAATGTTTTTGTAGAAAAATCGATGGGTTTTGTTTAAGAGGGTTTTTTGTTGGAATTAATATCAGGTTTTTTTTGCAGGAATTAATATCGGGTTTTTTTTAATTAAAGGGAAAGAAAGATTGAATGAAAAGAATATAAAAGAGGGTTTTTTTTCCTTTAAGGGTTGTCTTTGTAGTGCCTCGATGATGTTTAATCGATTTTTTTTGTAATATTTCGTCTCGTTAAAAACCTACTTTTGAATTTTTTTTAATCTTTATACTCTGATATCTGTCTTAATTATGGTATTGCAAGGCTTTCATTGTCGATATTGTAGCCTCTAAATTGAGCTTTAACACAACCAATGTTATTTTTAGTAGGGGGGGGGGGGTAGATACATATATATTCCGGCTTATGTGCTTGATCAGAGACCCGCTATGAAGCCTTCGTTAAGTAAGACAGACACAGAAATAATTTTTACTGTCACAGAGAAAGGAAGTACACCCAGGCCGAAGGCGGGAATCGAACCCGCACCGTTACAGCACGCAGACTGCTAGCGTAATGGTCCAAACCACTCGGACATCCGGGCCCCGACTTCAGTATTAAAAAATGCTAATTTAAAGTTTTAATTTCAAAAAATATATACGCACTATAGTTTGACTCAGAACTAACACGTACTTAGTTCGTCTAATTTCCAAAGGGTTTAATAAACAAGACAATTAGCGTTATCAACAAGAATAAAAATAATCCTTTAAAAAAATTCCTTTTAAACTGATTTTTAATGAATTCGTTATTTTTTAAGAGAATTTGAAATTTGTATTACAAAAAACCTAACGTAGCAAATGAATAATAATGCATTTCATTTTCAACATTTCTTTCAAAGCATATTAATTTTTAATGCTCAAAAACATCATTCATTTCATTACTTGTCCAAAAAAAATTCCTCGTGTTAGTTAAAAAAAATCGCTCAAGCTAAAAAAAATAAATTCCCCAGAGTTTCTTATATTTAGTATCGATAAAAAACGGCGCTACAAATTGTCGTTTTTTTTCTTTCTCTCTACGTTTTGTAAATGGCTATATCAGCAATTTACTAAGCTTTCATTAGTTTTATTTTTGAGTAACAGATTGTATGATGTTGTCCTTCACTTTAATGATAAGACCAAAAAAAAATCGTTATCAACAATTTATTTCGCCTTTTTTTAAGAACGTTGTTTTCGCTCTAAACATATCTTTAAAAAGACATTTCTTGCAAAAAATTTAATGTTTTAAGAATGTAAAATCGAGAAAATTCTTTATCGGAAATAAATTGCATTTAAGAAGTGTTATGTTTCATCATGTGAAGAAAATAAAAAATTAAAATTAAAAATTAATTACTTGGTTTTTTTTAATAAACTTTTATATGCACTTTAAAAATTTCTTAAATTAAACTGTAAAACATATTCGTTACATTTACTTTAAACAAAGAAGTTTAAAATTTCAATTTTCGAAAAATACCATATATTTGGACAGAAAGTGAATAATAATTACTGATATTATTCTAGAGATATTTAAAATTAGTACTTGCCCTAGCTTCTTTACTTTATAGTAATCTGCAAATTGTTTTTAAATTAATATCTTATATTTTAAGCATTTAATTCTTCTTACTATCGATAACATTTCAGACTAAATTTTATGATGTAAAAAATATTTAACGATCCTTGAAAAATCCAAAAACGATCTTTTCACATTTATAAGAATGATGCAACCATTTTTTAACACATGTCTCGTAAATCATAGAAACAGCCAATATATTACTTTTAAGGAATAACTGAGTTTTCTTGATAGCTTTAGATAGAAAACAGACAACAAATTCTACAATAATTCTTTATATTTTCTGTTATTATTTTACTTATATAGTTTTTGAAAATAAACAAGTTGGTTTGTTACAGAATCTGTCACTTAAACCGCTTCAACACAACATTTGTGCTCAACAGAAAAAACTATTTATACACCACAGAAAGAAATTCGCCAAACAGCGCCTTTAGCTAGTTGTAATTCCAAAATTAACTAATTTCTTTAATCTTCTTTTGCAGATTTAATAATTAATCTTTATCGTGTGCAAATTTTTTTTTGAAGTTCAAAGAATAATGATATTTTTTTAATAAATATCTTTTAGTAACGACCAGTTTACAGTTCGAAAAATAAATTAATAAAATTGGTGCGTTAAAAATAAAAGCGAAACTTTCCATATTCTTTATGCAAAGTTAGAATTCTTTATGCATCTTTTTTCATACATATATAATGAACCATCAAAAGAACTCTATTGTGATATTACAACAATCCAAACTGAATTATATCACATAAATAAGTATTCTTTCAAAAGTTTTTCTTTTTATTGTCCGTAGCATTTGTAGTTTCGACTATGAAAGTGGGTGACGGATGGACAGGTGGACTTAATGATTAAAATATCTTCCACTTTTTACGTTATAAACGTAGTGTGGAAGCTAAAAAGAAAAGGACAGGCCACGAGCAAAATGGGAGTCTTGGTGTTAACATATATAGAGTTATAGCGTCAGATAGGTGAAGATGGTTTAAAATGGCCGGAAACTAGCTGTAGTTCCGAGAAAAAAGAAGTTTTTTAAAATATTTTTTTGAACAACACCAATTGTAAAAAATTGTAATTGGCTTGTTTCAGATGACGTAGATTTTTGCAGTTTTTATTCTTGCCCATTCGCGACATCATTGGTTGTTTCGGTTTAAATCTCAATATTTTTTATTATAGATCGTTTTATGACAAACACCACAGTTTAAAGTTTAAAAAAAAATATTCAAATACGAATACAGTTACATTAAAATTAAATTTATAACTACTTAAAGTAATTATTAACTACTTCCTAAAATATGCGGCAAACAATATTAACTTTTATTTACGAGAATTTACATGGCCTTCTCATAAATAACTCATATTTATACCATATAATTGGGAACGACAAGCCCACGGCTTTATCAATGCACTAGTGTGATTGCATTGCCTATTGGAATGGCGAAATAGTACGATACAATCTTCCTATAATGAGAGTACGTTCCATATACAGATATTTCCTGGGTTATTCGTCAAATTTATCTTCCAATAAATGTCGTTGTGCACTACTGGCGTGTTATTAGAATTTTCTATGTGTTAGCCTTTATTATGTTCATGTCTGTGAAATAAACTAATCTGGAAACTTAAATAAATTATGAACTCCAATAAATAAAAGAACACTTGCTTTTTTAAAAGCTATGAAGTATATTTAATCTTAGAAAAAACATTTAAATCACACATTGAATTTATCACAAATTATGGCATGAACTATTTTTTTTCATTTCGTGTTTAAATCACATCAAATTAATGTATGTGCTTTGACTCAGACTTTGGTACCTATAATTTTCTATTCCGCTAACCTTAGTTTCAATGGCAACGTGAAGTCATGTCTAAAATGTCAGCTTTAACGCCTTTCACTTTTAGATGATATCCATATTAATATTCATATGATATCCATACATGATATATCTCTTATCAGAAGCCGAATAAAATTAGTTTTCCAAATCGAACCTTCTTATATGCGGTGTCCCAAAAGTTCCAAGACTTTTGTGAAACTCTCATACCATTCAAATTTTGTGAATTCTGCCATGTATTATATATGTACTTATTCATTATAGTGAGGAATGAATTTCGTCAGATCGTAGGAAATATTTCGATGTTAAAATTTCTGGTGACACCATAAAATAACATCCTCGGGACTCGGATTGAAAAAGTACGTATGTTCCAGTGTATTCGTGGAATGTTATTTAGTGGATTTTATTTTTAGCACAAATCCGCTCTAGAGGTGGATGGGCTTAGAACCCAGAAACTTCCGGATGAGAAATGGACTTTCTGGCAATTTAGGCGTAGATACATAAAACTTCATTACGTGAATAAGTATTTTTAAGTGAATTTCTTTGGCATGTTTGAAATTTATTGAGAAAAAAACTATTTTCTATGTGATTCTTTACTTTTAAATCACTGTTCGTTATTTGCTTACTGATCTCAAGTTAAATTTGAACTTAGCTACTTGAAGAGCAAAAAGTGAAGAAACAATTTTGTTGAAAATTTAGGAGCGTACGAAATGCCGAGAGTCACGTGGCCTCGTTAGGAAAAGGATTGTGAATAGTGACGAAATTCGCTTTGACGATTCAAGAGTCCTCAAAACTGGGATTGTTATTTATGAGAGTGCAGTTACCACTTATGTATTGATCTTAACTGTTATCTTTACGTAGACAAAATAATTATCTTCTATTCCAATCAAAGTTCAAAACTTCGAGCTATCTCTTAAGATATCATCAACTGTCTAAAGCATTTGTCCTGATATTAAACAGATAAGATATTTCTAAAATGAAAGAGTTGGTTGTACAATTAGAGGCGTCGTAACTTTTCTTGTGAAAGTATAAGAAAAATATTTATCTTATTTTAGTTAGTTTTGATCCGTTTTCTGAATTATTTGCCTCCGATTTTTATATAAATTAATTAAATTAGTTATGGTTACTAGTAATGGAACATCGAATATCTCTTTAGAAGTGCAAAAAGTATTCATTATTTGCTAAAACTTGGCATCGGAAAGCATTTGAACTCCCGAGAGAGTCCGACTAACATATCCAGTTTGCCGAAATGGAAGAAGTGGTAGAAGTCGCAGACACGTTCAAAGACGTCTTGAAAGTGCCCGAAGTCGTCATCGACGACCCAATATTCCGCATGCACTACAAGTTCACCGGACTGACCCTCCTCTTCGCCAGCATTCTCGTGTCCGGCTACCAGTTCATCGGCAAACCCATCTTGTGCATTCAGAAGGACGACATACCCGAGAAGCTCTTGAACACCTACTGCTGGATCGAGGGAACCTTTACCCTGCCCAAGGCCTTCTTCAAAGACGTCGGTACCGAAGTCGTCTATCCTGGAGTGGACAAGTACCTGCCTGGAGATGAACTTGTCGAACATACCTACTACCAGTGGGTGTGCTTCACTCTGTTCATCCAAGCCGTCATGTTCTGTGCCCCTTATGTCCTGTGGCAACGCATGGAAGCCGGGAGGATGACCCACCTCGCCCAGAAGCTGAAGAATCCTTGCCTTCCAACGAAGGAATGCGAGCCGGGCTACAAGGGACTGGTCACGTTCTTCCGGAGCCATCGATTCGAACACCAGTACTACGCCACCAAGTTCTTGTTCTGTGAGGTCCTCAACCTAGTCAACATCATTTTTCAGATTTATTTCATCAACATGTTCCTCGGAGGCGAGTTCACGAAGTACGGGACGAGTGTCATGAAGTACACCAACGAGGAACAGCAGAACGGGCTGGATCCCATGGTCCGTGTCTTCCCTCGCATCACCAAATGCACGTTCCGCAAGTATGGTTCCTCTGGCGACGTTCAGAGACATGATGCACTGTGTTTGCTGCCACTCAATATCTTGAACGAGAAGATCTACATCATAATGTGGTTCTGGTTCATCATTTTGGCGATACTCGATTGCAGTCTCCTGCTGTTCCGTTTCACGGCTATCCTCTCGAAAAGTGTTCGATTGTTTTTGATCAAGAAGGCGACGAATCTCACCTCGAGGAATGTAATCGAATCCATTGTTCGTCAAGCTTCGTACGGGGATTGGTTTTTGCTGTACTTCTTGTCTGGTAATATAGACGATATTCATTTTTGTAAGTTTGCCGTTCAACTGCATAAAGATGGGATGCACGGTGCCATTTTGGTCGACGACGAAAAGTGTGCATCACCCGATCAGGTTGAAACGACAGAAAATCCTACAAATGGCGGTTTTGATGATGATGATCAGGACAAAAAATCAGAATACGATAATGATTCTATGAATAAAGTATGTATGTATCCAACATTGGAAGTCGGGTTTTATGAAGAGTTCGTTGAATCTAAACTAGCACCAAAAGAGTATTTTGATCAACCTGATAAAAGTTACGCTTAACCCACTTGCATGTGATACTACATTTTAGTTCTAAAGTTACATAATTTATTTGGAACTTCATTAGGGTAACGAAGTTAATTGAAGCATTTTCTTTCAATATAAATTTTGGTATTGTATATTTAATATATGTATATTAAGGTGCTTAGTTTGTAAGTATTGTTTTTTTTCTTTACTTGCTGTGCATTGTCTTAAACTAGCATGAATTCATTGAAGAACTTAAATAAAAAAATGTTTTACCTTTTTTTTTTACTTTCCTTTTTTTTTAATTTGAAAGAATTAAAAGAAATTAAAAGTTGGTATTGACATGCAGAAGATCTCCGTCCGTCCGTCTGTCCGTATTAACTTTCCAAATCCATTAAAGTCATTGGCGACACTTTCCAACTTGCCAAATGTCGCTGAAACGGATCGGATGCTAGGATTTGACTCAAGCATTTTTTTATTTTACATAATTATTTTTCAAACTGCAAATAAATTAAGCAGATGATAAAAAATACTAATTTAATTAGCGAAAAGAAATGAATGAAAATAGTTGATTCTGGCTTTTAAAAGTTTAAATTACAACTGGATGCTGTTGTTTGGCAATTTTTTTCTAATGTGTATAAACGATTTTTGTGTAGAAGCTATTCTAGGTGACAGTTACTGTTACAAACCAACTTGTTTCATCGATAAGAATTTTACTAAGTGTTTAAGTAATAGGAAAGTAGATTATTTTAGTTCTTTTTAGAACTTCTTATGTCTACTGCAAATTTCTCTTACTCATTAAGGAATTCCTTGTTATGTATACTATACGCAATCCGCATATATTTCGTGAATCATTTAGCCTGCTTTTTCCAGAATTTCATTAATGGTTTCGGTTATTGGTTGTATGGTATGGTAAGCTCCTTCCAATACCTTGATTAACCAATAAAGACCTTATTTTCATTCCCGTGGAACTATTGCCACTCAAAACATGCAACATTCCTATTCGAAACTTATTTATATCACAAAAATAAATTTTGCTTCAATTTTTATTTTTAGTAAAGTTTCTCATGCTATTGTAAAATACCAACGGTGATAATAAAAATAAATGACGCTTTAATGTTATTTAAATGGGTATTAAATATTTTAGTTTTTAGCTTCCATGCTACGTTTATAACGCAAAGAATGGAACATTTTACATTTTAAATCTACTAAGAATTCGATTTTTTATTTTGAGATTTTCAATGAATTCAAGTTTGAATGCTTAGAATTTTTCGACGTATATCCCACTTGTGTCTGCAGCTTTGAAGTTTATCCTGGAAAGGGAGGTGACGAACGGGTGGACGGACTCGGGCTGTAAAAAAGCTTTTATTCATTATGTTGCGTTAGAAACTTAATATGAAAGTTTAAAATAATTGAATTACTTGAACATCTCTTATTTGAAATTTAAATCTAAAACAGTTGAAAAACAACTTTTTTTTTGCCCAAAATAACTTAATGATTATTTTCCAACTAAAAACTTGTTACAAATACATAAATTAGTTAATGATTTAATAATGTGTAAAAAAAGAAACATATAAAGAAATAATAGAAATATTTCAATATTTTTTAGTGGTCGTTTCCTTTCGAAATAACTTTTGCCATTCCAATAAATTTAATAGAAAATAACGGTCAACTGATAGTAGTTATTAATGCTATAATTATAAATTTATAACCATAAGAATCATTTTATTGGTAGTGATGAACGAATCAAGCCCAATTGTTTCCTCAAAATTAAAAAAAAGTTTACCTCCCTTGCCACCACTACTTGGAGCGCTTGCCAATTTTGTGGTAAAATCATAAATTTGACGCAACGCAAAAGTTGTAAAACATAGCTCCAAATAGTGGGAACACCCTCTGAAACTTTTGAGCTCCAAATAGTGGCAGATAGAAAGTTTCAGGATTCTTGTGCAAACGTGAAACCAAAATTTGTAGACAGACCTATATTTTCAGGCTTGTGTGCTTGGTCACAAAGACCCGCTTATAAACCATCGTCCAGAAGGACGGACACGACATACACACACATAAGAGACAGGTGCTGCCATCTATCGCCATCTCCACAATTTAGACATGTCCCTGAAGGGGAGGGAAATAGTCTCCAGGGACCTGTACCCGTGGTAAACTGCACAATGACCGACCACAGGACTTTCGGACCCAACAGATTTAACGAGCACGTACTCCGCATATACTAGGATAGGGTCTTCAGTGATACCGGAACTCGATCGCGGGACCTTCCGATCTCGAGACCGAGACGCTGACCACTAGGCTCCCCACAGTCCCCACAGCCCTCTGAGATGGTTGGTTGGTAGACATGCATAACGAGCACATACTCCGCATATACTCGACAAACCCAAACATTCATGCCTTACCGGGATTCGAACCCAAACCCAGAGGCTTCAAAGGCTAGCTCCCTAACCGTTGCGCCGCCGGGTCGGCCCAAAATTTGTAACAATGCACAATATATGACAAGCTCAACTAAAACTACATTTAACAATACCATCAAAAGAAAATCAGTCCCTGACATTCATACCCATAATTTTCCGTTCCAACGCACCTTTCATTCTGGATCCAGTGCAACAGTTCCGAAACCCCACCCTCAAAGTCTGACCGTTTAGTTACGCAATTCCGTTTCAATCACTTGACGTAAAAAAAGGACCCAAGGCACAGGAAGATTTCCTTACACGATTCTTATTTTACTAAAATGTTGAGAGAAAGAAGCTTGATGGAAAATTATTCAATTGACTTGCGTTGTTTTAGCTTTCAGCAATAGAAATTGCTGTTTGTGTATTTTTAAACTCGACGTTATCGCACACGCTATATCAGCTTGCATTGGCACTCGAGAAACTTGTTTTGGTTAAGTAACCAAGGGAACTGTGACCACGAATCGATTTGGTTAACATTTCGCACGGAGGTACTTTAAAAAACATTAATTGCCAATTGTAAACAAAAAGAGTTAAGTCTTTTGGGAAAATTTCCCAATACGCTTCTTTCCTTCAATAATTTGGTAAAATAATAAGCGTGTAAGGAAACCTTTCTGCTGCCTTGACCCATTTTTGCGTTTACCGATATATATGTTACGCTAAATGAGAAATTTTCTCAGGTTGAGGCTGTGTCAGGTATAAGGTGCAACAGTGATTTACTTTGAAATATTAATTATAAATAGTCAGATTATGTTTTGATGGCGGGAAAATTCGATAGAACGTTCGGAAACTTTTTTTATAATCAGGATTGTGACTAATGTATTTTTGTTGGAGCACTTTGATTCTGATTTGTTACTTTGTATTATAATTTGAAAAACCTTGAAAAATAACTTAAAAACTAAAATATTTTAATGTCGGTGAATTAATTCTTCCACATTCTTAAAGGTAAAATTTTGCTTTCTTCTTTAATGAATGTCAAAATTTACTTACGAATTTACAATTTTCATAAAAAATTCGATCTAAATGAAAATTTAAAATAAAAAAATTTAGAAAATTTAAAATATCTCATCAATGTTCTTAATATAAAGTGCATGTTATGAGTACAAAACTTAATAATAAGCTTAACTTAATCATTTTCAAAATTTTAAACAGCACTTTGTATAACGCAGCTCATTGGGAAAAAATGCATGTCAAAATAACAGAAAAAGTCTGTAAAAACACAAGTTATAAATTACTTCGAAGTCTTTTATCTTAATAATTCTACTATTGAATCATTTCTCTTCATTTTCTTTTGTAAACACATTACATAGAAAAAAACTGAAGGTGATAAAAATGACATGAAAAAAGTATTTCATTTTATCCCGCGAGCTTTTATAAAATATCCATGAAAAGCTGTATTGTGAAAACATTTTGCGCAAATTAAAAGTATAAAACTACTGACAATGGTAATTCATAGGGGAAATGTCTTTACAAATATTTCGTTTAAAGCATTGTTACTTATTTTGGAAATGGTAATTCTATTTGCACTTTTAAACTAGTTTTTAACATTTTATACACTCTAAAAACAAAAGAGTGAAATCCACTCCTATAGGGGAAGTGCATTTTCGGCACCGGAAAGGAGTGAAAATTAACTCAGACTGAGTTAAAACCGCTGTTTTAAGAGTGTAGGACGTAGATTGTTTTCTTTTATTTCTTTTACCCACACCGCAAAAAGAGTGAAATCCACTCCTATAGGGGAAGTGCATTTTTGGCACGGAAAGGAGTGGAAATTAACTCAGACTGAGTTAAAACCACTCGTTGTTTTAAGAGTGTACAATTTTTATCTTGACATATTTTTCATCAAATATACACTTAAGAATAGGTTTTGCAAGAAATTTTTGAAAAAAACTTAACGTTCGATATTTTATAAGAGGCACTTCAGTTTTGGGGGATGTTTAGATCTTAAACGCTAAAAATACACAGTTTGTAGTACTATTAATACACAAACAATTTTTGTGCGCTTTTGTGATTAATTTTACATTTTAACATTTTCATAACTAAAAAAATATCTTTAAGATTTACAACTGAAAAGTAGTAGCTTTTGTGAAACCTCAAAAACAGGCTTGACAATCTGGGATACGTCCTTTTTTATACATGTAAACGACTGATACCTGCAATCGGGGTGAACAAAGACTGAATATATATTTTTTTTGTCCTCTTCTATCGAACCATTTCAATTCTTAAGGTTGAAAAGAGATATGTAGTAACAGTAACTTATAAACAAAACATCCATTTAAATTGATGCCAGGTCTCAAAACGATAGATAACCTCAACATTAGTACTACTTGAGATAATATCGATAATAAAACCGCAACTACGATATTTTCACCGTAATATGTGAAAGCTCAATTTGACTTAACAATCTTACTCTGATCATGCATCAAAAATTACCCAAACCTTTGTGTCATATCATTTCTATAGAACCATTTCTGTCCTTAAGGTTGAAAAAAATAACATACGAAACAAATATAATATCGAATGTATAAATATCGAACGTTAAGGTTTTTTTTCAAAAATTTCTTGCAAAACATATTCTTAAGTGTATATTTGATGAAAAATGTTGTAGCAGTTAAAACAAAACATCCTTTTAAAGAATGCCAGGTCTCAGAACGATAGATAGCAACCATTTCTACTACTTGAGAGAATTTCGAAGAAAAAACCGCAAATCCGATACTTTCCCCGTAACATGTAAAAACTCAAATGACTTAACAATCTCAATTTACTCATGTATCAAAAATCACCTCAAACTTCGTTGTAAAAGAGGTCCTTATTACATCAAAATGCAATCAAAACAGCTCCATGTTTTTGAATTGAATAAGATCGTTTCCCCGAAAACTCATTTAATAACTCTTCTTGACACCAATCAAGAATATTTAGGACACGGGGAATAAATTAATTATTTTATCAGATCTTTCAAATCAGAGGAGCGGTTGAGCATGTATTGCAAACCATAACAAGCTTGCAAACTTTTCTGGGTTGATAAACTAGTTATTTAGTAACAGGAACTTGAAACAAAACATCAATTTAAATGGCATGCCAGGTCTCAAAACAATAGATAGCGTCAGAGTATCGATGATAAAACCGCGACGATATTTTACGATAGTACGATATTTTCGCCGTAATGTGTGAAATACTCAAATCGCTTAACAATGTCACTATGATCATGATCACAAATTACCCAAAACTTCAATGTGTAAGAGGCCTTATTACATTCAAATGCAGTATAAACATCTCCTGATTTGAAACTTTAACAAGACCTTCTCCGAAACTATTTTAATACGCTTCGTGACCCAATCAAGAATAATGAGGACACGGGGAATAAATTATTATTCTTTGATCCAGGAGCCGTATAAATCGAAAGAGCTGTTGGGCATGTATTGTTGCACCAGGTAGACAAGCTTGTCAGAAAATGTTCTGTGGTTGGATAAAATAGTTTTGTAGTTACATAAACTTAAAACAAAACATCCATTTAAATGTATACCACTGAATGATCTCAAAAAGCATCCGAGTATCGATGATAAAACCGCAAGTACGATATTTTCGCCGTAATGTGTGAAATCTCAAATCGACTTAACAATGTCACTATGATCATGCATCACAAATTACCAAAAACTTCATGTGTGAAGGAGGCCTTATTACATTCAAAACGCAAGTATAAACACCTCCTGTTTTGAAACTTGAACAAGACCTTCTCCGAAACTCTTTTAATACGCTTCGTGACCCAATCAAGAATAATGAGGACACACGGGGAATAAATTATTATTCATTGATCCAGGAGCCGTATAAATCGAAGGAGCGGTTGGCATGTATTGTCACCAGGTAGACAAGCTTGTCAGAAACTTTTCGTGGTTGGATAAACTAGTTATGATAACAGCTTAAACACACATTAAGGGATTGAGGATAGATTCGAATTTGTAACATCCATTTAAATGTATGCCACTGAATGATCTCAAAAAGCATCAGAGTATCGATGATAAAACCGCAAGTACGATATTTTCGCCATAATGTGTGAAATCTCAATCGACTTAACAATGTCACTATGATCATGCATCACAAATTGCCAAAAACTTCATGGGTGAAGGAGGCCTTATTACATTCAAAACGCAAGTATAAACACCTCTTATTTTTAAACTTGAACAAGACCTTCTCCGAAACTCTTTTAATACGCTTCGTGACCCAATCAAGAATAATGAGGACACGGGGAATAAATTATTATTCATTGATCCAGGAGCCGTATAAATCGGAGGAGCGGTTGAGCATGTATTGCTACACCATGTAGACAAGCTTGTCAGAAACTTTTCCGTGGTTGGATAAACTAATTTGTTAATGGAAAGTCATGCTTAAAACACAACAATTAAGTTGTAGATTGATGGATAGATTCGAAGTTTGTTGATTATTATTATAGTAGTTGAGGTTGTTTTATTGGTATGCTTTTGTGATGTTGTGTTCCTACTGCATACTTATGCATCTACTACCTTTTTTCGAAATTAATATACTGAATTTATAACTAATATATTACTATAAAAAAATTGTTAATGGAAAGGGAAGCTTAAAACAAAACAATTTTAAGTTCTGAATTGATAGATAGATTCGAAGTTGATTAGTAATACTGTAGTTGAGGTTGATTGATTGTATTGTTTTATGATGTTGTGTTCCTACTGCTTACTTATGCATCTACTACCTTTTTTCTAAACTAATATACTAAACTTATAACTAATATATTACTATAAAAAAATTGTTAATGGAAAGGGAAGCTTAAAACAAAACAATTATAAGTTCTGAATTGATAGATAGATTCAAAGTTGATTAGTAATACTGTAGTTGAAGGTTGATTGATTGTATTGTTTTATGATGTTGTGTTCCTACTGCTTACTTATGCATCTACTACCTTTTTTCTAAACTAATATACTAAACTTATAACTAATATATTACTATAAAAAAATTGTTAATGGAAAGGGAAGCTTAAAACAAAACAATTTTAAGTTTCTGAATTGATAGATAGATTCGTCCTACTGCTTACTTATGCATCTACTACCTTTTTTCTAAACTAATATACTAAACTTATAACTAATATATTACTATAAAAAATTGCTAATGGAAAGGGAAGCTTAAAACAAAACAATTTTAAGTTCTGAATTGATAGATAGATTCGAAGTTGATTAGTAATACTGTAGTTGAGGTTGATTGATTGTATTGTTTTATGATGTTGTGTTCCTACTGCTTACTTATGCATCTACTACCTTTTTTCTAAACTAATATACTAAACTTATAACTAATATATTACTATAAAAAAATTGTTAATGGAAAGGGAAGCTTAAAACAAAACAATTTTAAGTTCTGAATTGATAGATAGATTCGAAGTTGATTAGTAATACTGTAGTTGAGGTTGATTGATTGTATTGTTTTATGATGTTGTGTTCCTAGTGCATACTTATATATCTACTACTTAACTTATTTTACTATATGTGTTTGTTTGTTAATAATAATAGTTTAATTGTTATTTTTCTAGTTTTCTATAGGGTTTAAATTGTAATTGGTAGTTAAAATTTAAATAAAGCTGCATTTCAAACATAAATTATAAGTTAAGCTTTCCAAAACAAAATGCTTGTCTACGTAAAAAAAAACATTGACAATCAGAAAAGCAAAAAGGTCACAAATTTTCAGTGCGTGGCGCCATCTATATCAATAGTGTTCTAATAACTTATGTAACTATATTAAATCAAAGTGACGAAACTAAAAATATTAATCTCAAAAATAAGAAGAAAAAATTATTGGATCAAATTTTATAATGAACACAACTATTTTTATTCCTTTGCATTTTATGACCTTTGATCATTTTTTTCTTTTGGAAATTTTTTTTCCTTTGGATTAAAAACTACCAAAAACAAAATTCTAATCAAAATGTATGCAATGTGATAAATTAATTATTACCTTAAATTACAACAAAAAACTATTAATATAAGCAAATAATTACTTTAGACAAACATTTTTGCTGAACATTGCGATTCTCCCTTACGCAAGGCAAAACCATATAGTTAGCACTAAATTTGTATACGAATGTGAGAATTTTTCTGACATTAATTTATTTAAATTACAATTACCCCTTTATTATTTAAATTTGCCTTAAAATAAATATCTAGAACAAAAGGATTCCAGTTTATTTAAAGAAGTAATTTTGAAAGTTGTTTGTTTGAATACCCACTGCTTAAAATCCTTTCAAGGAATTTTTCTAAGCTTTGTAAATAAAGATTAAAAATAAATATCTTTGTATACATTTAATCAGAATATCTTTAGTAAAATTTTCAAATGAATTTTTTTTCAAAAACCTATAAAGGATTTTTTTAGAAAAGAATTCGTTTATTTATTCCTTTACTTTTAAGGTGAATTTTTTTTTATTATTATTTCCATAAAAATACGTTAAATTTCAAAAATCAATTTTGATTATGTTTTGGTGTGATTTGGGAAATGTCACGGAAAACTAAAAGGTAGAAATATATAAATTAAAAAAATGACTACAATTTTTTTTTAATATTTAAATAACTTCAACAAATTAAACGATTAAATTTTTAAAAATATTTATACAAATTGCATTCTGTATATCCTGTAAATTATTCTTTAAAAAAAACTAAAAAGGTAGTAGTTTCAAGAGTAAACATTTAGCTAATGTATCATGATTTTTTTTAAATATAACATGATTATTTAAATTTTATGTTTGGTTTTACGACAGGACTGTGTTCGAATTTATTTGACTGGGGTTCAAAATTCTGACGCCCATAGCCCTCATGTATCTTCAGTACTACCATAATTTTACTCAACTCAACAAAATATTTTTTTTAAAAGGCAAAAAAGGCTTAAGCTACAACTGATCTTAACCAGTAAACCTACAGCAATGACAACAAAAGAAAATAAGTACATTATCTATTCCTGAACCAAAAAAACTAATTAATCTGATAAGAGAAAAAATAAGTATTCACCTTTGTCCGTTGAGTTGAAGTAGTTGATTTATGATACTTTCCTAATCCTTCTCCCGAAGTTAATCGAAATCGTCTGAATTTTTTTTCTTTGAACTAATTTAAAAATTCTAATCCCAACTAATCGGCTTTTTGTGATTTTTTGTTTAGCATATATTTCTCCCTCCGTTAGCAAGAACAAAAAAGTATGCACTATTTTTTTCTAAAGAGATTTTCCAAAGAATAGAATAGCATTAGGGCTCATTTCCATACATTTTTTGTTCCATTTTGGCGGCCATGTTTTGATTCTTTTCCTATCTTCACCCAAAAGCAATCCCAAATGTTTCTTTCGATTTTCCATCCAATGCACTTTTATTTCTTTCAGTTTAGGTTTTATTCGATATTCTAAAAGGTTTGTTTGCTTGAAATTCGTAAAAAAAACTGTACCAATTTTAATGCAATTTAGAAATTCTCGTCTGAAAGTGGCTTTGTTCTTTTATCTAGAGTAAAGTGTATTACCATATAGAAAAGATTATATAAGGTTGTTAACTCTAACTGAAGGGATTTTTTAAATTTAAAACGTAATTCAGCCATTATTTCTTAAGCATGAATTAATACATTCGATTTAAATATTAAAATTTACTTGCATTTATTAAAATTAAATGGGATTGTTTCTGTCGAATTAATAATACACGACTTAATAACTTCGTAATATGTATTCGTATTAATTTAGGAGTTATAAAAAATCGTATTTAGATTGTCCAGGATACAAAATTTTACTTTGAATTGAAATTTTGAATCAAATTAAATAGAAAACGCTCCAAAAGATATAGTTTTTTTAAAAAAAATTTGCATGAAGAAAAAATAAGCATAGTAGTATATGCTAAGCTTAAAAATTAACCTGTAAAACATTTTTAAACTATAACAGCAATTTCCAGAGGGAAATTAAAGAAATAAGTTTGAAAAATATATGCAAATATTTTCACTTATTACTACCCTGTATTAAAAAAAATACACTCTTGAACAATTCTAGAAAAACAAAATTGTTGGTACAAATCCTTTAATATTTTAGATCGTATGGGTTACTAAATTCTTCATATTCTTATATAAACAGGCGATAAAATCTACATATATGCCATTGTATAACTTTCATTGGCAATTTATGTTAATCTTGCACATTTAAATGTTTTACATAAACCTTCTACCGTTATTTCTACATGCAACCTAAATTACGTTTTTCTAAGCCTTAAGAATAATTCTTTTTTTTAATATTCTGATGCTACTCCCTAAAATATTAAATAGTTAAAACGTTTTATAGAATTTCTATTTGATAAAAAAAATACTTGTTCGAAAAGTTCCATTTTTTAATGTATTTTTTAACATTTAAAGAATTGAATTTTCCTCTTGTACATTGCGTCAATCTGATAAAGTTGTAAAAGAATCAACACATGAGGATAAACAAAAACAAAAATCAGCTGCTATTGGCTATTTTTCAGGTCATATGGTAAAAACATCCAATCACTACAGAGAGTACGGTTTTGGTCTCGATCGTATTAGTATGAAAGACAAATGAAAAGTAAAACAACGTTTAACAATTAAGGAGTACATGGTAGCGATGCCACCTCCACCTCCGGTATGGCAGGAATGAAAACATGGCATGATGTTACTGAATGGCCGCGGAAAAGCGAGTGGGGGAGTATTGGCAGGGAATAGGACAAGGACAAACAAAAAAGATGGCCCGTCCGTGGCCGAGTGGTTAAGGCATCAGCCTAGAGGTTCAGCCTTCTCAGGAGTGCGGGGGTTCGAATCCCACTTACTGCCAGTCATCCTATAAATCGGATCTGTGCTGGAAATAGTAGAAAATCCTCATCACGGATGGGTCCGAGTACACAGGGACAGACGTGCTCGTTAAATCTGTGGAGTCCAAAGTCCCGACGGCGTTAGCGTACGATGTCGCTCGAAGTTCCGTTGGGTGCCCGCTCAGGTGTCGACCTCGTCACTTGACCAGGGTTCTAAAATACGAGGCGTTATTGGCTGTGTTAAAGCTCCTAAAGGAGGCTAGAAATAGGCATCCGGAAGCGATTACCTTACCTTACCTAACAAAAAAGATGCAGCAAAAGACCTCAAAA
Organism: Oedothorax gibbosus; assembly: GCA_019343175.1. NCBI lineage: Eukaryota > Metazoa > Arthropoda > Arachnida > Araneae > Linyphiidae > Oedothorax > Oedothorax gibbosus. Next base: position 32,743,309 of record CM033274.1, on the reverse strand, counting down.
GAGAGGCGGGTGACAGTACATGGCAGTTGAGCACCCTCCCGGGAGAGTAGTGATAAGATAGTGATAGGGAATTATGGCAATGCGTCAGGCGTCCATCAAGGTTAAAAAAGGGTGTCGAAAAAACTAGGGAACAGCCAACAGGCTAGAAAAAAAGGGTTTGGAAGGTGAAAGGTCAGGTCGCCGGGTACATTGAGGCTCTTGGCCTTCGAATGTTAGTCGGGTCGGTATAATCATAACGGTCCAGTGATTGAAGCATGGGGTTATCGTTTAGGTCGGTTCTAGTGAAGAATTTGGTAGACAGTTTTGCAATGTAGTCGGTAAGTTTGGGAATTTTGAGAATGTTTAGAATATCTTCATTGACAAATGAAAAGTATAAGGAAAGAACCCCTTCATCGACTGGGAATCTGTCTGCACCAGGTCTGCATGGCGAAGATAGCTAGTTATCGAAAAAGATAGTCGTAAAGATACTCGTTTTGCCATGGTTATCATCACGCGGTGCACGGGTTTACTATTTCTATGATTGAGATTCACGCCAGACACTAGTCTGACGCTTGAACAGCGGGAGAACCAAGGAAGAAATCGGTTTCCGATCGTCACTACTCGCCAAGGAAACCTCAATATGGACAGTTTTCAAGTCGATGAGGGGGTTTCTCCCCTGTACTCTTCGAATATATTTGTCATCCATACTAGCTCTGACTTATTTAGTCAAACTTGGTTTTTGAAACGTTTAATAGTCCCACCCTTTAGCGTTACTACTAAGGTCTTAAATAGGATCAGTGGGAGCATCTAGGCAGTTTGCGTTACCTTAAAGATTTTTTTAAATTCATATGTATTTAAATTCGTTAACTTGAATATTCAGTAACTTCAGTACTCCTTAACATAGCTTACACTGATTATAATCTATTTATTTTAATAAGTCTAGTATGTAGATGTTACCGTTAAACCCCGAAATCAGCTAGAACTAGAATTTACTAGTGAGAACTGAACTGGGCCATTGGTTAAAACTAGTTTCCACTAACTAAAACCAGTTATCACCAGCTAATACTGGTTTTGACGAAATAGATTGGATTAAACTAGTTTTAACTATAAGAACTTAAATTAAATAAAACTAGAATTAACGTAAAATAGCCCCGATTTAGGGTAATAGGTTTAATTTCATTCAGTTATTTGGATTATTATGCTGCAATGCAATAAAGGCGTTTGGTTATTGGAAGACCCTAAATTAAGAACGGTATATTGCGGGTTTTTTTAAAGACTCAATCATTACTTTTAACTAGTGGAAACTAGTTTTCACTTGGGGCAACAGTTAAAACTAGTTCTCACCAGTGAATTCTAGTTTTAACTGATTTTGGGTTTTAACGGCAACATATATAATAAATCCAAACAACAATAGAAGCTAAAATAATAAATTTTAAGTAGGTACTTTATTTCCAAACATTGTCCCAGATTGGTTTAGAAAATCGTAAAGGCTTTTAAACTTTTGTAAAAGACTCCTTTACAAAGATATGATGCTTTGTCAGCTTTGTCTTTTCTCAACGATATAATTCTTTGTCAGCTCAATTCAACTGAAATGCACATGAAAGAAACAAATATTAAATTCATGTCTCTGCAGGGAATTAGTCATTAAAAAGAGCATGTTTTGCAGTTGAAAAGTTTATGTAAAATTCATATTGTACAAATAAATATCAGATGCCATTTTGTGAAATCAACAAAAACGTCTGATACCTTTTTTATTTTACTATAAAACATTTATTCCTAGAACTATTGTGCCTTTGGCGGAATATTTAATGAATTTCTGGCATATTTAATGAATTCTAGAGAAAGACGAATTAAAAGAAACAAGGTTTTGTCTAGTTTTTTCATTCCATTCTCGCTTCAACATTTTTTTAAAATATTTCCCTGTTACCAAACTTCTATGATAAGTTATTGAATATGCGTTTAAAAATTTAAATAAAAGAATTACTCTAATACTGTGAAAATGTTCTATTTATGTTACTTGAAATATTAACTACTTAAAAATATGCTACTTTTTAAAAAGTATAATAGAGATAAGCGCAATTTTTTTTAATAGTACTTAAATATTTCGATTTACTAACCTTTTAAAAATCCTTTTTTTTTATAACTATTTCTGTAAAACCATTGTTAATTAATAAATAATTGTTCGAATTTAATTTATTCTCTTTGCGAAGATAAGAAAATATACCATAATTTTTTTATTTATTTTTTCTGCAAATATGTCTAGTTATTTAAAATAAATTTACGCCTTGCAAAATAAATTCAGTCTATCAAATATTTTAAACAAAAGTTGAATTATACATTTAACTGTTCTATATTGAATAGTTAAAATACTTGTCTATCGCAAAATTGTCTATTGCTTTGTCTATTTTTTCAAAAATACATAAACATAATAAGCTGTTAAATTTTCTTTTACAAACTGTTTTAGATAATTTCAAACAGTTCTACGTCTTGAAAAATAAATTTAGTTAGGAAAATGTTTTGATCAAATTCTGAAAAAATAAAAGCAAACATTTAGATTTATAAAACTAACAAAAGTAAAAACAACAAATGCATTTATTTATTAACCAATCCATTTTAACGATTCTTGCATTTATGGTTACAGGTAAGTTTAAAAAAAGAGCTAAAATAATTGAAAATCCTTAAAATCGTGACAAAATCTTCATGTCCAATCATTTCACAGAACTATTTTTAATTCCAAGTATCAGAATTTAGAAGTGCACTCAAAACAAGTAAAACAAATAGTAGATTTGGATTTTATTTTTTATTCTTTGTTTTCACATTATTTTTGAAACAGAACTTGGAAATAGAAACAAAATTTGCAATTTCGTGTGGAAAAAAACTAAGCTCTAAGTAAGAAATAATTAAATTAGGCTTTTCAAGCATGTCTTTTTTTAAACTACTGAAAGAAGATAATTAGTAATAGTTTCCGAACTAGTTAGTTTTATTTAGTGTAATAGAAATGTGAAAATGTGTTAGTTGTATAACTTTTTATAGGGTATTTGTAAAAAATATTATTGTAAAAATTATAATTACAATTTTAATGTGTATTTCATTCGCATACACTTGTCATAAATTACACAGTCAGTAAATAATATAAATTAGTAAAATATAAATTATTAGATGATGGTGCATAATCCATTGGAATTTCTCATATTAATAATTTCATACTACTTATAGCTGTGAATTTTTTAAATAATTCTCTACCAGTGTCATATACTATTTCGGAACATATAGAAATTAAACTTTACAAATATTTAAATTATTTACAAATTTATAGTTTAAAATAGTTTTATTTTTATAATACTATATTTAAATTTATTTAAAAACCAAACTTTTATATTGAATGATGGGATTTGCCTTGAATATGGGAAGAAGGACTTGAATATTGAATGATGGGTTTTGTCTTTAATTTTATTATTTTTTAGAAATGATAGAATCTGAAGCTTTTCGTAGTTGGTTTTTTTACTCTTGTCATACTTTTTAATAGAGCCATTTTGGCCCTTTTTCTTCTAAATATTTTTCTTATTATTGTTAGCAATATTTATTGCAGACAACAATTATAGAGGCATTTGTTATCTTATTATATATGTAAGCAACAAGGGGTTTTTGGAATTGAATTCCTGTCTCAAAGAAAAGGAGTTTCCAAAACCTCAATAAATTTTCTCTTCTTGACTTTGAACCTTCCTTCTTTAAAGTGCATAAAGTGCATTTTAACGTAACTCTTAACGTTTGAGACGACCATTTAGCTTAAGGGGAAATGGGCTGACCGCGGGTCTCCAAACTCAAGTGCTTCAGTGTTAATCCAATGGCGAAAAAACTATTTTCTCTGCCACATTTCTCCGGCTGTATTGAATTTTTTTACAAACGGTTTTTTTTAAATAATAAATGTAGATGATAACTTACAGGTCTCTATCTTCCCATTTTTTGAAATTGCTTCGAATATTTTGTGTAAAATTATTCAATGAAAATTTTTAAAAAAAACTATTCGAACCAATTTCAAAAAGTGGGAAGGTCGGGACCTGTAAGTCAGCTACATTTATCACACAATAAAAACCGCTTGCAAAAATATTCGATACAACCGGAGAAATGTGGCAGAGAAAATATTTTTTTCGCCATAGGATTAACACTGATGCACTTTACTTTGGAGATCCCCGGTCCATCGCGCCCATTCACCCTTAAAGGTTGTTGTCAGTAAACGGTATCGGAATGGATTGCTATGTGACCCGGAAATCAAAACAAATTGGTAAATAGTGTGTCGAATTATTGTAATATTCCGTTTTTATAAACATTTGTGTATCCTTTTTACATAACACAAGTATTTTGATCCGAATGTGTAGCTTCTTATTTAATTCTTTATTCTATTCTATACCTTCGTTGAAGTTTTTATATAACTTGCATATGAACTATGTAAAAAAAACTTGTTCATATTTTATGATTCGTAAAACGTTTCACAATTCGTTTTTTACGTTTAAAATGTTGGATTTTCATTCTCCAATGCATTTGAATGATACGAGCTCCAATAAAGCTGAAAGAATTTCCTCTTTTTCAACATTTAGTGATGTAAGTTTTTGTATAGACATTTTGTCATTTTTTCCAAAGGTTCCGCTTTACTAAATCTGTTTAAAATTTCTTTGGCAAATTCCGCAATTTCGTGACAAAGTTTTGAATAGCTGTTTTAGCCAAAGCGTTGGTGCTGTGGAAACTGCATTGAACGTATTTATATTTAGTCATATATTCAGTATATGTTCATGTTTTAAACAGGAACAAATTCGGGATTTGTTTTGGAAGGGTAAAAAATCTTTTTGGCCCTCATAAAAAATGTCACGTTTAAACTCTGTTTAAACAAGCAACTTTTTTTTCCTAAAACAAAATGGTTTTGATCTTTTAACCAATTCCTGTTTATTTAGTTAAACTGACTTTTCCCAATAACTATTTTGATTTCAAATGATATGAAATTATTCATTAAGCTGTCTTCAGGTAGAATTCCATTGCATTAATCATCCTATTTAAATATTTATCCTATTTAAATATTAACTTGAATTCATTAAGTTTGCATAGACTTAAAATATATACTATTCAAATGCTAATAAATATGATGACTATAAATATGAGAGCTAATGAATATTCAAAGCTCACAAAACTCAATAGAGAAATTCAATGAATAAAATATTACAAGGACGTTGAACTTTCATTGTTAAAATCCTTTGATTCACTGTTAGTTTTAAAGAAATTTACATTTTCTTTCAAAGACAAGATACGAGTTATTTCGACAAGAAGTTGTCTAGACAATTCATTACAGGAATGGTGTTAAACTAAAAGCCTGAGACACGAAAAATCCATTTAAATTTTAACCATAAAAGAGTTGACATCACGCACAAGGTACCGACATTTATTACTACACACACTGTAAGAAAAAATCTAGTAAATTTGTGGGTTTTTGGTGTCAGCCAAAGTCACGGCTAAATACCCATAAATTTGTTTTGCCTATAAAGTTATGTTGTTTTCCGTAAATCTATTACGACCAGTGACCGAAAAATAATATCGCACCCCATGAGTAAGATTCTTTACAGCATATATTTGGATGGCTGGGTTTAAAACCCGGAACCTTCAAAGGATAACTCTGCCATTGAGCTTGAATTCCTGTATATTTAAATATATTTTTCTCTACTTTTGAAGGACTATCAGTGAATATGAATTTCGTGAACACATGACCTTTACTATCCAATCAGATCAGATGTAAAATGTTGAGTTTCTTCTTTACGTAATTGTACTGTAATTTTGTTGGCTATGCTAAGAAACACATTAAGGGCTGATAAAATACGGTTGGCCCGTCTTATCACTAGAAAAGGGTTTTGACACTATTGTTAAACGGCCGATGACGGATAAATTTATGTGTGTTTTATCATTGCAGATAAATATATAAACAACGAGGAATTAAACTTGGATCTTCATTCAATTAGTATTTTTCCGCAAAGGGAGGAAATATTTCCAATTATATTTGGAAACAATAAGACATTTAATGTTAAACTGTCTGCACTGAAAATGTTGTTAAATCGATGAATATAATCAAAATAATTCGTTTCTGCATACCTAAAATTTAAAGTAGGATTTAACGTAAACCTGCTCTCCGTCTACTCGGCTTTTTTTGTTGGATATTTTCTCACCAACTGAGTTCCCAAGATCCTTGATACTTAGAAATCAACATTTTAATATAATATGACTGCGTTTGTGTAAAATATATGAACAAATTACTTCAAAAACTATTTTTGATAAGAAATACCAAAAAAAAATCCCAACAGCATAAATAAATCGGAAGATCATTCATCAGAAACAACATGAAGGATGATTCTATATTTAGATAGGAATATTGAATCTAATCTTTACGACAACTTTGGTACAAAGGATTATGTCAATTAGATCTTCATCAGAACAACATGAAGGTATTCTTTTTAGGTTAGGAATCATAACTTAACTTCTACATCCACAGATATTTATTCTGTCATTCTAAATCTTTTTACGACAACCTTTGGTACAAAGAGGATTATGTCAATTAAGATCATTCATCAGAAACAACATGAAGGTGATTCTTTATTTAGGTTAGGAATCATAAACTTAACTTCTACATCCACAGGATATTGATTTTCTGTCATTCTAAATCTTTTTACGACAACCTTTGGTACAAAGAGGATTATGTCAATTAAGATCATTCATCAGAAACAACATGAAGGTGATTCTTTATTTAGGTTAGGAATCATAAACTTAACTTCTACATCCACAGGATATTGATTTTCTGTCATTCTAAATCTTTTTACGACAACCTTTGGTACAAAGAGGATTATGTGAATTAAGATTAAGTATAAGAAATTTTATTTTAATTTACCTCTAAACAAACACACTATTTTCCATGAAGCTTTGAAAACGTGTTGAATTTTTCTGTAAGAACTTAAAATGTTTCTGTCTATAATATGAATACATCGAAGACTCTATGGAAGGACTATATGAAAAAACTAAATTTGGTTTTTTAAAAAAAATACAATTTTGTGAGTTAAAGAATAATTTAGCAATAATTATGTTTTAAATTTAGTAATAGTTATGTAGTCGGGTTTGAAACTGTAATATTTCATGTTTATTACTCTATTGTGATCGTATAGTTTTGAATATATAGTGTAGAGGTTAGTACTTAGATTACATAATGCATCATGATTAAAACTGATTAAGTTAAACATCCCAAATTTAAGGTTCAAAGTTATTCTTAATGCTCTCTCTCTGAAAAATTAATAAATAAAATAAACGAAAGTTAAACTAAGAATCATAAGAAATTTTAATGGCTGGTTCCAGAGACATTTCTCAAAATGTTCCATACCCATTGGGTGAAGCTTACAGCTTGAGACATCGTTATTTTTACACACACATACATCAGTTTAATATTTAGTTCTATTCTGTAAAGTCTACCGTTCCGTTCCCTAGTGAAGTATTTTTCTATTCTATAGTGAAGTATTTTTCTATTCTGTCTCTCAAAGTCTCACACACGGGAAAAACATCTCAACACCCGGACCGCCTTCCAAAGACTTCATTGGTCCAACCCTTGTCACTCAAAGAACACACTCACTCCAATTCGCTCTTGAGCTTCCAACATCATTGGAGCGCGGGTTTTCTTTCATTGAGAATTTACAACCTGAGAAGTGCCATCCCTTGGCCCCACCGAGAACTAAGGCTTTGTTGCGCATCTGTACCATCTCCTAAAAATCTCGTCTCACTGACGCCAAAAAGACCACCCAGCGAGCATCACACACATGGCCGTAGTGAGCTAGTGGTCAGCGTCTCGGATCGGAAGGTCCTGCGATCGAGTCCGGTACCACTGAAGACCTACCGAGTATATGCGGAGTACGTGCTCGTTAATCTGTTGGGTCCGAAGTCCTCTAAGTCCCATACCAAATCAATACTCTGGGGTGACAAGCCATTCTGGGATCCTCTAGTTGGCCTCTGTCTCTAAAAATAGATGGATTCACTTATGTTGTGTGTGTTGTCTGTTGTGTCTGTCTTACTTGACGAAGGTTTATAAGCGGGTCGCTGACCAAGCACACAAACTGAATATATATGTCTACCACTGAAACCTGAATTATATGTCTACCAACCTGAATATATATCAACCAACAATCACACACATAGCGCAGCACCGAAACCTACCCGCTAACGCTCACTATCCCTCACCGCTCGTTTTTCTCAGAGGTTCATAACGAACTCCCACCTTTTAGCTGAAAGTCTCATTGCACATATTTTTAGGAGGGTCAAATTCCCTTTAAATTTGTATACATTTTAAATTGTCACGTGCCTTCACATTTTCTAGCATTTTAAAATGTAGTTTATTTTATATATAAAAGAAAACTTCAAAATTGTCAAGTAAATCAAATCATAAATAAATGTTCCTCGAATTTTTGGAATCCTTCAGGAATATCTGACACAGATCGATGTTCTCTTTACCAGTTTTACATTCGGGAAAATGTTTTCATTTCTACACATTTAAAGAAAAAAAGGCCGATGTGCAATTTTATAATATGGGACATTGGCCCTTCTCTACATAAATACTGATTTATATATCATATCTCTTTTATCTTTGAGACAAGATAAGGCCTCTCAAACTTTTTCCCGATGAATGATTTATTTGTGTTTTGAAGTTTTGTTCCACAACAACAATAGGATAGAAATTTTCGCCAAAGGTGAAGCAGAAAAAAAGTTTTCGTGGATTAGGAATGTTTGAAGGATTGATGTAAACATGTTTATGCTTGTTATGTCTAAAATTTCCAAAATATTCTTAAGTGATTCCGATATTTGTAGAGTGTTTCATAGCGTATATTTGAACTAAAACACTACTTGCCTCTTTTTTATTTAGAAGTTATCTCTAAACTTATTACTTACATTAAAATATACTGTCAGTTATTCAGAGAATTACCAAGAAAAGCATTTATATCATTCAAAATATCAAAACATAAAGATCTTTAAGAAAAAAAGATGAACTGAGGGGCAAAGCTAACCAAAGCCTTGTATTGAACTTTATTTTTGTAAGCTCGTTACATTTATGTTTTCTTGTTCATTACCTTCTATGTATGTTCATTAAAAAAAAGCAATAGAAAGCAAAATTGTCTTATTTGCCTAAAGGCGAAACATAAAACTATTGACAAAATTCTTGCATAATTTTGTCAAAATCAACGAGATTATTCAATCTATATTTTACGGTCATTATAATTTATTGATTATTATAAAAAGTAACATTATTCCTAACAAAAATTTTTTATTTTTAATAATATCTGGTAATTATGAATAATTTGATGTAATAACCAATATAATAATCGATAGTCAATATGAATAATGACGACCGGTTATAAATAATCACCAGATACCATTGATAATTACCAAATTTATCGTATTTACCCTAACTTGTATAGCGAATGCCTTACGTAATGTTAAATGTTTTGATATCACAAAAATAAATATCATGCAGCTTAATTCATTTTTTTTTTTCAATTTACTTTTATAACGCCTTTTTTGCAAATTTTCATTCTAACCAATTCAATTTTAGAATAAATAACTACACCATGCCTTGTCGTCTTAAAGTAATTCTGCTTGTACCCCTTAATTTAACGATATTTTTCTTATGTCAGTTGAAGAGTACAGGGGAAAAACCCTTCATCGACAAGACATCTGTCCGCATCAGGCCAATTTGGCAACAATAGCGAGTCATCGCTTTAGCTTGTGCAAGGAAACCAGTTTCTCACTTGGTTCTACTCTCGAGGCAAACCTGATTCAAGAAAGGTACGAGTCCCACGTTTGAACTGCGAGAGAAGAACCAAGGGAGAAACCGCTTTCATATCGACCATTTCCGCCAAGCAGACCTAAATACGAGAATATTCCTTGTCAATCAAGGGGTTCTTTCCCTGGACTCTTCAATTGAACTCTCGATAAAATTAGTTGTATAAATGTTTTCTTAAGACGAAAAGTTGGAATGGCGGAATGTTCGTGTCGTATAGTAAATTAAGTTTTAGACCCAAATTATCGAATATTTCAAGCTTACATTGCAACTAGGTAATAATACAACCCCTAAAAAACAATTGCGTGGTTTTTCTAGTGTGACATTAAATCAATTAACAACCCGAACCATTAACAGTCTTATCTTCAACATGATCTTACACAAAGAAGTAAACCAATTAACCTATAATTACGCATACAAAGTTTATAAAAAAAACACTAAACGCCAAGTAATGGTAGAAATTTATCACTCAATGTCCCCTTTAACAAAAGAAAAAGGCCTAATTATCCAAAGTCAGACGTTCTTCGCATACAAACTACACACAGAAAGGGTCAGATAACAATACGTTTTGTTGGTTTGTCGTAATAACATCGGATATTTATTTGGTGAAACTTAGTTGCGGTAAGAACAAACTTGTGCTTCTAAATGCACAATTTGATAATTAGAAAATGAAATTATTAAATCTTCAATTGATCTTCATTTGACCATATAAACTTGTCTGTAAAAAAAATTATAATTACGTTTAGTAGCTAACTGTGGATCTGAAAAAAATACTCGTATAAATAGATACATACAATTTTTGTTAAAATAACTTATATAAACAACTGAAACGGCAATAAAAATAAACTATTAGTAACATCCATATAATTTAAACATTAACCAAAACCATTTTGGCTATTAATTTATTTATTTTGAACAGCTTAAAATTTCTTATTTGCGGATCAAAATTGATATTTATTATAATTTTGTTCGTTTTTTTGCTTTTGAGTGTATGTTTACTTGAATTTGTAAATTCAAAATACACTCATATTTGGGTAAATTGTGCTAGAAGTGGACTTAAGGACGAACTAATGCACCGGAAGTGACATAATTAGAGTTACATTTGTAAATTTTGAGCCCCGACTTGGCTATTTTTGGCAAACTTCATCTATCAACCCTGCTATATTCCCTGTAAATTGCTTAGGGTGGTGAAAAGAAGCGATCTCCAAAACCACAAATTGCCATGACTTAGTGTAAATTTTAATGCATATCAGCATTGAATAACTCTACCACGACCTTAAGAGGAACTGTCAGTCCCATAGAGCTAATGCATTAGTTTTAAAATCACAACTTTTGCAAAAGAATTGCTTTGCCATGTTATCCCAGTTTCTCAGGTATGGAAATCACCATAACATCAATTTAAAACAAAATTGAAAAGAAAATAACATCCGGTTATTTAATTATTAATTGATAACGTTTTTTAAAAAAGTGTCGCCATCTGCTGTATATTTTTAGCATTTTAAAACTTCAAAAATATATAATTTAATAACTATATAACATTTTCGTTTCAAATTTGTTTCGTTTTGATGTTATGTGGATTCCCATACATGGGGAAAAAGGGCTAACATGGCAAATAAATACTTCTGTGAAAGTTGTGATTCCAAAACAAATGCATTAGCTCTATGGGACTGACAATCCCTCTTAAGGGTCAAACCTCAAATGTCAGTTACATGTCTTTCTAATTAATACCCTGAATAACCTTGCATGTAGTACAGGCTTTTGTCGCAAAAGCTTCCACACGAGAGAAATGATGTTAATAAATGAAGGGATGTCTATCCCTTGAGCACGAAAATAACTCTGTAAAAGCGGTTAAGTTCCAGGTACTACAGCCATGCTATATTCCCTTAAAATTGCTTCGGGTGGTGAAAAGAAGCGATCTCCAAAACCACGAATTGCCATGACTGAGTGTAAATTTTAATACATATCAACATTGAATGACACGACCTTAAGGGTCAAACCTTAAATGTCAGTTACATGTTTTTCTAATTAATACCCTGAATAATCTTGCATGTAGTACAGGCTTTTGTCGCTAAAGCTTCCACACGAGAGAAATGATGTTAATAAATGAAGGGATGTCTATCCCTTGAGCACGAAAATAACTCTGTAAAAGCAGTTAAGTCCCAGGTACTTACGCTAATTGCACCCTGACTACCTGTGTTATTTTAATTGCTAGGAAGAAATAAGTATTGCCTGTACCAATTTGGGGGAGTTTCGTTTAGGTAATTGTAAGGATGGAATTTGGGTTGTTGTTTTTTATGTTTTGTTGTCGTTTTGAACCAAGCTTTGTTGTTAAGCTTTGAGAAAATAATTGTCTGGAACAAACTCTTGTTTGGTTGACTAATTAAAGGATGTCTTAGATCAACTTGTAAACTTCAATTAACGTTGATATTGCGGATACATATTCAGTTATTATATAAATCTAAGTTGCACTTTTATGCAGTCTCACAAAGACGTTAATCAGATGGGCAATGCATTTATATCTTGAGAATTTAAGATAAAATGTTGCAGATCATAATGTCACACTTTGTTACAAAAAGTGTTAACTATAAAATCACTGCCTACCGGATGGAACTTTTACTATGCTGTAACAAAAACAAAACCATTAAAAAAGAAGTTACAAAAAGTGTTAATTATAAAATCACTGCCTACCGGATGGAACTTTTACTTTGCTGTAACAAAAACAAAACCATTAAAAAAGAAGTTACAAAAAGTGTTAATTATAAAATCACTGCCTACCGGATGGAACTTTTACTTTGCTGTAACAAAAACAAAACCATTAAAAAAGAAGTTACAAAAAGTGTTAATTATAAAATCACTGCCTACCGGATGGAACTTTTACTTTGCTGTAACAAAAACAAAACCATTAAAAAAGAAGTATATAATTACAATATAAACGTTTCCATATAAAACCTCACAGTAAATATATCCTGTTATATGACAAATTTTTGATAGCCAAGTTATCAGAAATGATCAATACTGTTTTGGAAAATAACAGAAATCTTCTGTTTTCTAACAGAAGCATTAAACTTTCCTCTAGGTCCAAAATTTACCAACTGGCAGTGCATTTGCATATTATTCAAGCCACCCTAACTTGCAAATTAGTAAAATAAAATATATATTTCTAAATAAAAAAAGTTCTTAAATACACCTATTTCATCTGCATACACATTATAATCCTTTACTTTAATGTCATTAATTGGTAGAATGTCAAATGGATTACATAACCGTTAATAAAGCCCAAATCAAATACCGTAATCATGCTGATGAAGTAATTAGTAAATTTCTCCTACCATACAATGAATAATTCATAAATTATAATTTCGAGGGGACAAATAGGGTAATGCCGTTTCCTCTAAAATATAATCCCATCAGAAGATACCCAACCATTAAACACAGTCTGAGTTTATTTAAATAAATCCAATTCTTAAGCTATAAAGCTACATTGGAATTTAACACTTGATTGCTTAATGTATCCATGATACTTCAAATACGCTAAGCCTTGTTCACATGAATTGTCCTAAAAGTAATTTGGAATTGAAATTTTCGTTGATAATTTAAATATTAATCAAAAATTGGAATTCGCTTTAGATTAATGTTGTTTCTAAAAAATTTTAACCTCAATTACCCTTAATGTATGTTTTTAGAGTTCTTTTTAAATATTTTTATTGATAAGATTACAATAGAAATGTATTGCCAAAGAAATCCTAAAATTTCATTTTCTCGTCTTAGAAAAAGAAAATAAAATTGACAATTCATCAAGAGAAAAAATATTTTTCAAACATTCTTTTTATTAAAAACTGCATGATTGTAGTTATTTTTCTTATATTTTAACAAACAATTATATTTATAAAATATTTTATTAAGTTATGAAAAACGACATGTTTGATTGCGAAACACAATTTATTTTCTTTTTATATGCCAAGATAAAAAAAATCAAATGAAATTCCTTAAAGTAAATTAAATTCATGTAAAATTTAAATTAGTTTATTTCTATTTGAACAACCTTATCTCGAGTAAATTTATCGACAAAAAGTAAATGGAACTTAATTGTATTTTGAAACAAATTGAATATATCAAATAAATTTAATTTATGAATTGTATTCGCATTTTTAATCATTTAAAAAAGCATTATTTATAAATATTTTTCAAGTGAATACGGAACTCTATCATAAAAGTACCTCGATAAAAACGTTCAAAATTTATGACAGCATCTATAAAATAAATATTCAATGTATTTGCTGATGGTTAATGATTTTTATTCAACGTTTTTGTAAAAATTAAACAATCTCGTTATTTTTTTCCCAGAAAAAGTATTTAAAATATTATTATAAAGAGCTTTTATTAAAATTATTATTAAGGTATCCGACTACGTTGGACACTAGTTTTTTTAAAATAAATTTTAATACATATATTTTATTTATTTTTATGTTCACCAACACAACTAATAATAATAATTAGTGACCATTTTTATTTTAAATAAATATATTTTTTGTAATTTAAAAATTTTTAGGTAAATTTTGATGTTTTTCGCCTTTACGATAGACTTTCTAACTAAAAAAATTATTAAGATTTTTTAAAACAACTATAAAATAATAAATTTTCATTTGATACCTAGAGAATAGACTACAATCTAAGATATTTATCGCACCAATAAAAGTTATGAGTTATCGAAGCTAAGTTAAAGATTTTTATGTACTTTTTTTCTACTATTTCTGATACTAAGTGTCTTAATTTCTGTAATAATGCTTTAAATTACTAGTCTGTAGTCTATTTCCTAGATAATAGTACAAAAAATATGCACAAAAAATTTCGAATCATTCGGTTAAGTACTTTTTGAGAAATATGGTTTGTCGAGAAGAAAATTTTCAAAAATTTCATTTTGCAGAAAATCAATTTAAAGTAAATAAACTAAATAAAGAAGATTCATTTATGCAGAAAAAGAAAGATTATTTTATGCAGAGTCAATATAGAGACAGTTTTGGATTCTTAAAAATCTCCACTATAATTTAAAATAATAAAAGAAAAATTTTAAATTTCATCAAAAATTGTTATTTCAACGTAGTCGGGTACCTTAAAAGCTTTTTTAATATATTATACTGTAGAATTGTCTGTAAATCTAATTGTTTCTACTTCTTTGCAAATTTATCGCTAAATAAGATTTGTAAACAATTCACCAATTGAGAAATCAAACAATAGAGGGTTTTCTACTAACTAAATAATTAGCCCTGAAATCGAATTAAGGTTTACTAACTATACCATTTTTTTTTATAAAAGATTTTTTTTATTCCAAAACTGAATTCTATTTTCCTTGTTTTCCATACAAAATAAAATAATTAGTTAAAAGTTCTGCTAATTACTCTAAAAAGTATTTACTGTAATTTCCTTAGTTAAGGTTGTATTTAAAAGAGTAATTGTTAGGTAGCAAAGAAAACATAAAAAAATAGTATTTTTTGCATCTTTGTATGGTTTCGTAAAACATATAAAGTAGTTAAAGAGCTTATTCTTGGGAAAAAAATAGTCGAACGTTAGTTTGTAGATAACATTTAGGAACTTTAGTAATGAATCCATCGTTTCATCATTAGCTAGATTTTTTTTTAAATAAAGCCTGACGCACTTTTATTTAAATTTCTTTATTGCAATCAACTAAAATGTCACAATTTTTTCTTCGTATCAAAGTAACTTTCAATTATTTCCCAATGAAATTGATAATTAAGAAGCTTGATAAATCCAGAAAATAAATATTTTTTAAAAATTGAAGTTGAGAAAAAACAAACGACTTTGAATTGCCACTCAATACTAGCTATTTAATACGCTAATATTCGGCTAAAGATATGTACAAGAAGGTTTTCATTTTCAGCAATACTTTTAGACCTAAAATATTCAATGGCAGCTTATATCCCTTATGCATTCGCTATTTTCTCAAAAACCTTATTGGGCTGGGGAGCCCAGTCGGTTAGGCATTCGCCTAGCATGCGGAAGGTCCCAGGTTCGGGTCCGGACATCGCCAAAATAACTGCCGACCTATAAACGGCCCGCGCAGCCAAAAATGTCCGACAAATAATACCCCGTGTGGCGGGAGTGCACGTTAAATATCCTTCAAAGTCCTAACGCTGCGTACGATGTCGCCCTTAACGGTTGCGTTGGGTGCCTACTCTCGGCTCGTCACTTGATTGTGGTTCTAAAATACGACGCCCGTCGCCAATAGCCCTCGTGTAGCTCTAGTGCGATGATAATTCAAACTAACCTAACCAAAAACCTTATTATGGCGTTCGACCGGTACTAGAACCTCACAAGCCTCACAATCAATTTTGTCATTAATTGCTAGTTGGAAGACATATATATTCAGGTTTGTGTGCTTGGTCAGAGACCCGCTTATAAACCTTCGTCCAGTAAGACAGACACAACACACACATATATAAGTGGATCCATCTAATTTTTAGAGACAGAGGCCAACTAGAGGATCCCCAGAATTGGATTGCCACCCCCTGAGGTATTGATTTCGTATGGGAACTTGGAGGACTTTGTGACCACGACGGATTTAACGTGCACCAGTCACCAATAGCGTACACGGGGGTCTTCGGAAGGCAGCGGGACTCAAACTCGCAACCTTAGGGATGCCAGTCCAAGGCCTTACCGACCAGGCTAACCCGACCCGAAATTGCTAGTAAGAATACAAACGTCATTTCGTCACTTGACCAGGGTTCTAAATTACGAGGCGTTATCGGCTGTGTTAAAGCTCCTGAAGGAGGCTAGAAATAGACAGCCGGAAACGATTACCTCACCCCATACAAACGTCATTTGTAGTATTGCCAAAATTAGAATGATAATTTTTTCAACATGGTAGGTAGGTAGGTTTGAATTATCGCGTCGCATTAGAGCTACACGAGGGCTATTGGCGACGGGAGTCGTAATTTAGAACCACAGTCAAGTAACGAGCCGACACCTGAGTAGGCACCCAACGCCACAGTTAAGGGCGACATCGTACGCAGCGTTGGGACTTTGGAGCATATTTAACGTGCACTCTCTCTACACGGGGTATTATTCGTCGGACATTTTTTGGCGATGCCCAGACCCGAACCTGGGACCTTTCGCATGCTAGGCGTACGCCTAACCGACTGAGCACCCCAGCCCCCTTTTCTACATGAAATGAAAGGCAATGTTTCCACCTTTCCAAAAATGTAAAACAATTTAAAATGGGATCATATTATGAAGAGAAATTAAGAAATGTGTGAATCTTCTTCCAACGCGTGGACCAAAGTTTCCCTCCCTGGCCAAAGATACTCGCTTCGACGGTACTTTATTATACACTGCTCAAAACAATTAGGGGAGCACTTTGCGCACTTTTGTTAACCCTTTCAGTTTCAACATTTAAATTTTTATTCTGAAAATCTAAAATTTGTGAAATAGATTCATTATGCATCCAGAATGAAATGGTAAAAAACAGGAGGGAAATCTTAATTGTTTAACTAAAATTTGAATAAATTATAACAATAAATTTTTCAAAACTTTGTTTGTAAAAAATAGGTAAAATAATTTTTTAAACATCTAAGAATGCAAGCGTGAAGAATTTAGGGTCAATTTATTTCATAAAAATTTTTGGGAGGGGATTTTATTTTACCATGTTTTTCTTATTTTTATTTAATTAAATCAAACATTATTTAATTCTTCAAAATACACGATTCTTCCATCTAACGATAAATAAGTGCGAGCTCAACTTAGTCAGAAAATAATCGCAAGTTGATGATTCCAAATGGAATCATTGGGGGTGAAAGGGTTTAAACCATGCGCTCCCCTAATTGCTTTGAGCAATGTATTTCACATTAGGTAATTGGAAGTACCAATATATAAGACAATAAAAGTTGTTCTACTTGACTCAATAAATCCAAAGCACTCAAATACAAATAAGCCCACCTATCAATAATAATTAGATAAATTACCATTCAAAGAAGACATTTTTCGAAAACGCAGGATAACAAACGAGATAGCGAAAATAAGTAAGACCATAACGTGTCAGAAAACAACTGCTGGAACTTCATTCCTGTCTCCAAGAACACCGTAAACAACTTTCATCCAAGAAGAAAAACTACTTGAGCACATATTTCCTTCATATTTCAAATATTTGAGCACATATTTCCTGGAGCATCAAAAGTCTCACACGCGATCTCCTCCAGTTAAACCTTCCGTCGCGGTCTATTTTTTTTATAGGTTTGCAATATTTTTCTTGCAAGAATGGTGAAAAGTTCTCCTATGTTCTTTGCACGCCAAGTGTCGTTTATATAGTTTAGAAGAAGATGGGGATGCTGCCGGAGAAAAACCAATACAAAAACTGTTTTGCAAAGTGAAGCCATCAATCGTTTTGTTGTACGCCCAAACAAACGGTCTCGGTGATCTATTTTTGTATAGGCTCACGGCCTACTCAACTACTAAGGCCGAAGAAGCTTTGAAAAGCAAGCTCGGGGACGGAAATTTTGACGTCATAGTTCCGAGTGACGTTGTTCCGAAGATGAAGACAACCTGTCTCGAAACCTGTTCGGAACCAATCGTTCACGGCTGACTACAATTTTAGGGTTCCGAATGCGTCCGAACTGGTTTCTCGATCTTCGGCACTGGTAACAGTGACGTAAAAATTTTCGTCTACGCTCATGTTTGGGAGAGCTTCTCTGGCCTTGTTATTGAAGTTGGCCGTGATAGGCTTGACAATTCTGACTTTCTGATAATAAAAACTATAATCGCAACGCATTTTTCTGTTAATGAAATAGCTGTCATCTTTTACAAATTCAGATCTCGTGCTACAACGTACAACTGTGCAAATAAGGCGAATTCCATGCAAAATTATCCTTTCTGAAGTGTAAGTCCCGTTTATAAAAAGTGATTATCACTACAACTTTTAACATTGAATATGGGGCCCGGATGGCCGAGTGGTTTGGACCATTACGCTAGCAGTCTGCGCGCTGTAACGGGTGTGGGTTCGATTCCCGCCTTCGCCCTGGGTGTATATTCCTTTTTCTGTGACAGTAAAAATTCTTTCTGTGTCTGTCTTGCTTGACGAAGTCTCTGATCAAGCACACAAGCCGGAATATATATGTAATAGTAGTAGTAGTAAGTAACATTGAATGAAAAAAAAATAGCCGAATAGCTGATACACATTTATTGAAACTAAATAATGTAACTTGCTTTATTTAATTTGAATTATTTTTCAAACTTGAAAAAGATTGTAATCTCCTCTTAAAATGGGACTTACACTACATGGAATTATCCATAGTCATTTTTTAATTTTAATTAATTATTTTAGTCTGGAGGAGTCCAGTCGGTTAGGCAAAGTTCACCTACATGCAGAAAAAAAGTGTTCCCAGGATTCAGGATCCGGGCATCGCCAAAATAACTGCCGACCTATAAACGGGCCGTGCAGTCATAAATGTCCGACGAAAAATACCCCGTGTAGAGGGAGTGCACGTTAAATATCTTTCAAAGTCCTAACGCTGCGTACGATGTCGCCCTTAACGGTTGCGTTGGGTGCCTACTCAGGTGTCGGCTCGTCACCTGACTGTGGTTCTAAAATACGACGCCCGTCGCCAATAGCCCTCGAGTAGCTCTAGTGCGACGATAATTCAAACTAAATTAATTATTTTTAAGGAATTAAATGATGCGTTTCAGAATGGACTAACATTGAGTGGGCGATTTGTTTGGGCTTACTAGGGCTTCTTGGCGACTTTCTGGCAGCTTCACTTGGTTTCTCGTCCAGCATTTCCATCTTCTTCTTAACTCTATGCTCGCACGCCAAGTGTCGTTCCTTTGGCGTCCAGGATGGCGATTCCGTGACAGTTATGATTGAACTGCGGCCAACCGGAAAATAAAGTTCTTTTTTATTGAGGCAATCAAGTGACCGATTTGTTGTTTAAGGACTATATGAAAATATTACTGTTAGAAATTCTCATAATACAAGTAACAATTGTATGAAGTCGACGGCGGTATTACTAAAGATCTTAGTGGAAGAATGTGCTAAGTGACAAAAAGCCAAAAATAAGCTTTAAAGTTTTAAATTTGCACTTAGATTCATTAAAAACAGTACTTGCAAACGATAAAAAAGTACTTAACTTAAAGTTTATGAAAAACGGAGATGCTTGTTATCTTTAAAGAAGGGCAATTTTATGCGTGACGGAATGACATTTTGAACTGTAGAAATGAAGTAAAACAATTACCACAAAGCTATTTGCAAAGGAAAATTGTTTTTTTTTTTCAGTTTATATATTACTGTTAATGATTAAAAGATTATAAAAAAGTTGAAATTTTTTTAAGTATTTTATTATTATATTTTTGACTACTTTTTTTTGTTACGGAATGACAATTTTGCAACCACGACTGCATCCTGGTACTTAGAAATGGAAATTTCTGTGAATTAACAATACATTGAGTTTTTAAACTAATGAATATCTTAAATATGATATATAAGCTATGTAAATTATAATTTAGAGTAATCTACCTGTAACATGGTTTAAGTTATTAACTGTCATTTTACGTTACGGAATGACCGTTACGGAACTGCGCGCTGTAACGGGTGCGGGTTCGATTCCCGCCTTCGCCCTGGGTGTACTTCCTTTCTCTGTGACAGTAAAAATTCTTTCTGTGTCTGTCTTACTTGACGAAGGCTTATATAAGCGGGTCTCTGATCAAGCACACAAGCCAGAATATATATGTACCCTAACCTACCCTACCGTTACGGAATGACTAAAAGTTTCATAAATTTTATATTAAATTAAAAGTGTGTAAAGTAATTGATTTTTTTTATTATCTAGAATATTCATAAGATATTAAATATTACATTATGTACATTTATTCACATGTGTGAGGTTTTTCAAACACTTATCGAGGTCGATTTCCAACTAGCTGAAATGCAGCTGAATTTGCTGAGAAAACATATATTTTTTGTCCACAAGGCATCGCTCTCCTTTTTAGGGAAATGCGAATACATGTCCTTTATCGCCCCTGCTTTCTTAAATCATAACTTGAAAGCTTGTATTATAATTTTAAACCTAATTAGTAAATATTTTTTAAAAAAAGTGAAATTTCAAAAAGTTGACATTTTTATGGAATTTGCGCCCAGGGAATAATGTGTTCATTGACACAAAAATCTCATTTTATTCAAAAATGTCACATAGCACGTTCTTACACTGATCTCTTTAACTGGATCGATCAATTTCGCTTGAGACACTTTTTTCAAATGAATTACTCCATTATAACCAATCCTATTTAGTGATTGGACGAAAGCTTACTTTACTACTAAAGGCAATAATATTCTAGCCCACAAGTGACCAACAAGGCATTCACCAAGCTAATGTCACCATGCTTATTAAAGCGCATTAGAATCCTGCCACGTTTGTCACGATATTAGTAGAGACAATATTTATTTTCTCTAGTGTAAGTAAAGTACGTTTTTTAACGTTTCGAAGTCAACTTTTAACGTCCTATAAAAGGCCGTTTTAAATATATAGTCCTTTTTGGCGGAACTATTTATGGTTAATTAGGCTCTGTAGTTTCCGAAAATGTATCTGATGTTTTTCTACTATCAATAGTTTTATGTAATTTTATGAGTATGTAATGTCCCTGGGTTATAGAGTCACTCCTATAACACTGCTTTAAAGTTCAATTAAAAACTTACTAGACGACTAAGAAATCGAATTTAAATTGGCATGTTATTCTTAAAGGATTGAGCCTTCTAAATCAGCCATCAGTTGTTTTGATCCATGAGTGATAACGTTTTTACAGTACTTTTAGTATTAAAAATATCATGGAAGTCTTTTAATGTCGTCACTCACTCAATCTCATTTACTGATTATAGATAATTGCAAGAATTTTTTTACTAGTCTCAAATTGTAGGCATTTAAATGTAGATTAACATACAATCTTTAAAACTTATAAAAAATTATTTGAAAATGATGTTATTTGACTTTTTCTACGGAATCGTCACTCACTCACACGTCACTAACTCACATATCAGACTTGAAGGTCAGTCCACATTGGATAACTTCATCTTGGATCTTTCTTTCCAAGCGCATTCAATACCGATCGGTTGTTTCGCTTCAACTGTGGATTTTTAAAAACGCATGCCTTTAGATATTTCACGAGAGTAATCATTCGTATCTTCTACGTTATGATCAGGAGTTAGGGTTAGTTTTAATTATCCTTACACTAGAACTACACTAGGGCTATTGATGACGGGTATCGTAATTTAGAACCACAGTCGCATTATTATCAAAAGATTTATGACGAATAACTGTAAAATAAAATGCGGTTGCAATTTTTTTAAGCCGCTCTTCTCGATCAGGAGTCGTTTACTCTAATCACGTCATACGCATATTATACTTATTTAAAACAGTTTATTCCATTGAAATTATACTTGACAAAATGCCAATATTCAAGTATGGTTGGTGTCGACCTCATCACTTGACCAGGATTCTAAATTACGACGCCAGTCGCCAATTGGCCCTCATGTAGCTCTAGTTTGACGATATTTCAAACTAACCCAACCAAACTTTCCCATTTAAAGAAAAAAACTCGCATTCCTTTAGAGATATATATCGTATACTCTGTCTACTGTAGGTTTAGTGCGCCTTTATTCAACCAAACTTATTCCCACCTAGATTTAAATCATGCGTTTTGGAACTGAAACACCATTCGTAACTTTTGGGGGGCCGGGATAGCCTGGTCGGTAAGGTCTTGGACTGGCATACCTAAGGTTGCGAGTTCGAGTCCCGCTGCCTTCCGAAGACCCCCGTGTACGCTAATGGTGACTGGTGCACGTTAAATCCGTCGTGGTCACAAAGTCCTCCAAGTTCCCATACCAAATCAATACCTCTGGGAGTGACAAGCCAATTCTGGGGAGCTCTAGTTGGCCTCTGTCTCTAAAAATTAGATGGGTCCACTTATGTGCGTGTGTTGTCTGTCTTACTTGACGAAGGTTTATAAGCGGGTCTCTGACCAAGCACACAAACCTGAATATATATCTCTACCAACCAACTTTTGGGGCAAGTGAAAAAGGCATGCAATGTTTTCGGTGTCGCATGCGCTATATATTGTCTGTTGCGCATGCTCAGTATCTAAAGAAATTTACGTCAGTTGTCAAGTATGGAAAATATGTATTTTTTAAAAAAAAATCATCAAATGGATCTGAAACATTTTTTTACTATACATGAATGTGTGCAACACATATAAAGAAAATTATTCAATAAGAAAAAAAAAAATTCCGTTTTTAAAAGTGCAATTTGTCCCATTTACAGAGAATGACCCATATGTTTAAGTTGTTGAGAAAAACTCGTCAAGGGTGCTCAAAAACATGTAGTCACTTTGACCAAGTCAGGTGACTATGGGAGAACACTTTTTGGTTTGCCAATGCACAGTCTATTACATTTAATTTCTCTGGTTTAACCACCTCGTACCTGGTATTCCTCTTGAGTAGGGTAGGTACATATATATTCCGGCTTGTGTGCTTGATCAGATACCCGCTTATAAGACTTCATCATGTAAGACAGGCACAGAAAGAATTTTTACTGTCACATAGAAAGGAAGTACACCCATGGCGAAGGCGTGAATCAAACCCGCACCCGTTACAGCGCACAGACTGCTAGCGTAATGGTCCAAACTACTCGGCCATCCGGGCCCCGTATTCCTCTTTCTCCTTATATATTTCCTTACCATTCATGAAAACCATGCGTTACATTAATTCTAACACCACCACACAACCCATAAATGCTTTTAATTATCAAAATTACAATTCCCGCAATCTTTTACCTTCATAAAAACTTCATGTCTCCAGCAACACATAAAACCCCAAGACGCCCTATACCTCGGATCCTTATCTCTGGTCTGTTTGTCCACAAACAGAAATGTTTTGCAGGTCGAAAGGAAAAAGCCAATTTCATCAGCGGTCGTGGGAGAAAAGGTGTTTACCCAGCCCTTAACGGACGCTTTTTTACGAAGTGTCTAATAGGCCACTTCTATTACAAGGTTAGGCTTTTAGTTCGGTTGAGGTTTTTATCTGGTGTAGGTGTGTGCTTGCCTTTTTGATAGAAAGAATCGGTGTTGTTAATAACAATGTGTAAGATTTTTTTATGCGTATTTTTATTTCGATTACCTAAAAGGAAATGTAAGGAAATCAAGGTATGGGGTTGTTTCACGGAGGATCTGGCAATAGCTCTGTGGTTTTGTTTTCATGTCTCTCGAATTACTGTTGTTTTGTTATTCGGTAGTAAATTTTCGAAGAGAATATTTTAGTTGTTAATTTTTTTAAATTCCAACTTCTTTCAATGCAAGTTTTCCTTGATAAATGATTAAAACAACCAACAACACAGCAAAAGTTGTTATTTTAAAAAATAACAACTAAAATAACTTATTCTTAGAAAACTGAATTTACAATATCAACAAAAGTAATTTGAGAGACATGAAAACAAAACCGCAGAGCAATTGCCAGATCCTCCGTAAAACAACCCCATTGCGATGGGAGTCGAAAATCCAAAATGGTCTTTTGTGTTTTTTATATGTTTTTTTGGAGGGTGCTTATTCTAAAAACTGGTTTTCGAACATTGTTATCTGTCTGTCTGAAACCGCTCCACCAGCTCAAACTAAAAGATCTATGGGTTTCAAATTTGGTACACGAGTTTCCAGTACCTGTCGGACGTCATAATAAGGTTTTCGAAAAAATCGCTCATGCACAAAAGGTAGCTGCCATAGAACGTTTTAGTTTCAAACTTATTGAAATTTTCTTTAAATGTTTTCAGTTAGTGGTTATTGAAAGTGTTCAACACCCTTAGTTTAAGTCTTTCTCCACACTTCCCAACCACCGTGTCTGGTCTTTCTCTTCTGCTTATAGATTTCCTTACCATTTATGAAAATGATGAATGATTTGTAACATCCTCCGACAACCCATAAACAAACAAGTAGGTTTGTAACATAATCTGTCACTTAACCCGCTTCCACACACCAGTTATATTTAACAAGTAAAAAGGTGCCAAACACAGCATTAATTCTATATTAAACATTTACATGCTACATTTGGCTAGTTTTTTTTTATTTTTCGAAAATTCAATAACTATTACTTATCGTTTGCAAAAATTAATTTATATTTCAAAGAATAAATATGTAATATTCCTCGCTTTTAAATAGAATTAAAATATTTCATATCAACATACAAAGAATCTCGTAGTGAAATATATTTGACGTCATTTCAAACTGATTGATGTCGCAAAAATAAATTTAGTTTAATTTATTGTCTAAAAGAATTAAAGTTTCTCGAGCGATTGTTGCGAAAGGCAATGGTGATTAAATCTAATAAAAATGGCTTCCTATGCTTTTTAAATGAGCATTAAATTTTGCAGTTTTTTAAATAATTGAAGTACTTCTAATTCGAATTTTTTTCTGAAATTTTCATTGTATTCTTATTTCGATGCGCTAAATTTTTTGACGTATCACACTTGTCCGTAGCATTTGTAATTTGGGCTATGAAAGTGGGTGACGGACATACGGACAAACAGACGGACTGAACGATTATAATACGTTCCACTTTTTACGTTATAAACGTAGTGTGGAAGATAAAAGCCAATTTAATCTGTAGTCGTGTGAGAAAGGATGTTTATCCAACCCTTATAGAACGTTTTTTTTTTTCGAAGTGTCTAATAGGCCACTTCCATTACAAGGTTAGGCTTTTAGGTGGGTTGAGGTTTTTATCTGGTGTTGGTTTGTGCTTGCCATTTCGAAAGAAAGAATTGATCAGTGGTTTGTATTAATATGGCTTTATTAGGGAATGAATTCACATATTCAGGCAGTTCATAGAATTGAAGAGTACATGGGAAGAACCGCTTGATTTATTAGGAGTAGTCCCGTAATTGTGTCTGCTTGGCGGACATTGGCGGCAGGAAACCGGTTTCTATCTTTCTCCTTCGCTTGGTCCAAGCGTCGGAATCGTGCATCACGTGAATCTCGGTAGGTAGAAAAGTCGTGGTTTAGGACTTTTCAATTAATTTGCGAATCTTAAAATTTCTCTTAATTGTTTTAGAAAAATTCGTGATTTTCAATCAATCGTACTTTATTTTTAAAGCTTAACATGATGATGAACACAGTCTTTTGAATAAAACGCGGAACAGAATTCCAGGGTTGCAGTGAGAGAAGATGCACAAGAAAGTGAGAAACTGGTTTCCTTACACCAGTTTAGGCGATTACTCGCTATCATCGCCAAAGATGCCTGATGAAGAAAGTTTTCTACGAAATTAAGCGGTTTTTCCCCTGTACTCTTCAATTACTCGGAATATTGTTAATCAATTTTGTTTATCGCAATTTGTATGACAATTGCCATTTTATGTGTTTTGTATTCTAATTTGTCAGAGTTAATAACTATAGAAACTTTTATTCCAAGCAGGGTCATTTTAATGTAAAAAAATAACACAAAGGAGAAAAGTATTTTAAACTAATTATGCATAATTCTGGATAAAAGGATTTCATAAAATATTGTTTATAAAACTTTTTATGTATGTTAAAAGCATTTCTACACTCTTAAAACAAAAGAGTGAAATCCACTCCTATAGGGGAAGTGCATTTTAGGCACTTTAAAAGAGTGGAAATTAACTCAGACTGAGTTAAAACCGCTCGTTTTAAGAGTGTAGGACGTAGATTGCTTTCTTTTATTTCTTTTACCTACTCCGCAAAAAGAGTGAAATCCACTCCTATAGTTGAAGTGCATTTTTGGCACGGAAAGGAGTGGAAATTAACTCAGACTGAGTTAAAACCGCTCGTTTGTTTTAAGAGTGTAGTATTCCTTTTAAGCATGGATCACAAAGAATATATCTGAACAGTAAATAAATAGAAAAAACTTCAAACCACACACAAATGTTAATTTCAAAACTTCAAATCAATTTTAAAGAATAGTTTCGTAAAATTAATATAACTATTTACATATTAATTTACATTTTAATCCCTAATAATGCTCACTATTCGGAAACAAATTTATAAGTTGAATCAAGGAACTCAAACAAACATCAAAACATCAATTTCAAAACAAAGAAATCAATCATAAAGAACCTTTGATCTTTCTGAATTGGTTTAGAAGAGAAATCTCAAAACTCAAAGGAAACTGTACAAAGTTTAAAGCAACACCATAATTATGAATTCCAAAACAAACATATCAAAGATAAAGAATTTAGTTCTTAGAATAAGTTGAAAGTATCTGGTTTTCATATTATGTGTGATGAACAACCTGCCCTTTACAAATGCATACTCTCACATATCAATGTCGGATAAAACGAAAAAGGTATTTTATATTTCTACTTCAGAGCCAAAAAGAATGTAATGTTTTTGCAGTTTCAATTGCGGAATATGACTTTGTTTTTTTGCATAAAAAGAGTAGTTTCGTAAATTTATTATATTTCTCTTACGTATTAATTTACTTCTTTAACCTCTAATGATATTCACAATAAGAATGTTTCAGATGATGTAAGGCTTTTGTTTTCATTTTTCCGTGTCTTGCTATTTCATTGGTGTTTCGGTTTCACTCTCAAAATGAATTTCATAGATGAAAAGAAACTTTTATTTCTATGCAAGCTTTCTTTAACAAATGATTTGAACAACCAACAGCACAGCAATAAGTTGGCATTTCAAAAATTTAATAACTAAAATATTCTTAGAAAACTCATTTTAGAATTCCAAACCAAAAATGAAAACAAGACCGGTGGATCAGTTGCCATTCACGACATGAAACAACCCCATTCCGTTTTTTATTTAAAATTGAAATAAATTAATGGTTAACTTCTCTCAAAAATAGTCGTCTTTAGATATTACCTTAAATGTTTGGCATTTATTGACACTTCAAGCTACTTATTATCAAAAAGCTCTATATTATCACAAATGATCAAGTTAAACGAAAAGACGGTGTTTTTTTAACTCTGTCAGAATACTAATTATGTCGACAACAAAATCGACAATCAATCAACTTGAACTAACGCTTTTTGAGCAACAAATTTAATGTAGACTAGAAACGAATCTTTTAATCGAATTTTTTTTCTTATGCCTGTTATTTAAGCTCTTTACCAACATCAAGTCTGAAAGAGTTGTTTTTACTTGTCATATATAATTATGGTCGACAACAAAATGACAATTCAAACAACTTGATATGCTTTGAGCACGAATTAATGTAGACTAGAAACAATATATAATCGAATTTTGTTTCTTATGCCTGTAGATTCAGTTACCTATGAGTTTCTGAATTGTTGTGGTGGAGACAGATATATACAGGTTTGTGTGCTTTGGGCATCTGAGAGGTAGGGGGAGGTAGGTACATATATATCCAGGCTGTGGCTTGGGATCAGAACCGCTTAACCTCGTCAGTAGACAGACGCAGACAGAAACTGTCACAGATAAGGGAACCATCGACTCAGGTACAGCGGCAATGAGGATCCACCACTGGTCGCCCCTGAGTTTGGTTGGTTGGTTTGGTAGACATATATATTCTGGTTTGTGTGCTTGGTCAGCGACCCGCTTATAAACCTTCGTCAAGTAAGACAGACACAACAGACAACACACACACATAAGTGGATCCCTCTAATTTTTAGAGACAGAGGCCAACTAGAGGATCCCCAGAATTGGCTTGTCACCCCCAGAGGTATTGATTTGGTATGTGAACTTAGAGGACTTTCGGACCCAACAGATTTAACGAGCACGTACTCCGCATATACTCCGAGAGGTTATGTGTGTTGGTAGACATATATTCAGGGTTTTGGTCGGTCAGCGACCGCTTATAAACTCGAGTAAGCAGACACACGACAACAACCAGTGGGCCATCTATTTAGAGCGGGCACTAGAGATCCCCAGAATGGCTGTCACCCAGAGTATTGTTGTATGACTAGAGGACTTCGACCACAGATTACGAGCACGACTCGCATTACTCCGAGATGGTGTACTCCATGTAAGTAGTCGTTTCAGGCTGCCTATTTCTAGCCTCCTTTAGGAGCTTTAACACAGCCAATAACGCCTCGTAATTTAGAACCATGGTCAAGTGACGAGGTCGACACCATGTACTCCATTAAATCTGTCATTCAATTTGCAATTTGCTGCCGTGTTTTCAGTTCGATCTAAAATAAAAAAAATAGGCAAAAATTAGAATTTTCTAGAAATAATTGGCTTGGTTCAGGTGACGTATTTCTTCCATCTTTCATTCCTGCTTTTCTTTGATCGGTACTCCGATTGGTGCTCTGTAACCACGTGACATTGATTCACTAACCGAGTCTCGAGAAAGAATTTTTTTTTCATTCAGCATTTATGTTGCCCCTCAAGAACATAAACATGCTCATCATAAATAAATTTTAAAAAATTTTTACTTAAATTACTTATATTTTTAACTTCAAATTGGCCGATAATTGATACTATTAATTCACGAAATTTTAAAGCCAGACTAAAGGATGCCTACGCCATTTTGTGGGAGACAAAATTGGTCGTACTTTCTGAGATCCGTTAGCACTGGGAGCAGTTCATCCAGTATATAATATAGATCATTAAAAATAACCTTCTCAAATAGTTGTTAATGTTGTGAAAGTCAGTAACGGACAAAGACCTTATTACATATTCCATATTTATAAAGTTACATAGAGTATAGAACATATGCCTTTATCACTCTGAAAAGTACAAGATTATTTTGATATTCTTCTTTTACAAAAAAAAACTATTGTCTCGTCGAAAGAATGGGATCAAACCAGTATATTAAATCAAATATTTAAACTATATCTTTTCTATTGTTGAACTTTCCCTTTAAAAATATCCGGGAAGAATGAAAAAAGATTGTTATCGAAGGGTATACAAAAGAGATTAAGGTTTGGTTTTGAATATTGATGTGAAGTAGGACTTTGGTAAAGCAAACACTGATTTCTAAGCTCAAAATTTCTATTAAAAATATATATATATTATAGTAAAAATATATCATATATATATTTTTATAATATATTATACATAATTTATTATATATATTAATTTTTATTAATATATATATTTTCTATATATATAATTTATATTTATTTATATTAAATATAATATAAATTATATTACTATATATATATATATAATATAAATAATATATATATATATAAATTATATAATAATATTATTATATATAATAATATATATATATATATAATATATATTTTTTATAAAATATATATATTTATTTAAATAGTAAATATACTATAATAAAATACATTTGAAAAATCAAGTAAGCATTCGTAATTGGTTATTTTGATACAAATTTTCGAATCAAAAACGTCAGAAACATACATTATAATCTTAATAACCAAACCTAGAATTGATTACTTTATAATAGAATATTTTTTCTTCACTTACTTATATTAACTTGTTCCCAGTGTTACGTCATGTCACTAACAAATTGCCATGGCAACTTGCAAACGATTTTTTTCTAAATAAATTAAACAGTTTCTTAGAAAACTGTTGAATGGTTACCAAGCGTTGACGCCCTACTTTACAAACCGTGAAATTCTTCTACAGGCGCGAATTCTAATAATATAGAACGTCAAAAAAAATATGTAGGTGACCTCATATGTTAATTTAACGATTAATATACCCTTTTTGATTAGAGGTAGTACAAGTACGTTACTTACACAATGTCTTCTAAATGAGAGAACTTTAAGAGCGTTATAAGCTTCCTGGTTTTAAAAGAATTGTTTTTTATTGGCTTCAATATTCTAATTTGAAAATTTTGTTTTACCTCAATTTACATTAAAATAATAATAACAATTTGAATTGTTTTAGAATAAAATAAGAAATAAATAAATTTATGGGTTTTTTTGTGATTAAAAATGTGTTTATTACGATTTGTCATGTGTTTATGCACATGGTAAAAAATAGTAATTAAGCCTTTATTTCTTCATTTGAGACAAACAAACTGCGAAGTACGCTGCAAATATCAACTACCAAATATAAGAAACCATAATTTTTATAATTTTTTAGGAAAATATGAATATATTTACTTTGTAACTTATATTTTAAATATCGTAATTACTATTTAAAAAATTTAACCGTTGTTTCCTAATGTAAATCAAGCGCAAGTTTTTCCATTTTTCTAATTATGTTAAATGGCCTCTGGGTTAACAAAAAAACATAAAACAGTAAAACAAATTACAAATTATTTTATTTTACTCTTTACTGCATTTTTGCATAACTGAAATTTTAATTAAAAAATGTACATATCAACGAAGAAAACAGTGTTAAATTAAATTCAAACAAAATGATATTCAAGAAATACTAAGAACGTAACATGTTCATGTAAACAAAACACATAAATGTCCTTCACAAGTTAGCTAAAAACAGATTTGCATAATATTTTAAAAAACATACAATGTAAACAATCAACACTTGCTCATCAAACAACGCTGAAAAATGAAAAAAAAACATATGACTCCAGTAGGCAATCTTTTCTTAGCCTTTGTTGGAAAAAAGGATTTCTTTGGTTTCCATGGTAACTGAGTCACCTTCACCAGAATTGATGCGGATGCTGTGTTGTTTATCTTTTCTTCTTAATGGTTTCTTACGTTCCGTGGGAATCATGAGAATCTGTTTATGGCCAGGATGTTATGCATTAGGCTTGCTTTCCCGTGAAATTGATGTATGTGTGTGAGCTTATGCGTAAGTGCGCGTATGTGTAATTAATTTGTTTTTGTATATGCTTTAGCTTTAGATGCAGATAATCACTCACATTGCTTTATCACTCAATGCTCAATATACCATGTCTTCTCAACTTTAAGGCCAGAGAACCTCTTCGTGAGTCACACTTTCCTTTGTCGACTTTAAACGAAGTACGAAACTATATATTCACGTACTCTTAAAACAAAAGAGTGAAATCCACTCCATAGGGGAAGTGCATTTTTCGGCACGGAAAGGAGTGGAATTAACTCAGACTGAGTTAAAACCGCTCGTTTGTTTTTAAGAGTGTATGGTCTACTATACTTTTCAGATCCCAAACAGGTTTCGTTTCTCTCTTTCGGAACAGCCAACAACCCGAACTAGACGAACTGTGTGACGTCACAGAGAGCTTCCAATGCCCTATTAGTTTATCCCACCGTGTTTGTATTAAAACGTACCGATTCACAACAAGTAGTAGTTTCGGAGGTTGGACAAGCGTTTACTTTCACCGTCCAATGTGATTTAGTGTCCATTAAGTGCCCTCTAAGCCAATAGCCATCCATCGTGGATCCACTAGAATAATGACCTTAGATATAATGACCTTAGAATACTACTTTGACTAGAATGACCTTAGAATAATGGCCTAGAATAATCCACTAGAAGAACTCGGGTTACAGTAGAGTCATTATATTATAACTTTAATTTGTGCATATATGTGTATGCTTGGCTTATAGATATGGAAGTTGTGTATGTATTTGTGTGTATGCATCTACAAGAGCGGGATGGCCTAGAATAATCCACTAGAATAACTCGGGTTACAGTAGAGTCATTATATTATAACTTTAATTTGTGCATATATGTGTATGCTTGGTTTATAGATATGGAAGTTGTGTATGTATTTGTGTGTATGCATCTACAAGAATGGGATGGCCTAGAATAATCCACTAGAATAACTCGGGTTACAGTAGAGTCATTATATTATAACTTTAATTTGTGCATATATGTGTATGCTTGGTTTATAGATATGGAAGTTGTGTATGTATTTGTGTGTATGCATCTACAAGAATGGGATGGCCTAGAATAATCCACTAGAATAACTCGGGTTACAGTAGAGTCATTATATTATAACTTTAATTTGTGCATATATGTGTATGCTTGGTTTATAGATATGGAAGTTGTGTATGTATTTGTGTGTATGCATCTACAAGAATGGGATGGCCTAGAATAATCCACTAGAATAACTCGGGTTACAGTAGAGTCATTATATTATAACTTTAATTTGTGCATATATGTGTATGCTTGGTTTATAGATATGGAAGTTGTGTATGTATTTGTGTGTATGCATCTACAAGAATGGGATGGCCTAGAATAATCCACTAGAATAACTCGGGTTACAGTAGAGTCATTATATTATAACTTTAATTTGTGCATATATGTGTATGCTTGGTTTATAGATATGGAAGTTGTGTATGTATTTGTGTGTATGCATCTACAAGAATGGGATGGCCTAGAATAATCCACTAGAATAACTCGGGTTACAGTAAGTCATTATATTATAACTTTAATTTGTGCAATATGTGTATGCTTGGTTTATAGATATGGAAGTTGTGTATGTATTTGTGTGTATGCATCTACAAGAGTGGGATGGCCTAGAATAATCCACTAGAATAACTCGGGTTACAGTAGAGTCATTATATTATAACTTTAATTTTTGCATATATGT
Source organism: Oedothorax gibbosus (assembly GCA_019343175.1). Classification (NCBI taxonomy): domain Eukaryota; kingdom Metazoa; phylum Arthropoda; class Arachnida; order Araneae; family Linyphiidae; genus Oedothorax; species Oedothorax gibbosus. The sequence continues at coordinate 32,710,061 of CM033274.1, read as the reverse complement.
GTATGCTTGGTTTATAGATATGGAAGTTGTGTATGTATTTGTGTGTATGCATCTACAAGAATGGATGGCCTAGAATAATCCACTAGAATAACTCGGGTTACAGTAGTCATTATATTATAACTTTAATTTGTGCATATATGTGTATGCTTGGTTTATAGATATGGAAGTTGTGTATGTATTTGTGTGTATGCATCTACAAGAGTGGGATGGCCTAGAATAATCCACTAGAATAACTCGGGTTACAGTAGAGTCATTATATTATAACTTTAATTTTTGCATATATGTGTATGCTTGGCTTATAGATATGGAAGTTGTGTATGTATTTGTGTGTGTGCATCCACAAGAGTGGGATGCAGTGGTTATATGTGTGTTAGATGTAAGAAATAATAACACAAAAAAGTATTTAATACTTAGATGACTTAATTATCAGATCCCGACAAAAACATTTTTGCACCTTCTGCGTATAAATTTCATTTTTCTTATTCACTTTAGTTTTAGCGCAAATTTATGTTTGGTCTTTATTAGCATAAGTAAATGATAGTAAGGAAGAAGAATAATAAATAAATCAGCATTATAAGTTACAGACTATTTGTTGAGGAAAAATTAAAAAACACATTTTGTAAGCATGTGCGCGTGGTTTTAATCATCAAGTTAGAATTTAGACAACTCATAAACAAACAAACACTTTATTAACACAAAACAAACATTACAGAATAACTTTTTATTTTGTCACAAGGGGGTTAAAAAAACCGTATATATGTGACTAAATAATCATAACAGACTAACTAAAGTATGTTGCTGCTTTTGATCATCGATTTCATGTAACTGGTTATTTATTAAATAAACATTAAATATATACTCCATCTAGGTTATATTCAGTCATTCAAAGTAAATTAGAAAGTATATAAAAAATAAATTTGTTTAGACTTTATTTTTTAAATAATATTACACAAAAAAACTCAGTAACCGAACAAAATTTCTATTCGTTAATCAACAAATTCCCACTTTTCCCATACTTAAATTCCCACTTTTCCCATACTTAAATTCCCACTTTTCCCATACTTAAATTCCCACTTTTCCCATACTTAAATTCCCACTTTTCCCATACTTAAATTCCCACTTTTCCCATATTTAAATTCCCACTTTTCCCATACTTAAATTCCCACTTTTCCCATACTTAAATTCCCACTTTTCCCATACTTAAATTCCCACTTTTCCCATACTTAAATTCCCAACCTCGAAAGTGTTTGTTCAGAATACAAAAAAAAACTACAATTCCCTTCTATTTCGGGGCATGTTATTCAACGAAAGAAAAGTTTTCACCCTAAATTCCCTTTCATGAATTAAACATGTTTGAATTTAGCCCCGCCTTCCCTTAAAGACCGTAAAGAAAGAAGGTTCGGTTGGTTTTACAAAATAGTAAGGCGCGTTTCATATGCAAAGATTCCGGTAATTTTCGCCGTGCTTACGGTTCCGGATGATCACATTTACAATGTTAAGTTAATTGGTGGTTCACACGAAACCGAAACTTCAATTAACTTCAATCGCTAAATCGGAAAAAGGGTCGTACACTGTTAAAAATTTTGTGCTTGGTTTCACCATGATATTGGCACCTAGTAGCTGCAACGGCTGTGTGGTGAAATGTTTCACCTTTTTTTCGGTGTTTGGTTGAACCATTTTTCTGGATTTGGAAACAAAAATCTGAGAAATGGTTCAACCGAATACCAAAAATATGGTTTAACGTTTCACCACACAGCCGTTGCAGCTACTAGGAACCATATTTTTGGTGAAACTAAGTGCCTAATTTTTAACAGTGTATGCACAAGAAAAATCCATTTCATCCTTTTTCTTTTACTAAAATGATGATGATAAGAAAAAAAACGTGCTGGAAAGTTTTCCTACAGACTCGTTTTTATTTTTAGCTATTAATTTGACAAAAACGTTTGTTAAGACACTGTGAAACCAATTCTGAATGATATAAACCCCGTCCAGCGTGTTTATTAAAGAGCCATTGGGTTATTCATGAGTGTTGGTGTTTTTCGGGTTCATTTCTTTCTGCACGTAAATGTCTCGGTATAAAACATGGATGATAGGATTTTGTGCAATATAATAGTTGAAAAATCGATAAGAAAAGTAGTTTGGCCTTGCAAACGCTCATACAAGTTGTTTTCGAAAAGTTGAAGTGATGATCTAGTGTTTCAATTTTTAATGTAAAAAATTAACTGGTTTGTTTTGCTAGTGTGAAACTATTTTTTTTAAACTATTAAGGCGTAAAAAAGTAGTCTTAATTGTCGTGGCTATTCAAACGATTAGTTACTAAAAAGTATAGTATTCTGGAATTACACTCATAAAAAAATTGTGTTGTATTTAAAAACAAAAAAAAAACGTGTTTTTCCAATTATTAGAAGTTGTGTTGAAACAATACGAAAATTGTATTGCGAACAATTTGTGTATTGCGAAAATTATAAAGCATGGTTAGCACAAAATTCGTGTTAAAGGGATCCGTGTTCAAGTATCAAGGTTATTATAAAAAACACTATAAAATACAAATGTTCCATTACCATAATACTATTTAATTTTCAAAGCTCTAGAAAAAATTTAACTCTCTTTCATAAAACAATTTTCAAATTCGTCTGAAAGACTTCAATCTGGGACATATAGTTTTTAAAACACGACATCCAATTACTTACTTGCGGCTATGTGTACTAACAAAAGAGTTCATTCCACTCCTTTACTTAACTTTTTTTTACAAAAAACAATTTCAGAAAGTATCAATTATCATTATATGAGCTAGTAAGATAAGAAAACAGAAGATGCATCAATTTTTCAGAGAATAGAAGAATCGATCTATTGAATTAATCTTACATTCTTGAAGATCATCAAGATAAATCGTTTTCTGAAGTGAACTGAAGAAATCGCAGTGTAAATCGAATTCGGTTTTAAGATTCCACAACACAGTCGTACTGCGTGAAATAGAATGAAATGGTCTGTTCTATGTTATCGATTATTCAAAGTAATGATTAATTCTGAGGAACAAATAACTTAAATATTTGCTTGGGTTGTTGTCAAAGAAAATTAAATTAATTCTGATCGTTGATCAAATTGGCTGAAGTGTTAAACTAGTTTTCACTGTATTAGAATAAAATTTGAATTTTAACTGAAATTTTAATTTCTTAATTTTTTATAATGTTTATGTAGGAAATGATTATAAATGATCCATACTATAAAATTTAAAATTATAAAATTTATATTTTAAAAAAATTATGAAAATATTATTACATACATACCCATATTTTTAAAATATTATTACATGCATACACATATTTTAAAAATATTATTACATGCATACACATATTTTAAAAATATTATTACGTGCATACACATATTTTAAAAATATTGTTACGTGCATACACATATTTTAAAAATATTGTTACGTGCATACACATATTTTAAAAATATTGTTACGTGCATACACATATTTTAAAAATATTGTTACGTGCATACACATATTTTAAAAATACTGTTACGTGCATACACATATTTTAAAAATACTGTTACGTGCATACACATATTTTAAAAATACTGTTACGTGCATACACATATTTTAAAAATACTGTTACGTGCATACACATATTTTAAAAATACTGTTACATGCATACACATATTTTAAAAATACTGTTACATGCATACACATATTTTAAAAATACTGTTACATGCATACACATATTTTAAAAATACTGTTACATACATACACATATTTTAAAATACTGTTACATGCATACACATATTTTAAAAATACTGTTACATGCATACACATATTTTAAAAATACTGTTACATGCATACACATATTTTAAAAATACTGTTACATGCATACACATATTTTAAAATACTGTTACATGAACACACATATTTTAAAATACTGTTACATGCACACACATATTTTAAAAATACTGTTACATGCATACACAGTTTTTAAAAATACTGTTACATGCATACACAGTTTTTAAAAATACTGTTACATGCATACACATATTTTAAAAATACTGTTACATGCATACACAGTTTTTAAAAATACTGTTACATGCATACACAGTTTTTTAAAATACTGTTACATGCATACACACACACAGTTTTTAAAAATACTGTTACATGCATACACACACAGTTTTTAAAAATACTGTTACATGCATACACACACAGTTTTTAAAAATATTGTTACATGCATACACACACAGTTTTTAAAAATATTGTTACATGCATACACACACAGTTTTTAAAAATATTATTATATCCACACACACATATTTTAAAAATATTATTACATCCACACACACATATTTTAAAAATATTATTACATACACACACATATATTTTAAAAATATTATTACATACACACACACATATTTTAAAAATATTATTACATACACACACACACATATTTTAAAAATATTATTACATACACACATATTTTAAAAATATTATTACATACACACACATATTTTTAAAATATTATTACATACACACACATATTTTAAAAATATTATTACATACACACACATATTTTAAAAATATTATTACATAAACACACATATTTTAAAAATATTATTACATACACACACATATTTAAAAAATATTATTACATACACACACATATTTAAAAATATTATTGCATACACACACATATTTTAAAAATATTATTGCATACACACACATATTTTAAAAATATTATTGCATACCACACTTAATATATCATCCAATATTTTAAAAATATTATTGCATACACACATATTTTAAAATATTATTGCATACACACACATATTTTAAAAATATTATTGCATACACACACATATTTTAAAAACATTATTACATACACACACATATTTTAAAAATATTATTACATACATACACATATTTTAAAAATATTATTACATACACACACATATTTTAAAAATATTATTGCATACACACACATATTTTAAAAATATTATTGCATACACACACATATTTTAAAAATATTATTGCATACACACATATTTTAAAAATATTATTGCATACACACACAAATTTTAAAAATATTATTGCATACACACAATTTTTAAAAATATTATTGCATACACACATATTTAAAAATATTATTGACATACACACATATTTAAAAATATTATTACATACACACACATATTTTAAAAATATTATTACATACACACACATATTTTAAAAATATTATTACATACACACACATATTTTAAAAATATTATTACATACCCACACATATTTTAAAAATATTATTACATACACACATATTTTAAAAATATTATTACATAACACACATATTTAAAAAATATTATTACATACACACACATATTTAAAATATTATTGCATACACACACATATTTTAAAAATATTATTGCATACACACACATATTTTAAAAATTATTGCATACACACACATATTTTAAAAATATTATTGCATACACACATATTTTAAAAATATTATTGCATACACACACATATTTAAAAATATTATTGCATACACACATATTTAAAAAATATTATTACATACACACATATTTAAAAATATTATTGCATACACACACATATTTTAAAAATATTATTGCATACACACACATATTTTAAAAATATTATTGCATACAACACACTATTTTAAAAATATTATTGCATACACACACAATATTTTAAAAATATTATTGCATACACACATATTTTAAAAATTATTGCATACACACATATTTTAAAAATATTATTGCATACACACATATTTTAAAAATATTATTGCATACACACCATATTTTAAAAATATTATTGCATACACACATATTTTAAAAATATTATTGCATACACACACAAATTTTAAAAATATTATTGCATACACACATATTTTAAAAATATTATTGCATACACACACATATTTTAAAAATATTATTGCATACACACACATATTTTAAAAATATTATTGCATACACACACATATTTTAAAAATATTATTGCATACACACATATTTTAAAAATATTATTGCATACACACACATATTTTAAAAATATTATTGCATACACACACATATTTTAAAAATTATATTGCATACACACATATATTTTAAAAATATTATTGCATACACACATATTTTAAAAATATTATTGCATACACACACATATTTTAAAAATATTATTACATACACACACATATTTTAAAAATATTATTGCATACACACACATATTTTAAAAATATTATTGCATACACACATATTTTAAAAATATTATTGCATACACACACATATTTTAAAAATATTATTGCAAACACACACATATTTTAAAAATATTATTGCATACACACACATATTTTAAAAATATTATTGCATACACACATATTTTAAAAACATTATTACATACATACACATATTTTAAAAACATTATTACATACATACACATATTTTAAAAATATTATTGCATACACACATATTTTAAAAATATTATTGCATACACACATATTTTAAAAATATTATTGCATACACACACATATTTTAAAAATATTATTGCATACACACATATTTTAAAAATATTATTGCATACACACATATTTTAAAAACATTATTACATACATACACATATTTTAAAAATATTATTACATACATACACATATTTTAAAAATATTATTACATACACACACATATTTAAAAAATATTATTACATACATACATACATACATACATACATACATACATACATACATACATACATACATACATACATACATACATACATACATACATACATACATACATAGTAATATTGTTCGATTTAATTGTTGATATTCTGTAAAAAACACACATAACATAAAACTGTCGCATAACAAGTAACGTGTAATAAATAAGTTTTTATTGATTTAGATATTTTAGATACCAGCTAATAAATTTATATTTTAAACATTTCTAGACTTTAAAAAATTGCAAAAGAATTTTAAAATAACCCTTATGGAAAATGTATTCTTTTTAAAACCATCTGATAAAAACAGGTCAGATAATTTTGTTTAAAATTTTTTCACATAATTTAAAAAAATTACCTACAGAAAACCATTCTACAAATTGGCGTTCGTTTTTTAGTCTTTCTCTTTCCTGTCAGACACTGTTTAAACAAAATCTTATATTAGACTTACTCAGTTTCTTTTACTTTACACAAGACCTGTAATGTCGAATTGGGAAAAAAACGATATAGCGTATATATTTTATTTCTTGCGCTAAAGGAAATTAAATTATCACAAAAACTTCTAGAAAAAGATTAATCTTCATGCGTATCTTCGTCAGAGAATAAACAAATTTCGTTCTTCTTTTTTTCTTTTTCTTGTGCTTCGAAAGAAATTACACCTGCTCACTTTTTATCCGAGCATTCTAAATTACCCCAGAGGATATTTTGGAATTTCCTTGTTTCGAGCAATGCATTAAAAATGCGCTGTGTAATATATATTATGTTATCTATACATTTAAACAGACAACCAGGATTAGTTGAATAATTATAGATTCGTAATGTGCACGAATATTTTAGAATTTCATTGTTTCAAGCAATTCATTAAAATGCGTTCTGTAATATATACCTGCATACATATATTTAATATATTTATATTAATATATTTATTTATTATTATTTATTTAATATATTTAATTTTATATATTTAATATATACATTTCCAAAAGCAATCATATTATTTGAATAGTTTTAGATACGTGATGCGTATGGATATTTTAGAATTTACCTTTAGAATTTTTTTTGTCTTAGATATATAATATTTTTAAATTAATATGTTATAAGTAGGGATACTTTACCGATAATGATACTTGACCCAAAGCCTTTTCTACATAATAAATATCGAATCAAAAGGGGCATATAACTTCTTTTTTTAATTAGCTAATGGCACATTTTGTAATTCTAAAACGATATATACGGCTAAAACCAAGTGCATGTTTGTAAATCTAAATACCCAGTTAATAATACTTTTAAAAGTTCATATTAACTGGGTATTTGGATTTACAAAAATGCACTTGGTTTTAGCCGTATATAACTTTTTAGAATTGCAAAATGATTTAAAAATCATCACAATCTATCAACTACTTTGGAAGATTTTATTGACAAAACCAAATTGCTATTTTATAAAATAAAGCTTCTGGGCATATGCACTAAAAAAAACTTCATATGGTAATTAATTTTTCTCTTTTCTTTCATAAATATTAATTCTTAATATATGGAATTATATTTTAAGTTCCTTAAATTTATTGATTCTTAAAACGGGGTTATTAAACGAAAAATTCATCAAAACTCTAAATTTTATTTGTTTGTATATGCATTTAAGTATAATTATTTTGATAACTATACAAAACTTTCTAACCTTCTTTTAATTATTACAACAATTATTTTATACAAAAATATTAAATTTTTGAAAATTGTATACTTCTCAATTCAAGATATTTTGTAATCATATTGTTCTACAGTATTGAATAAGTGCGAAGTAACTTTTTAGTTATTATGAATATTGAAACTCTTTATAACTGTGCTTGTTTAAAATAACATATTTTCATTATTCATTTAAATATATACGATTAGTTTAAAAAAATAGGTGCGTGTTTTGTTTTAAAAATTTCCATTTAAGATTTTTTCAGCGTTTAGTGATTAAAATATTCACATTACATTAAAATATATCATTTTTTAAATTTTTAAAAACTCCGATTGGGCTTTATATTAGAAAATATATACTACCATAAGTATAACCATATTAATTTAGCTCACATATGTCAAAAATTGACATTATTATAACCTAAAGCAATACTTCTGTTTGCAATAACATTTATGTAGTAACTATATACTTATTAATATATTGCTTGTTTTGAATACAATTCAAGAAAAATATTTATAGAAACATTTTTCAAAAATGGTATAAAATGCTGTAGCCTAATGCATAATTGAATTAAATAGAAATTAATGTATAAACGCATTTTTCCTAGTTTTATCCCTAATGACCCTAAAGCCAATTATGTCTTTAGATTATTATCAAAAAGAGAAAAATTGCAATCTAAGTATGAAAATGTAAATACTCTTTATATTTTATTATGAATTAATCCATAAGCCTATAAAAAAGAACGGATTATTTCAAAAGTGGTCCAATTCCACTTTACAACAAATTTAAATACAGTCCACACTCCGAAGGTCCGTAAACTCTTTTGCTGAGCCGAAGTTCTTGGTTTACATTTTATTCACGAAGTAGAGTTCATGATGTAAATTGCAACAAATAGTTATTTATGCAAATAGTGCGAAAAGTAAGGCTTTTTTTAAATGTGTTGAATAAATTATTTCAAAATTCACGAGTTTAAAAAGGCTATTTTCAACGTGTTGCCATACACTAGTTTTTATAATAACGTGCGAAAAATGTATTTATTAAATTGACATTTATTGATTGGATTATTAATTATTTTATTATCACGTTCAAATTATTTGAAGGTGATTATTTATATTAATGATTATTTTAAAATCACGTGCAAAATGTATTTCTTAGATTGGCATTTTAGATAAGACGCCAAATAAAGAATCACGTTCAAATAAAAAACAATTCCACCAATCACAAAGCCGCCGAATAAAATATCACGCTCAAATAGAGAATAATTTTACACCAATCATATGCTCTTATTTACTTTGTCGCACTAGTGCGTAAAAGTAACTTTGAAACACGATTTCGTTAAAAGCATCACTTTTAACACGATTATTGATTTGAAAAAGTTAGTTTTTTGCGTGATATTATTAAAAAAACAGTAATTATCTGCATTTATTCCACTATTACTCGTCATTTGTTTACGTGTATAATTGTAATTTAAAAAAAATCCTTATAAGCTGACTGGAATACAAAACTATGTATCATTCACTGCCCGTGGTCAGCTTATTGAAGATTCTACGCAGAACCACTGTTGCGGAGTAGACACGCTGAGGAGAAATTTAATTAAAAACCAATCCTTCCTCGAAAATTAAGAGTTTTTGAAGCTAATACTTCAGATTTACAAGTACAGTCCCTGGACAAATTATTATACGCACTGTATTTTTTTTAGTAATGATGAAAACCTACCAAAGACTGCCATATCATTAAAGAAATAGAAAATATAATCATAAAGTATATCATCAAAAAAGATGTCGATATATGTATTAAGTATAGCAGATAGTATTTTCTATTCAATAGCTTAAGTTTAGGAACACAAATGTCCTTCTAAAGGGATTTTGTTCATCTTGATTGATACATGAAATCTTGCAGTGCGTCTAATAATTTGTCCAGGGACTGTATAGATTGTATTTTGATGGACGACTGGAATGACCATGCCTACGGTGACGTCACAACTTCTTCGATATTGTCTTATACCCCACAAAAACACACTCAGCAGCTAATTCGTCTAAATTAGAACGGCAACGCCAATGGTACGTCAGCGCTACGTCAAATATTGTCTTCTATTCCACCCTCCATCACGTTCGTATTACCTATCCTACACATTTGAATTTTTTTTTAAATATCAAAACAATACATTGCTTTTAGTATCATCAAAAAGCACCACGAAAAATCAGTGATTTTTTTATTTATCTTTTTTCTATTATTTATCTGTTTTGAAGAAGGTATTTGAAACACTAGGTCTGCAGAAAAAACTGCAGTTTTCTTGCAGCAAAAAAACTGCAAAAAGGCTGCAGTTTGTCTGCCTCCCAGCTAAAATATTCTGCACAATTGCTTCACAAAATCTTCAAAACGGCTGCAGTTTTTCTGCCACCCAGCCAAAATATTCTGCAAAATTGCTTTACAAAAACTAAAACTTAAGGGATTTGAAACACTAGGTCAGCAGAAAAAAACTGCATTTCTTTGCAGCAAAAAAAACTGTAAAAAAAAACTGCAGTTTTATTCTGCAGACTAAGTGTTTCAAATCCATTAGTTTTTTTTTAAAGTTTTTTTAAGCAATTCTACAGATTTTTTTTGGCTGGGACAAAATATGATTAAAACTGTGTATTAGAATTCAAAGAGAGTGGACTTGGATCACTGTTAAAATGAGTTCTTTTATTATAATGGCTGTAAAATAATAACCCATTTATATTTTTTTCAAATGACACTGCCCTAAGAGTAAGTGACATTCTTTCAGTAGTTTAAGTACCGAAAATACAAAACTCTTTGAAAAGACTATTAATTTACATATTAACGTTTTTTAGACACTCGTGAATAAACATTAAGACTTTAAATTTAAATAAAATTTTATTCCTAAGAGATACTGTAATCCCATGGATATCATAGTTTAAGTTATAATTATGGGAAACAAAAATAACGTTATTGATAACCTGTTACTTAATAAACAAGAACAGGCTTGTAATTCGAAAATCTATTTTTTTTTTAATTTGTATCATATACACGAAATAATTTATCTTATCCTCTTTAAATTCCATTTTTTTTACGTTCTGACATTACATTTATTTAACATTCCTAATTATTTTGATTTGCAGCAATAATTTTGGAATCGAAATTTGAACAGTTTTACAAAACAAATAATTTTTTAATATTTCTAATATATGGCGTACATTCAATTAGTTTTCCGTTTCTATTTCTTTGTGTTGCGCACTAGTTCAAGTGTTTCTCTTGTCAATTTACTGCAATTTGGAGTAATCAAGAACTAGGGGAGAGATAGTTTAACAAGGATGACCTAATTCATTATGTTTTAAATCCTAACTCCTATGAAAGTATTTGCAATAGCCCTAGTGTATCTCTAGTGCGACGATTTTTCAAACTAACCTATCCTAAAAGTATTGATATGTAAGGTAAGGTAATCGTTTCCGGCTGCTTATTTCTAGCCTCCTTCAGGAGCTTTAACACAGCCAATAACGCCTCGTAATTTAGAACCCTAGTCAAGTGACGAGGCCGACACCTGAGCGGGCACCCGATGGAACTTCGAGCGACATCGTACGCTAACGCCGTCGGGACTTTGGACTCCACAGATTTAACGAGCACGTCTCTCCCTGTGTACTCGGGCCCATCAGTGATGAGGATTTTTCTACTATTTCTAGCACGGATCCGATTTATAGGATGACTGGCAGTAGGTGGGAACGAACCCCAGCACTCCTGAGAAGGTTGAATCTCTAGGCTGATGCCCTAACCACTCGGCCACGGACGGGCCATTGATATGTTATTAATTGATAAAGTTTAAAAATAGTGTCGCCATCTGTCAATAATTATTTCTCATTTTAAAAAAATCAAAAATTATAAATTAACAACCAGATTATACGATATTTTCCTTTCAAATTCGTTTCATTTTGCTTTTATTACGATTTTTTATGCCAGGAGAAAAAATGCTTGCATGGCAAAGTTAATACATAATAAAAAAAATAATCAGAAATAATAATAAGTTAATACTTAATACAAATAAGTTAAATCTTTTCAAAACTAATGCATTTGGTTTATGGGATTGACTATCCCTCGTACCAGGGTATTGGCGCAGTATGACCTTAGATGCCCATGCGCCATAAAACCCGAACATACATCTTACCAGGGTATTTCACTTGGTATCTAACTAACTATACTTTTTAGGTAAGGCTAACTAACTACCTCCAAACTATCTAAACTCCTGGGATCCAAACTAACTAAACAAAACCTTCACTGACTTAACTCAAATTCAATCATCGAATTTCCTTTCCTTTTGGTTGATGGATTTTTAAAAAAACTTATGCGTTAAAAACATTTCTTAAAAAACATATTTTACGAAAATAATTTATTTCAAAATATATAAAACTAATTTGTGTAAAGTAATAGATACTAGTTTGTTATCATAAAATATGATTCTAGATATGATTTATTGCTGTGTGCTATTATAATAATTGTCCTTGTGACAACAAATGAATGATAAATGGTTTTTAAGGGTAAAATTGGTCTAAGAACCATGACTTTATAATATCCTTACTAAAATGTAAATTTAAATAAACTGAGTATTTTTAATACTAACTTCTTTGAATTACAAGTAACACAAATTATCAAATACGCAGAAGTCTTTTATCTATATTTAACCATAGAGAAATGTATACTGTAAAAAATATAATGTAACGTTACTCCATAAAACTGGAAACTTTGTATCTAGCTTTCATGGACTCACATTATTTGTAGCAGTAGTATCACTACCTTAACTCATAAATATAAATTGCCAAAAACAAAATTATACTTTTCGCAACGCAAATCTCGCCAAACAAAATCTTTTTGACAAATGGATTTTTTAGCGACAAAACACAGTAGTTGGTTGGTAGATATATATTCAGGTTTGTGTGCTTGGTCAGAGACCCGCTTATAAACCTTCGTCAAGTAAGACAGACACACACCACACACACATAAGTGACATATACTGCCATATATCGCCACCTCCACAATTTAGACATGTCCCTGAAGGTGAGGGAAATAGTCTCCAGGGACCTGTACCCGTGGGAAACTGCGCCATGACCGCCCACAAGACTTTCGGACCCACAGATTTAACGAGCACATAATCCGCATTTACTCGGTGGGTCTTCAGTGGTATAGGGACTCGATCGCGGGACCTTCCGATTCCGAGAACGAGGCCTTAACCACTAGGCTATCCACGACCCCAAATCCCAGTATATACAGTTAAAGGGAAGGTTTATAAGCGGGTCTCTGACCAAGCACACAAACCTGAATATATATGTCTACCAACCAACCAACCAGTTAAAGGGTCACAGTACACAGTTAAGGCTACAAATGCAAATATTCCGTTTAACAGTGGTTAAACATTTTTGGCGACTTCATCGCTTAATCCGCAAAAAAATTTCGATATGAATTATTCTTGAGTCACAATTGCCCCGAACACAAATTCTGTATTATAATGTATTTGATTTCTATGACAAGTATTTTAGTATACACCTAGCAATTGTTAGGGGGGACCGGAGCCCTCCATTGAAGCCCATGTTAAAATGAGCTTTTTTATGTACCTTTTTCTCAGAATCTGTTTCATATTTTAATGAAATTTTTACTAGTTATTAAATGGATGTTTAACTATACTTTACTGGAGGCATTTTTAAGTTTGTTTAGTTTTTAATTTATAAATTTTTAAGTAAAACTACATATTTTTGCCCTAAAAAACATCAAAAATATTAAAAAGAAAAAAGTAAGATAGTTTTACTCAAATCCCTCCAGCGAATTTTAGAAACCATCTTCTTAAATACGTATAAAAAATTGCAGGTTTATATTTATAGTAGATTCTGAGAAAAAAGTACACGCACATTGAAAAAGTAAGTTTTGAGATATAAGCGTTTAAAGTAAACAATAGTGGTTTCTTACCTAAGAAACATAAGGGGATCTTACCTAAACAAAAAATTTTTTAAAATATATTAAAAATACTTCTAGTACTTGAAACTTTTATTTTAAGATATCGTTGTACAGCTAAAATTGCATAATTTAACAAACACTATAAACATTGAAATGTCATTTTTGAAAATTTCGGGGGGTCTGGTCCCCCTTAAATTGTTGGAACTTTTGTTACATTTTAACAAATTTACCAAAAATATAAACAATATAATATCAATAAAATGTCAAAATAAAATTTAACTGAATCCTTTACACGGAACACTTATCTTTACAAAAGAGCTTAAACATCACAATCTCAATAACGTTATCTTCTTTAACCCTACAGCGGAAGACGAAAAAATTAATTACTTTCTCATATCTCATTAAAACGATAAAACCCTCTGCGCCACAAGTGTTCCAGAAAATTTATTTTGCAATCTTTAAAATATACGCTAAAAGTAATTAGTCTGATATGAATTAACTATTCCAAAAGACGAAATAAGCACCAAAAAATGTTTTAATTGTGCTAACGCAGTAAGCTTGTTCTTGGAATTCACGTTATAATTGTGGCAAGATTATTATTATTTTTTTTTAATTTTAAGTAATAAATACGTAGAATAAATTTGTATTATGATGCTAATTGTACTTTGTAGCAAAATCTTTCTTATGCAGGAAAGTATAATTTGCATTTCAAAATAAATCTGAACATCATTAGGATAATTGATATGGCCTGTTATTTACTAGCTTTATATACCCGGCGTCGCTCGGGTGTACCCTCAATAACGGGAACTTTTATATTATGTAAACTTTTATATTATGTAAACTTTTATTTTATACCAATCGATCACCCTCTCACTTGTCAGCACCCCATCAGAATTATATTACTATAAACACATACACTACACACCCCCATGAATATATATCAGCATTATATATATTTTTTAATGTCCGACTACATCCCGGCTCTTCTTTCTAGGAATTATAAACTCATTGATACAATACACAATTGAACATAACTATTCGCCAATATTTCCATTTGTATACTTCAACAAGTAGGTTTGTAACATAATCTGTCACTTAACCCGCTTCCACAGAATAGTTTTATTTAACAGGTAAAAAGGCGCCAAACACAGCATTAATTCTATATTAAATATTTTCATGCTAAATTTGGCTAGTTGCATTTTATTTCGAAAATTCAATAATTATTACTTATCGTTTGCAAAAATTAATGTACATTTCAAAGAATAAATATGTAATGTTCATCGCTTTTAAAAAGAATGAAAACATTTCATATCAACATACAAAGAATCTCGTAGTGAAATATATTTGACGTCATTTCAAACTGATCGATGTCGCAAAAATAAATTTATTTTAATTTATTGTCTGAAAGAATTAAAGTTTCTCAAGCGATTGTTGCGAATGGCAATGGTGATTTAATTCTAATAAAAAATAGCTTCCTATGCTTTTTAAATGACCATTAAATGTTGCAGTTTTTTAAATAATTGAAGTACTTTGAATTCGAATTCTTCTCTGAAATTTTCAATGTATTCTAACTTCGATACGATGAATTTTTTGACGTATCACACTTGTTCTTAGCATTTGTAGTTTGGGCTATGAAAGTGGGTGACGGACTGACAGACAGACTGAACGATTATAATACCTTCCACTTTTTTGTGTATAAACGTAGTGTGGAAGCTAAAACTGAACAACGATCTGTAAAATTAAATCAAGTTCGGAAATATTATTAGAATCAAGTCGAGTAAATTTGTCCAAGAATTAAAATACTAACAAAGATTTAAAATTAAAAAAAGGTAGGTGTGTAATATTTACTGTCTCTTAGAACTGTTTTCATGTAAAATTCTGGGGTTTAAAAAGCGGCACACACAGCATTTAGTTTCATTATAAAAAATTTAAACTTCAAAAGTCAAATTTTGTCGCCAATGTTTTAATTTTTATGTACATATTCTCAAACTAAAATATTATAACTAAAAATTAAAAAAAAACTCAGTTTATATAATATAAACTAACCAAGAGAAATAGTAGCACTTAGTAGCAATTAAAAACCAGACAACGTAACTACTTATATAAATCCTAAAACCTAATATCAATACCAGACATTTCACCTACTAAACTACATTTACAGATTCTAAAACATCTTGAAAACTTCTTGAATCACATTATAAGGTTACCTATACTAACAAAACCCCATTTAATGCCGGGTTGTTCAATGCAAAAGGCCCTTAAGACAAACCCTCTAACTGTAACCGCTACGAATCTTGTCACAGGACATGTCATGCTCAGTAAATCTACCCCCCTCCCCCAATCCGCCCCTCCTTAATTTCATCTGTCTAATGAGATTTGGGATGCAAGGGTTTCCACACGATTTGGGATATGTAAGGAGGCTAGCATGTTATGGGGATTATCGCTTTTTTTCGGATTGTTGAAAATATTGGGTAATGTATGGCTGTGGAGAATACCTACACTGTTAAAATAGGGTACTTGACTAAATTTTTTTTATTGGCTTAAAATATTCTTATGCCAAAAATAATAGACCCGTATTTTTTCTTTTTTTCAAATACCCCATAAAAAGGCAGAAAAATGAATTTTAAAATTAGGACGAAAAATCACTCCCGAAAACGCTTCCTGGCTGTCACGTGGTATCTGTGATGTCACTAGTGACTATAAACAAACTTTGAAACACCACATTGGAATCGATTTTAGGCAAATTTGAAATATCCGCTTCTGTAAAAAGCCTTACATTATCTCAATATTTATTATTTCAAGTGTAAATCAGATTAAATCAAGTTTAATCAGAAAACAAAAAACATCACGCCGGTTTGTTTATAGTTACTAGTGACGTCAGCCAAACCGTTGTGTTTGTGATCACGTGATGATCACGTGAAAAAAATGCTTTTTTAAAATGATTTTTTTAATGATTTAAAGAATTATTTCGCAAAAAAATTATATGCATTTGTTATTTTTGACTTTCAACTATAATTTAAATAATATTGGAAGGTATTTTGGCGATGCAGTCAAGTACCCTATTGTTTGACTGGTTTCACTATAATAATGATTCCAAATAGCTGCAACTTTAGCCACTATACTGCAACGGTTGTGTTCTGAAATACAATTTCACCCTATTTTCGGTATTAGGTTGTCATATACTTTTGACACTGCCTACCATTTTTTCCCCTTTCGGTCGTGATCGTGTAGTGTCAGTACATGGCGCTGTGATGTCAGCCATGATCGCGTAATGTTTGTGTTTTTGTGCCCGTGTTGCTGTTTTTTGCTCAACTCTTCTTGGGAAATGGGAAGGCGTTGGTGTTGGATGTTTTGCTGGCAGAACTGGGGTGGCTAGCCGAATAGGTCCACTAGCGGTTTTTTAAGGGTTTTTAATGCGGAAATGTTTTAAAGTGGCTTTTTGTTAAGAAAGCCTCTTTTAAATGTTTTTAATAATTAAATCTTTACGGCTGGCTCAATCTTCCTCTCAATGAGCGGAAAAAGTGTATCAGCTCCCCAAGCATAGCCGGCTTTGGTAGAGAACTGTCATCTTCATATTGTTAGCTTCGATGTTGCAAATTGGATCTAAGTGTACGTGTGTTCTGAACTCATGAATAAAGTGTTCTTGTAAATGGAAAACTTTTCCTTGCTGGTTCCTGATCAATGTCTTAATCCCACGAGTATGATTGAGCGTGATTCCGTCAACCATGCTTGGTTTTGGTGACGCCACATTGTGCTCCGCTATCACGAACCAGTCAACTACGCCACATAGGTTGAAATATTTTTCAGGTTTTGGAAGCAAAAACCTAAGGAATGGTTCAAACGGATAATGAAAATATAGTGAAAAATTTCACCATACAGCCGTTGCAACTACTACGAACCATTATTATGGTGAAACTAAGCGCTAAATTTCTAACAGTGAAACTTGGGGCGATAACATATACAAGTTAGGGAAGTATATAAAATAGCGATAGATCAGAATAATATAAGTTGGTTCATCTGTGCTTAAAAAATTTAAATTTTAGTTATAGTATATTTAGCTTTTATTATCACTCTCGCTGAATAAAATCTAAATAATTCGCACATTAAGGGGGAATGGGCGCGCTGGACAGAGGGTCTCCAAAGCAAAGTGCATCAGTGTTAATCCTATGGAGAAAAAACTATTTTCTCTGCCTCATTTCTCCGGCTGTATTGAATATTTTTACAAGCGATTTTTTATGGTGATAAATGTAGCTGACTTACAGATCCCGACCTTTCCACTTTTTGAAATTGGCTCGAATATATTTTTTTTAATTTTCAATAAATAATTGTACACAAAATATTCGAAGCAATTTCAAAAAGTGGGAAGATAGAGACCTGTAAGTTATCTACATTTATTATTAAAAAAAAGTTTTTAAATTATTCAATACAGCCCGAGAAATGTGGCAGAGAAAATAGTTTTTCGCTATTGGATTAACACTGAGACACTTGAGTTTGGAGACCCGCGGTCCAGCGCACCCATTCCCCCTTAAGCACAATTCATGGCATTAATAAATAAAAAAAGTTCATATGCGTCCATTAATATTTTATTTTCATAGCAGATAAAATAATTATAAAAGAAAGATTCGGCCTTATACGTTCTTTGTCATTCGCATTCATATTTAGCTTAGATATTGATTTAATTACCTTTCCTGTGCCGAAAATATATATTGTAGCACTCTCAAATAAACCATAAAAAAGGCAAATTATAAATTTGGCAAAATGTTGTATTAAAAAATTATGTAAAGTGAATGATACAAAAATTCCTATTACATTCAGGAGTTTTTGAACATCAAAATAATTATTTATCTCATTTATTGAGTAAAACTTCATGTAACACCATTAACTTTCGCATATTTTGGCGATAAATTTTCCTTTCGTTTGGCGCTCCCGAATTTTATGGTTGTCAGCCTCACTATCCCTTCAGATAATCCCTACGAAGCTCCACGCGGATAAACTATGTTATTCTATTGGGTAAAACGGTCAATCCTTCGTCTTAAGTGAGGAGGGCTGCAAATTAACTAGAAAGGCCCGTTGCCAGTAAATGGAATCTGTGAAATTAACAATCGATGGAATGTCTGAAGCCTTTGGAAATTAGAGTCTTTTATTGTGTTAGGGTTGCAGGTTGTGGGTTGCTGTGGTATTTAAACAAAACAATTGATAAAATTCGTTGACTAACTTTAAACTATTGGGCTATTTACATGACATTGCGTGTCCTTTAGCTGGTAATATATTGTCAGACAATTTATTGTTCGATAGTTCAATCTATTAAATATACAATAATGAATTGTATAATTAATTTAGTGAAATTGGATAAACTATTGAACTTTATCGAATTAATTTACTATCGAGGTATTCAAGACTATTGAGGAATTAAAATGACCTTATAGATTTCTTTTATTTTTCTTTAAATGGGGGCTGAATTTTTGGTAGGTTAAGCCTTTTGCAGACTCGGCATATTTCCCAGAGTTATACTTTTGTGGCACCAACTAGGCGGCTGTCGTTACCAATTTTGACGCTCAGATTGAACTGAATTAAGCTCCCAGTGGATGTTAAAGTATGCGGAGATTTGATTTTGCTGAGAGAACCCAACCCCAATGGGTACTCAAAGAATCTTTTACATGCCACATAATCATATTCCCTGCGTGCCGACGATTTTCCCATCCTGAGAATCTGCGGACTCAGCCCGGGCTCAAACCCGGAATCTTGGGAATATAAGGCGAGAGCTTAGTACCTCACAGCCACTAAGCTTCCATTGCTAAGTTTGTAATTCCATTTTATAAGCATTTATATTCTACAACTAAAATTAATTAAACAACTAATTAAATTGTATAATAAAATTTCTAATTTGAATATCTGTAATAATAGTTACTTCTATTAGTATGCGAATTTCTGTGTACATGTTATCAATAAATTATTTATAATTTTTCTTTTTCCTTTTAGGTGAGTTGATATTTTGTGTTATCAATCAATTAAAGAATTTTCTTTGAATTTTCTTCTGGTGCAGTGATTACGTAAGTAAAACACATTTTCACTGGTAAAGTTAATTAGCGACGAAAATAACTAACATTAAATAGAATGTTTTAAGAGGGATGGCTTATCAAAAAATTTCTGTTAATTTGAATAAATTACATTTTGTCAAAAATAAATTTATAGTTAAAGGTAATATTTTTAGTGCGACTTTTTTAAGCGTAAAAAGAAGAAATTTTAAGAAAACTTTAAATACTTTAATTTTTATTTAAATCAATATATACAAATGTTTTTAAAAATATAAAAAATAGATTAAAAAAGGATTTTGGAAATGCAAAAAAGGCTTAAAATATCAATGAAACACTAAAATAAGCATATGTAATTATATTTTTCTGCTTAAATGTAAAATAAAGAAACTATTTTAATAGCAATAATTCTTGATTGATGAATCCAATAAAATATATGCATTATGCACACAATATTGTAGTATTGTTTAGCCATGGAAGAAAAATATTTTTCATATTTCTATCAAACTCTACAAAGTTTATTCATATTCTTGTCGTTCGGATACCGTTTCTAGCCGTATTTTCTTTCCAATAGCCAATACATATCCAAATAGCCAACTTCAGGATATAAAAAAAATATTCCTGTAATATTCTAAAATATAAAATGGCGACTTTTAACCATTTCCCGGTTCCGCTGATTGGAACAAGACGAAAAACCTCTTCTGCAAAGAGAAAGAATAAGGAAAACCGGGAATAATCTGGACGTGACCTGGCATCTTGAAGATCCAGAGATCGGAAAAGCAGTCTGCTGGTAAAGAACAAGAAACGTGCTTCAAGTAAAGAAGATACCATAGAGATAAGAATAAGGTGTAGATGCTTCTCGAAAAACAAAGTGAAGCCGTCAGAAAGTCGCCAAGCAACCCTAGTAAGCCCAAACAAACAGCCCACTCTATGTTAGTTCATGCTGAAGAGCATCATTTTTATTCCATAAAAAAAGCGTTAAGGTAACCTTGAGGGTCTAATTTTTTAATACTTTAAAATTAAGTAATTTTTTAGTGGTAATGATGAATAATAATGTTAAATGGAATATTTGACCAAAAAAATTAAATTCAAATTTAATTTTTTTAAATAAATGGAAATTTTGAAGAAATTTGCCTCATATATAAGCCTTACGCAAAACATCATAAGTCAAAAAATAATTCATTTGTTCCTTAAATATTAGGCAGAGTCATTCATTAGACCTTCTTTCATGTTTTGAAATGAGATTTAAGCAAAACCCTTAATATTTTAGGAATTCCATAGTATCAAAGCCATGTTTATAGAAAAATTTTCAAAAATCAAGGAAATTTTGATATTAAAAAGTCCATAAACTAAATTCTATTAGTTATTTTACTTAGATATTATTTCAAAACACACATGAACTTATAATAAACGTGCTATGAAAATTTTATTACGTTATATCAAGTAGATTTTGAGATATCAGGTTTTGAAAAAACATTGTTGAAAAATACCGTTTTTCAGAAAACGCGTTTAAAGTATAAAGTTCTATCTTCCACTTCCGGTTTGGTTAGGGCAAAATTTGACACAATATGCTTCACTGAAATAGCTATAACTTTTGATTCAACTGTCGTAGAATAAAAATCTATACAGTATTTTAAACGTAAATAATAGGGCTTCTTTTTAAAACCTTAAAAAAATTGTGCAAATTGTCAAAATTTGCCGTTTTCAAGGTAGGGAGATACATTAAATAAAAATCAAACAATGACTATTTGCACAGTTGTAGGCTGTAGCACGAGAACTGAATTTACACAAGACGGTAGTAATTGCCTTCACAAGTAAGAAAATGCGTTGTAATTATAGTTTTTATTAGAGAGTCAAATTCGCCAAGTTAGTGTAGTAAGACTGTAGTACAAACTCCACTGTAAGAATTGCACCAAATACTTCGCCGCGAGCTTTTGTTTGGGCTTACTATAAAGCGATCGATGGCTTCATTTGGCGAATTGGTTTTTGTATTGGTTTTTGCCCGGCAGCATCTGAGTCTTCTTCTTAACTATATGAAAGAAACCTTCTAAAATGGTCACCATCTTACTTATTTTTCTTAGGAACTGTGTACTTTAGAGTCAGACACATGTAAGTCTTAGACTAAAGGTGGACATTCGCGGAGGGATTAAGTCCGTGGACCTTTTTTACTCCTCCGCCATGATTGGTGCTTACATTTCACTTGGGCACAGAGAGAAAAAAGGCACCAATCAAAAAGGAGAAAAAAATATAAGTCCCTCGGACGCGGTAACTTCGTGTATATCAAGCTTAAACAACTTCACGGTTCACATTTTTTTATCTGATTACTGTCTAGCCGTAAAAGAAATATTTGTTGCTGACAAGCTAGTTAGGTTGTGTGTTTTTCCAGTCAAGTAACTGAATTAATCTGTTTTTTTTTGTGTTCCCTTAGGAGCATAAATGGAAACCCTACAAACTTTTGATCGACCATAATAGGAATATTTCTTATGATGTCACGCTCTCCATACTGCGATTTCATTGGTTGTTTTGTTTTCTTTGACAAAGTGTTGAAACAAGCTCATTGGTTTTTTATAACGTCACGCGCTCCAAACTGCGATTTCATTGGTTGTTTTGTTTGCAAACAACCAATCAACCAATGAACAAACAACTAATTTGTTGAAACAAGCCCATTGCTTCGATTATTTTATTTTCTCTTCCGACAATTTTTCTATGCATAAACTAAAACTTTTAATAACGACATACCAAGCATTTGGCAGTTTTCTACAACAATAAATATTTTGCAAATCTTCTAATTAAAAAAAACTTGCAACCATTTTTTTATCGAACAAACTTTCGACTCAAGAACTTCTTTCTGTTCTGTAAAAGTTGAGACGAAACAGATTTTATCCTTGACTTCACTAGTTCAACGCAAACCCTCAACATCCTATTAATTTGCTGCGCCGTTTCATGCACGTTTTATCCATCGTTTTATACTCCAATATTCTCATCGGTATTTCTTTCAAATTTCACACCATTCGGAATATTGTTTCACTTTTTTTCAGCGCAATTTTATTCATAATCATAACATTTATTTTCAAGTATAACATCGCTGAAGACTAGACTCAATCAATATCGACGTACAAAAGAGCAACTCTCAGAATTTTTGTAAGTTTGCGAACACTTTCCTTTGCCTCCCGGGGAGGTTATGTTCCTTCCATGCCAATTGAGATCTGCTTATCGAGAACGCTATTTCCGTACGCCAATCGCACAATTTCTACGAATTTCGGCAAATTGTAACGACTCAGTCTTCTTACGTATAGTTAAACTCATAGTTTCCTTGCACAGAAGCCACGGCCATGGGCTGAGCTATAAAACGCGCGGAGCAATCAGATGAAGAGGAAATTTCGGCCGTTTTATTTTGTCTTCATCTGATTGCTCCGCGCGTTTTATAGCTCCGTCCGTGGTCGTGGCTTCTGTGCAAGGAAACTGTGAGTTTAATTATCGAACCAAATATAGTGATTGTATTATAAACATAAAAAAGCAACTCAAATGTAAATAGAAATCTTGCTCCGCGATTCCAAATTGACATAATATACACTGTAAGAAAATTTCAGAAACGTTCCTGAATATAAGCAGCAACTATTTTGCAGGAAATTTTCAGAAACGTTTCAGAGTATTTCAGAAACCTCTTTATATAATATTTGGGGAAAAATGGGCATTTTAAAAAGTGTTCTAAAAAAATTACTATTATCCAGTGCATATCCGATTTATTAGATGTCTGGAAGTAAGTGGAATTCTGAATTCCGCACTTCTGAGAAGGTTCGATCTCGAGGCAGACACCTTAACCACTAGGCCTCGGTAGGGCCATACATGCATCTTCTTTCCGTGTTGACAGAGATGGGAAGAAATCATTTGCTCATGCGTCAGAGGCACTCAGTTTCGTAACTTTGAAAATAAAGAAAACGTTTTCCAAATCGGAAACATGCTCTTATATTTTCAGAAACATTTCAGTTAAGACGCAATAGGTTTCTGAACTTTTTTTTTACTGTTGAAGCATTCAATATTGACTTGTTCAAAGAAGAGCGAAGGCGACTGGTAGTTTTTGGAGTTGGCGAACGCTTCCCTTCACCACCCGAGGCAATTTTGATCCCATCCCTCAGCAGACTACGTTGATGATACGCGGTTTCTAACGAGTTGTCATACGCAGGTTCTAAAGGGTTGCCATCCCACCCCGGTCTTTATCTACGTTAGCAGAGTGTCCTCAACATAATGCGACTTGTACCACCTTGTCTCCAAGAAAACAAGAGCGTCTTAAAGCGGATTAGTCCCCTCCTTGACATTTGGACAGGTTGCTTCTCTGTTGTTGTCGTTCGCGGACGTCAGCTTCAAGCGATAAAGTGATTGTGTTACGAGAACGTACTAGCGAGGAATAAAAGAACTCTTCTGAATGGTGGCTAGGCCCTTTTTTATCATTATTTTCTACGAGATGTGTGTTTAGGGCATTAAGGTTAGAATAGAAAAAGGGTTGTTTGAAAAAGTGAAACCTCGCCATATTCATGTGATGCGCCCAAATACATTTTTCAATGAGATATATGTATATGAACCGTTTCATTTATATTTTAAATATATGAATGTAAAACTCAAAAATTTGTGTGTAAGGCGATAGTATTGCTGGCGAAAAGCCCCATGATCGGGGCCAAAGTAACTTCCAACCTATAAGCGGTCTTGTGAAGCTAAAAGGTCCGACAAATTATACCCCGTCTAGAGAAAGTGCACGTTAAATATTCTCCAAGGAACAGATGCTGCCGTAGGATGTCACTCCCAAAAGTTGCGTTGGTACCTACTCAGGTGTTGATCTCGATCGTGGTTCTAAATTAAGACGTCCGTCACCAATAGCCCTAGTGTATCTCTAGCGCGACGATATTTCAACTTTATAAGATTGTAGTACAAGATCTGAATTAAACATTGCAGCATTTAGTATATCCTTTCATTTGATAAATTCAAATTCTTAACTATTACTTTTTCTACGGCGAACAAATAGTTAGCCAATCGTTAGTTTGGGCTTATGGACAATTCGAACGGTGCAGAGTATTGTTTCTTTGTGGGGTAGAATACAATGCTTGACGTAACAATAGTCATGTCCTTTCTAATTTGGACAAATTAGCAGCTGGGTGGTTTGTTTGTCGGGTAGAAGCATAGATATCATAGTTAAAGTATTAGATTGGCATATCACGTGACCTCCAATGCTAATGACGGGACGCGCATGGAGACCAGAATAAGAGGGCAATGGGGCCAGGGTTGCCACCAGTTTTAGGAGAAAAACACTACGAAAAAGTACCATTTAATTCTAAAATTACAAAACAAGACCATAAAAATTTTAGCTGCATTTTGGAATCTTTTTAGTGACTTTAAAAAAAAACGTGATACGCTTTGCTAGTAATTCTATGGCATGTTTTTGTAATTTTAGAATTAAATGGTATTTTTTCGTCGTGTTTTTCTCCTAAAACTGGTGGCAACCCTGGCCCCATTACCCTATTATTCTGGTCTTCATGCGCGTCCCGTCGTTAGCATTGGAGGTCACGTGATCTGCCAATCTAATACTTTAACTATGATATCTATGGGTAGAACACAACATTTATCTTAACTATAATGTTACCGTATACGTGGACGTTCCAGTTGTCAATTACAGAAGTGATTATGGCTTCAGTTGGAGGGGGACCCAGCTTTCATATAAGTTTTTGACCAGGCAGGATTTCTATGGTATTCTTACCTCCATACAGTTTAGGTTAGTGAACACAAACATGTCACTTGGGAGTGCTGCTATTGAGGTCCTTTGTGAATTTGAAAGAGAGGAAAGACCGTGGGTTTACCTTCTTTTCATTCTGTCTTGACATTTTGGGGATATCCACCTATTTCCAGTCTATTGAAAAATGAGAATAAAGTATAAAATTTGAAAGATCCGCAGAGAAAATGGGGAAATATACCTTTTGTTGTGTCGTGGTTTAGAAGCTGGTCCAGCTTATTTTTTGTGTTTTTTTTTTGTGTTTTGTATTAAAAATAAAAAAATTGTAAAAAGATTCGATTTTGAAACAGACTTTAAAGCAAATCTTTAAATAATGTCTGCATGATATAAATTTTGCCGAGTGGTCGGTATCGAATAAAGTTTTTCGCGATATCTACACTACAAACATTCAATAAAATAAAGAAAATAGTGTGTGTTTTAAACTTCAGAAATACATTTCACAAGAGTGAACTTTATTTATTTGTGTTTTCTAAATTTAGAATCAAATAGATTAGTTGTTTATTTTTGACCAAAGAGTTCTATAGTAGGGTAGAGACTGAACCTGGCAACAGCACCATGGACCAACACGGAGACAATATAGGGTGGCATGTGGGGCCCGATGGCCGAGTGGTTTGGATCGCAGGCCATAACGCTAGCAGTCCGCGCGCTGTAACAGGTACGGATTCGATTCCCGCCTTTGCCCTGGGTGTACTTCCTTTCTCAGTATCAAATTTATAAATTAACTAGCACTTTTGCCACTCTATTCGGGCTCCGTAGTGAGCCATGGCTTCCGATGGCAGCTCAGTACGAGTCGTTCCTCTACCCTACTATATAACTCTTTGTTTAAGACGTATCTAAATTAATAGTTTACATGGGCATGTTTATAGTGCATTATCTTGAGTGGTAATAGAAATGCTGAATAACAAGAAGTTCATAAAGAACTAAAATAGCCTACTTTCCTGTTACTTAAATACTTACTGAAGTTCTAATCGGGAAAAAAAACTATGTTCCAAAAGTAAATATCATCAACAGCCGTTTCTACACTAGATTTATACACATTAGAAAAAAAAAATCGAAACACAGCACCCAGCTATAATTTAAACTTCTAAAAGCCAAAATCAACTATTTTCCTTAATATTCTTTCGCAAATTAATTAAATATTATTTATCATCTGCTCGTGATTTATTTGTAGTTCGAAGAATAATTAAATATTTATTAATAACAAAAGTAATGAAACTACTCCGAACTGCATTAAAAAATAAGAAATGTAAATTAAAACTAAGCATAATTGCATGCAAAAGTATGCCTTGCCGCTTTCTTGGTAGATAATTAATGAATAATCAAAGAATCGAATTGTGCTACTCTTTATGACGTCTTTCCAAACTGATTCATGAAAATATTATTTTGCTTCAAATATGTTTAAATAAATAAAGTTTCTCATGCCATTGTTGATTTGGCAACAGTGATTTAAATGACTCAAAATTGAATTTCAATGTTAATTCAATGGGAAATTCGCCGAAAGATAGAAGATTTATATCCGTCCAGACGTACAGACAGACGGACAAAAAGTATGAAAGTTGGGTATCTGAGGTCATAGCTTTCTAACAAAAAAAGAATTTTTAAGATCCGAGGGATAGAACCGATTTTGGAAGAGGGATACGGACAGACGGACAGACAGACAGACGGAAAGACAGACAGACATACGAACAGACAGACAGTTGGACATCAACCGCATTTCAATACCTACAGTGATTTAAATGACTCAAAATTGAATTTCAATGCTAATTCAACGGGAAATTCGCCGACAGATAGTAGATTTATGTCCGTCCGGACGTACAGACAGACGGACAAAAAGTATGAAAGTTGGGTATCTGAGGTTATAGCTTTCTAACAAAAAAAGAATTTTTAAGATCCGATGATTAGAACCGATTTTGGAAGGGGGGTACGGACGGACAGACGGACAGACAGACGGACAGACGGACATCGACCGCATGTCAATACCTACTTTTTCATTTTTTTAATTCTTTCGAATTAAAAAAAGAAAAGTAGGCTAAAAATATGAATTCTTTATCGAGACATGGTTGGTAAATTAATATCAACTTTGAACAGAGCACCAATCAGAGCAACGATGGGAGGTGGTGCAAGAATGAAAGCTGTAAGAAAATACATCACCTAAAACAAGCCAATTGAATTATTCCCAAAAAAAGAAGCAGGTTCTTGAAAATATTTTTAATTATTTAAAAGCAAAAGTAAACAACATGTTAACTATAGTGTAAACAATATCGTGTTACTACTATAATATAATAACATATGTTTTTTTTATATATAAGTAAACAATATGTTATTATTATAATGTTAACAATATGGTAATATAACAATATTTAAAACATTCTATCTCAAATATCTTCACAACAACTTCAGTTTTAGATTAATAATTTGAAAGATATTTTTAAATACGCATATTTATGTACAACAAATAATTGCATACATTTTAGTAAAAACTTCAAGGCATTTTAAGAGATTACTATTGGTATGTTTCAGGTGACGTATTTACAAAGAAATGCCATTTCAAAGAATATATGTTTGAATTTAAATGTTTACATTTAATTAGGCTAAATCATCATTACGAAAATCATTTTGTGTTAAATAGTTAATGAGCAAATATAATATGAAGGAAAATAAATATTTACGTCTAAAGCTCAGTACATCTGCGCTAACCGCTTACAGTTGAATAATTTTCAGTTTGATTTTCCTTCGAATTAGTTTATGCATTCTTTATAAACAGTATTCGACTTATATACCCGGCGTTGCGCGGGTTTACCCTTAATGATGTATGATACAGCGACCAGTCTTAATTTGATGATTTGCGTTACGTTTCCAAATACTAATACTATGCAAATCATTTAAATACTCATGTTCTACAAATTTTGATTCGTATAGAAAGATAACTTCAATTTTTCTTTATATCTCTCATATGGTATTTTTCACTTTAATCCTGCTATATTTTTTCGCAAAAATAAAAACTCGGGTCATTCTACAGGCTTCAGAGTTCTTCCTAAACTAAATGACAAACACTTACTCAGGAATAAATAATTCAGCAAGAGTTTCTCAACCTTTTTTTATTTTTGGTAGGTATAAAATGATTCGAGAAAATATTTCTTTTTCTATCTAGTGCTAAACTTCTGAAATAAAATGAAAGTAAAAGTAACTTACAGAATATGATATCATGACGTGACTTCCTTTTCAATAACATGAAGAAGATATATATTTCGGCTAGTGGTGTTCTACAAATTGTTTCTATATCATTTCCTAGACATTCTACTTCAAAAATCTTTGCAACAACTTCAGTTTTAGATAAACAGTTTGAAAGATATATGTTTAAATACACATATTAATGTGCAACAAATGATTGTATAATTTTTAGTAAAAACATAAAGGCATTTTAATAGCTTTCTATTGGTGTGTTTCAAGTGACGTATGTC
Source organism: Oedothorax gibbosus (assembly GCA_019343175.1). Taxonomy (NCBI): domain Eukaryota; kingdom Metazoa; phylum Arthropoda; class Arachnida; order Araneae; family Linyphiidae; genus Oedothorax; species Oedothorax gibbosus. The sequence continues at coordinate 32,680,453 of CM033274.1, read as the reverse complement.
CTTCCAGTTTAAATTCCTGAACTTCCTCCAATCGTCCCCACGTGACATTGAGTCACCATTGATTTGGAGTCAAAATTATCCCCAAACACAAATCCTGTATTTTAAAGTATTATACTATTGGATTTCAATAATAAGTACGATGGCTGTTTTTTTTTTCAACCTCCGATGGGCTGTAACAAAAAGACGGGTTAAGATTCAAAAAAGATTTTTTTACCAAAAGTTAAGTACAATACTGCTTATTTCTCCATATAATCATCTTTACGATTAAAGTGTTTGTCATATCTGTAAACAAGGTTTGAAATACCCTCTTCATAAAATGTTGCCGCCAATGATTTGAAGGGAGTTGTGACGGTTTCTTTGAGCTCCACGTCAACTTGGAAGCGCTACAATCCAAGCCACTATGCTTATCAATAATTCCCTTATGGTAAACCTTCGAGTTTCCCTAAACACTTGGTCAACTCCTGAGCAAAACTGATGTTCATGAAGAAGGGGACCAAGGAAGCAAGTCTGTCGCTACAGACGGTATTGTTCAGCGAGTTGGCCAAATGTTTAGGGAAACTCAAAGGTTCACCATAAGTGAATTATGGACTAGCAGTGGCTTGGAGGACAGAAAAAAATTGACGTAAAGCTTCCAAAGTAACTTTTTTAAACGAAACCGTCACAACTCTTTCCCAATCATTGGCGGCTACATTTTATGAAGAGGGTATTTCAAAGCTTGTTTACAGGTATAACAAATGCCTTAATCGCCAAGATGATTATGTAGAGAAATAAGCAGTATTGTACATTACTTTAGGTAAAAAAAATCTTTTTTGTATTTTGACCCGTCTTTTTGATACAGCCCATCGGAGGTTGAAAAAGAACAGCCCTCGTATTTCAGTATACACATAGCTAATTGGCTTGTTTCGACTGCTGTAATTCTTTCAAAAATTTATTCATGCGCGTCCTTTGATTGTCGTTCTGTACTCACGGGACATTGATTCACCAATCGAGACTCAATAAAGATTTTATTTTCATTCTGCATTTAAGTAGCCACTCAAGACCTGAAACATGCCCATTTACTTTTACTAAGTTTTTTTACAGACTGATTGAAATTGGTTTAACCAAATAATTGGATAAAATGCACAGATTAACTCTTAAGCCTGGATTTCATGGTTCGTGGTCCGCAATTTCAAGACAACTAATTGGTTGAGGGAGTTAATCTACCAACCAATCCATTGTCGTAAATATGACGTGGAATTAAGCCTTACCAATCACCAAACGGATTAACAATTTTCAATCTAAATATGTTATTACTTACACTATGTAAATCCTAATTCACTACCGTTTTATAAGCAACTCAATTAAAATAAAAATTTATTCTCATTATATTCTCAAACCATGCAGGGCATTCGAATGAATATCTCGTTAATTCCATTCGAAACTAATTAGTTCTAAGTGTACTCAGTCATCGCAATATCGAGTGCTATATATACTATGATAATTCCGGCTTAATTGCGAAGTTTTTTCGGTTGTTCGCATTGAGCCTATCACGTACGTTGCTAACGAGATTTCCATAGTCTCTAGTCCTGATTGCATTTGCGGAATTAGCTGAAGGCTCTATCTATTTCGCTGAATAATATATCACGTATTCATGTTATATTAGAAATTAATTATTTCAAATAAGAACACACAGATGGTATATTGGAATTATCATGAAATATGGATTGTATGTAGTTGCCTACATATGAAGGCCGATTCAATTGAATCGCTTTATGTTAAAAGGGGTCAGGTCCGTTGGAAAATTTACTTACGCGCTCCTTCTTTGACTAATAAGGTTGTTACAGAGACAAAATTTTCCAGTTTTTATTCTTGAGCGATTTCATTGGTTGTTTCAATTTCACTCTCAATGCACGATAAAAAAAAACGCATATTTTAAGTATTTGGGATATTTTTTATTCAGCGGATATTTTATCGTTAGTATTTTTCAGAATTTATGTAAATTATTCTACAGATTACAGTACAATAAATTACCGAACGTAAAAAGAACAATAACAGCACAACTTACCCTAACCCATTCAACTGGATGGCGAAAGCTACCCTATGTTAAATTTTTTTACTTCGCCAAAAGCCGCCAATGCCAAAATTCAATCGGCCATTATATCATAACTGTGCCAAATTGACAGTTTCATAAACATAAAGTTTGTAAGATACGTGCAGGGAATTAACATTTCTTAGAAGTTTTCATCAGATCTACAATAGTTATCGCCGTTAAAGTCATGAGACATTGTAGCAATATCTTCACTTCTTACCATTTGTAAACATCAATTAAATTAAATTCGGAAACCAAAAAAAAGCAAAACATTTAAATAAAATAATGATATTCAAATAACAATCCTACAAATTCAACTCACGTGCTCTTACGTGTTTATACTTAATTTTCGTTCAAACGCGGTGATTTCTTTTAAATTGAAATAAAATATATAAATTCTAATCTTACAATGCTATTCCTATAGAAAAATCGGCTCACATTTTGCATTCTTACACCCGTTCGGGTTCGAATTTCGAAAAATCGCTTCTTAAATGACGCCTACGATATAAAAAGAATATTTTCCTAAAATTTGGCAGCTGTACCTTCAGTAGTTTGAGCTGGGTGTTGATACGTGAGTGAGTGAGTCAGTCAGGACTTTGCCTTTTATATTTATAGATTAAAATAATTCGATTAAATTCTCACGAAAACAAATGTAATTCCAGAATGACCATAAATGAAAAAAAAAATCCACTGGAACTGTTGCCACTCATGGCGTGAAACATGCCTTTTGTTGAAAAATAGGAAATTGTCGAATGGACTTTTCATTTAACAATCCAATTCTAATGTGCAGACCTTTAAACACGTTGCTCTGAATTTTAAAGTGCTTATCTAAAATACCTTGATTACCTCAAAGTAGAAAATATTTTACAAATATTCCTCAAAATTAAAATTATTCTTATATAGTAATGCTTATGCTTTTGCTTTAAACAAAAAGCAATAATCTTTTCGTTGTATGTTAACAGTCACACAAAAAAGAGCACAATTAAACTCCAAAAAACATTCAAAACAATGTTTTGCTTTCATAATTGGCTTAAAAAACTCGTAAAACACGAAAAAACATTAGACTTAGTCTTCCTAATAGTCTAGAACGGTTTCATATCCTGACGTCTTTAGTACAGATCTGAAAACTCATTCCACTAGAATGGGTTTAATTTAAAGCGGCCCAAATTAAACCCACAAATATTTGCATAAAAAATTACGTTTACTGCCTCTAGAGTCCCTTAAAAACAGATAAGACTCTGAAGTAATCAAACTAATTTGGAAATAAAAGAACAAAACAGACCTCAGAGAATAAGATTTCAATTATTTTTTTTTATTATTATCTCGAAACCACGAAACGTTTTTTATGCTTGAACGCTTTGTTATAATAAGCACTTTGGAATATTTTTTTTATATTTTATGAGTTGAAGGACCTTTTAAATTTTTTTTCATTTTTATGATAAATGTTCCATTAGTCTGGGTTTTAATATGGATTTTTCTTCATTATAAAAGGAATAAATTGTGTTTAAAAGAACAGTATCTAGTAATTTATTGAAACAGAATAAAGGAAGCCATGTTTTAGTGAAGGCACTGAGGGAGAACTAATTTGATTATTTGGGTACTCCTATTTGTCTTTCCTAGTATTTCAATTCAATTATAGATCTAGTTTAAAACTGAAGCTAAAAACTCATTTTTAAAAAACTAAGGGAGAAGCATTTTTAAACATTTTGTTGATTTTGGAATTTTTATCATTGTTCATTAGCATTTATTTTTTTACTACGCATAATAAATTATTTCATAGTTTTATATTTTTATAAAATTTGCATGGACATTTTAAATATTAATAGTATTTTAGTAACCTCCAGTTAAATTTCTGAATTTAAAGTAATTGTGTTGTAAAATAATGGACATAACAAGCTTTGAATCTCTATGGGTTGAAGTAGTTTCGTATTATATAGAACGATATTTGTTATAATCTAGATGGGGGGCTGGGGAGCCTAGTCGGTTATGCATTCGCCTAGCATGCGGAAGGTCCCAGGTTCGGGTCCGGGCATCGCCAAAATAACTGCCGACCTATAAACGGCCCGTGCAGTCAAAAATGTCCGACGAATAATACCCCGTGTGGCGGGAGTGCACGTTAAATATCCTTCAAAGTCCTAACGCTGCGTACGATGTCGCCCTTAACGGTTGCGTTGGGTGCCTACTCAGGTGTCAGCTCGTCACTTGACAGTTGTTCTAAAGTACGACGCCCGTCGTCAATAGCCCTCGTGTAGCTCTAGTGCGACGATAATTCAAACTAAACTAAACTGTAATCTAGATGACTGGTAGTAATGCAGTAGTAAATGAGCGCCATCTAGCGCGTATATTATTTGCAGTTGCGTGTACGGCAAACTGCTACAAATGCAAGCACACACTCTTAAAGAGCGCAGCAATAAGTCCTCTATCTATTATTATAGAATCTAAGTTTCGTAATCGATCAACCAAAACTCGCCCTAGGAAATCTTCCATTCCTCTCCTGTGGTTCCAATCAAAGTTCGTTCCAATAACATTGACCAGTAAAAGTAATTTCTAAGAGTGTTCACTTTTTAGGTTTTGCTATTTCTGTACATTAGGGTCAAAGTGAAATAACTCCTATAAAAATATTTCCAGTGTTAGAAGTAGAATCTGCTTTTGCAAATAGCCGAAATCTCTGGCTGTTTTTGTCGCTACTGTTGGAAAACCTGGGTCCACAAAGGCGTACTTATTAACCCTTTCAGTCCCAATAACAATTTGGCATCATCATTTTAGAAAAATATTCTGATCCTTTATAGCCATTTATGATATCAAAAAGCACATCATTCGATTCTTCAAACTTTTTTCTATTAGAGAATATTTTTTATTAATCCCAATAGATGTCAGCCCTATTATTTTTTTAAATTATGATCAGAAACATGATGATGCCAAATGGCATCACTGGGACTAAAAGGGTTAATTAAAACACTGGAGGTTAAATTTCTAAAGTCATATGAGTACTATGTTGCTTCGAATTTATTTCGGTTACGTGTTTACCTCGTGACTTGACCAGATATACATTCTCTCACCGAGTGAGACAATATGCAACATCATGTCTTCAACCGAATACAGTATCGTATCCTGCAGTCTCCAAATTATCGACATTAGAATATATATTTTTAGCCTACTTTTCTTTTTTTAATTCGAAAGAATTAAAAAAACAAGAAGTTCATAAAGAACTAAAATAGCCTACTTTCATGTTACTTAAATACTTACTGAAGTTCTAATCGGGAAAAAAACTAGGTTCCTAAAGTAAATATCATCAACAGCCGTTTCTACACTAGATTTATACACATTAGAAAAAAAAATCGAAACACAGCACCCAGCTATAATTTAAACTTCTAAAAGCCAAAATCAACTATTTTCCTTAATATTCTTTCGCAAATTAATTAAATATTATTTATCATCTGCTCGTGATTTATTTGTAGTTCGAAGAATAAATATTTATTAATAACAAAAGTAATGAAACTACTCCGAACTGCATTAAAAAACAAGAAATGTAAATTAAAACTAAGCATAATTGCATGCAAAAGTATGCCTTGCCGCTTTCTTGGTAGATAATTAATGAATAATCAAAGAATCAAAATGTTCTACATTTTATGACGTCATTCCAAACTGATTCATGAAAATATTATTTTGCTTCAAATATGTTTAAATAAAGTTTCTCATGCCATTGTTGATTTGGCAACAGTGATTTAAATGACTCAAAATTGAATTTCAATGCTAATTCAATGGGAAATTCGCCGACAGATAGTAGATTTATGTCCGTCCGGACGTACAGACAGACGGACAAAAAATATGAAAGTTGGGTATCTGAGGTCATAGCTTTCTAACAAAAAAAGAATTTTTAAGATCCGATGATTAGAACCGATTTTGGAAGGGGGGGTACAGACAGACAGACAAACGGACAGACAGGCGGACAGACAGACGGACAGACATACGAACAGACAGACATACGAACAGACACACAGATGGACAGACAGACAGTTGGACATCAACCGCATTTCAATACCTACAGTGATTTAAATGACTCAAAATTGAATTTCAATGCTAATTCAATGGGAAATTCGCCGACAGATAGTAGATTTATGTCCGTCCGGACGTACAGACAGACGGACAAAAAGTATGAAAGTTGGGTATCTGAGGTTATAGCTTTCTAACAAAAAAAGAATTTTTAAGATCCGATGATTAGAACCGATTTTGGAAGGGGGGTACGGACGGACAGACGGACAGACGGACATCGACCGCATGTCAATACCTACTTTTTCATTTTTTTAATTCTTTCGAATTAAAAAAAGAAAAGTAGGCTAATGAAAAAGTAGGTATTGACATGCGGTCGATGTCCGTCTGTCTGTCTGTCTGTCTGTCCGTACCCCCTTCCAAAATCGGTTCTATCCATCGGATCTTAAAAATTCTTTTTTTGTTAGAAAGCTATGACCTCAGATACCCAACTTTCATACTTTTTGTCCGTCTGTCTGTACGTCCGGACGGACATAAATCTACGATCTGTCGGCGAATTTCCCATTGAATTAGCATTGAAATTCAATTTTGAGTCATTTAAATCACTGTTGCCAAATCAACAATGGCATGAGAAACTTTATTTATTTAAACATATTTGAAGCAAAATAATATTTTCATGAATCAGTTTGGAATGACGTCATAAAATGTAGCACAATTTGATTCTTTGATTATTCATTATTTATCTACCAAGAAAACGGCAAGGCATACTTTTGTATGCAATTATGCTTAGTTTTAATTTACATTTCTTATTTTTTAATGAAGTTCGGAGTAGTTTCATTACTTTTGTTATTAATAAATATTTAATTATTCTTCGAACTACAAATAAATCACGAGCAGATGATAAATAATATTTAATTAATTTGCGAAAGAATATTAAGGAAAATAGTTGATTTTGGCTTTTAGAAGTTTAAATTATATCTGGGTGCTGTGTTTCGATTTTTTTTTCTAATGTGTATAAATCTAGTGTAGAAACGGCTGTTGATGATATTTACTTTAGGAACCTAGTTTTTTTTCCCGATTAGAACTTCAGTAAGTATTTAAGTAACAGGAAAGTAGGCTATTTTAGTTCTTTATGAACTTCTTGTTTTCTTTTAAATTCAAAATGTCGGCATTCTTTACTTTTAAGAAAGAATATAGAAACAAAATAGACTTATTAGAATATCGAATCACACCTCTTTGGCTCTGAAACAAAGATTTTTGAGAAGAACTTAGAGAGTAGAAATAATCTGGAAAAAGTTGGGGAAAATGGAAAAATATAATTTCGTAGTACACCTCAGGGGGGTATAGATGTTGAGAATTTTCGATTCGTTTCCGCTAAAAGAAGAAATATTTTACGCTGGGAAAGTGTCTAAGAAGAGCCAAAGTTGCTTTAGAACGCAGGAACCATGAAGATTTATTTGCCGTTAGGGTGAATATTTCTTCGGTGTTGTTACAATAAAAGTCAGTTTACGATTTACGTTCAAGTTGTGGGAGCATGGAGTGAATACAAAAAAAATCCAATAAAATTCTTTTTCTAAATTAAGTAAGAATTTGCTGCCCAATAATGGGTTTAATCTTCTGGACGGGAAATAAATGTTTTAAGGATGATAGTTGAATTAATTTTTTTTGTTATGTTATCAGAATAATGTATTATTCTTTATTTTTTACATAAAAACTTAATCTAATAAATTTTTATGTCACCTTATTTTACATTTTGAATACTTTTTAAATATTCAAAGATGCCGGTTGGTGACAAAACAAACCTAATCTCGTTTCTACATTCCTTATTTGCAGCCATGTGATATTTCTTTCATTTTCTAAAACATTTTTATTCAATGTTATTTATTTTCTTAGATGATATTCATATCGGACACTTAATTTACTAAATAAGACAAATTTTATTTGCTTAACCCTTTCTTCTCGCTCTCGTGAAAATCACGGGGTGAGATTTTGACCTCTATTTCTCGCTCCCATGGTATTTACTGGCTGGAGTTTTCCAGTAGTAACGCCCCATTAAAATTAAAACCACCTTAAATCCACCAATTAAAATGACAATGGAAAATATATTGTTTATACACACATTTAATTTAGTTTTTAGTCATAAAAAATATGAATGTTAATGATCCGAATGTTAAGGGGATACGGTACCCAAAAATTGGTCAAAATATCGATTTTTCAATTTTTACTTTTTATTATTTACAACATCTTTTTTGAACATTTACTGAAAGTTTCATAATGATATCTTTTGTAGAAAAAAATTTATTAAATATTTTCTGGAGTCATTCCTATAAGTTTTAACACGTATTTCGTCTGCTTCCAACCTTTTTTCTCGGTTTCGCGTTTTTCCATTCGTGTGTTTTATAAATCCCTAAGGCTTTTTTGCTAATTAATTTAGAATCTTGAAATTTTTAACCTGTGGTCTTAGATAAATGGTGCACAAAATTGTGCATGGAATAAGATCTACTATGTATAGTTTTTTTTTTTAAATGTTGAATTCAATAATTTTTAATTTTTTTGTGATTTTTTTTTTAGATTTTCAGTATAAACTAGCTTTATAAACCCGGCGTTGCACGGGTGCACCCTTAATAACCCTAATTAGTAGGGGTTTTTTTTATGTAAACTTTTATTTTATACCAATTGATCCCTCCACTGTGGTCCACTCCATCAGGATATTATAATCGCCTCCCATTCTGATATGAGGGGTTGATTTTATACAGGCCCTTCCGGAGTTTGAGGGCTTTCTTATAGGCCCCTATTCAAATTGCCAGAACAGCTATATGATATAATGGCCTGTTCCTATTTCCCAATTAGCGCAAAACAAAACTGCTCTAATGTGGTAAACATTCCACTTCATATTTCATACAACTCGATAGGGTTGGGGGACCCAGTCGGTAAAGACTTTCGTCTTGCATGCCGTAGGTCCCAAGTTCAGGTCCGGGCATCGCCAAAATTTCTGCAGACCTATGAACGGCTCGTGCAGCCAAAAAATGTCCGATGAATAATACCCCGTATAGAGGAAGGGCACTTTAAATATCCTCCAAATTCCCGACGCTGCGTACGATGTCACTCTTAAAAGTTGCATTGGGTACCTATTCATGTTATCGGCTCGTAACTTGACTGTGGTTCTAAATTACGACTCCCGTTTCCAATAGTACTCGTGTGTAGCTTTAATGCGACGATAATTCAAACTAACCCTAACCCATACAACTGGATGGGAATAGCTACCCTACGTTAAATTTTCAACTTCGCCAAAAGCCGCCAATGCCAAAATGCAATCGACCATTATGCCATCTTAACACCAGAAAAAAAACAGACATTCATCCTCATGTATGGTTGGAAAAGTTTTATAAAGTACAAATTCCTTATTTATGCCGAATATATATTCCGGTTAACCTAAAGTATCGTGGCTGGCAAATTTACGCCAAATCTGGTAACCTCGATGGCAACCTTTGGCGAAATTAGCAATTGCATTGACAATTTTTAAATGTTAATCTATTTAAATCTTAAACGGATGTGATTTATTCTCAAGTTTTCTTATACTAATATTTTATTAATTAGATGCTTACTGATTTTAAATAATTATTTACTTTTTTAAAATCAATTCTTCGTCATTTTAAAGTTTCACTTTTTTTGTATAAATCTGGTCTGCAATTCAATGATTTTTTCCGCTGTTTTAAGTCGGCCATTTTGAAATTAGGTAGTATTTTTGGTCATTTCGAGATGGTAACCATCTCGGCAAAGGCCGGGGTTAGTTATCACTTCGACTTGGCGACATTTTTGAAAATTCGCCAAGTCCGGCCACGATTCTTTAGATTAACCTATATTCCTCCATATCATCATTTCTTACCATTTGTAAACATCAATTAAATTAAATTCGGAAACGTAATTAAAATCTAGTTAAGGAAATCTGATCCACTATAAAAAAAATGTAAAGATTTAAAATCAACAAATAAAATAAAATACTGATATTCAAATAACAATCCAGAAAATTAAACCCACGCGCTCTTTTTTTTTCTTTTCTTAATTTTCGTTCACGCTAAACGCGCTGGAATTTCTTTAAATTGAATTAAAAAGTATAAATTCTAATCTTACAATGCTATTCCTATGGGGAAATCGGCTCACGTTTTGCACCCCTACACCCATTTGGGTTCGAATAAAAAGTATCCTATAGCCTATTCCTGGTTCTAAGCTACCTTCCCACCAATTTTCAGCCAAATCAGTTAAGCCGTTCTTGAGTTATAAATGGTGTAACTAACACGACTTTCTTTTATATATATAGATGCATTTTACTTTTTAACTGTAGCTCACATTTTAAAATCCATTCACAGTTCTTGAAAAAACAGTTATAAAAGCAAACTATAAAAGTTTGGTGGAGTTATTCTCAAAATTGAAAGAGAAGTAGCGTTTTAAAAAATCAAAATTGTGACTTTTTTTTTAAATGAAAAACTACTTGTAAATATTTGTTTTTATTACTGGGAAATATTTATTTATAGTGAACATTATATAAAACCACTATAATTTACAAGTTTGTGTTATAATTATTAGAAATAATATTTTGGGTACCGTATCCCCTTAAAGGGTTTTAAAAAAATATTGGACTGGCAAAACTCTTAAACTCTTAGAACCATCACTTTTATAGCAGTACCTCTCAGTTTTTGATACCTGGAACTTCCAAACCCATTCAACCACGTTCAATAATGTGCTTAATGTTTTATACAGAATACGGAATAATAAAGCACTGAAGCATAGAAACTAACGATAAAAGATCTTTATTATTGGCAACTCAATCACTAACGTGGTACGATCAATTGTTTACCGCAACTCTTTAAATAAAAATCGAAGTTTTTTCATTGATTTATTGATTACATGTGTGAGGTAATCTTCCCAATATTTTTTACACAAAAAAAAGTATTTTTCGGAAACATGACAGTAAAGACCCACATTAAGAAAAGCGGATTAGTTAAGGCTTTCGGAAACACATCAGCGTCAATTAAAGTGATGTTTCATTTTTTTACCTGTAACTTTTTCCCTGGTAAACACATAGTACGAAATGTTGCAAGGAAATTTAACATTAAAAATCCAATACTGATATTTAATAGCTAGTATAAACTATTTAATAAAAGTTAGCACGTTTTAAAGCTATGAACTTCTATGGTAATTTGGAAATAACTCTACAAAATAAATTGCCTTATCTTCATTAAGAAAAATGAAACTTTCACGACTGGGTAAATCTATGTTTTCATTTTGAAATGAAAACTTTTATTTCAAATTTGACGACTTAATGCTTTAAACTCTTAAGTATCAGACATGCTCAGTTTCAAATAAAAGTAATTCTCATTCGTTGAATGTAGTAAATTTTACCATCCGGTAATTGGCTGAATCGTTACAGCATTGGCTAGATATATCCTCTTCTTTAGAGGGTTCGTATCTCATCTACTAACAGTGGTTTGATGCTCTAATTTATAATCTGTTTTAAAACACAAAAAGACTGAAATTGTAAACCTAAACATATTGAAGATATGAGCACGTACGTAGACTTTAAGGGTCACGCTCAGATTAAAGCATAATAGGCTTGTTTCACGAGGGACCTGGCAACAGCTCCGCGGTCTTGTTTTCATTTATTTTTCTCGAATTACTTTTGCCTTGGTATTCCAAATTGAGTTTCTAAGAATATTTTAGTTATTTTTTTTAATTCCAACTTCTTTTAGTGCAAGTTTTCCTTTATTAATGATTAAAACAACCGACAGCACATCAAGAAGTTGTAATTTTAAAATTAACAACTAAAATAACTTATTCTTAGAAAACTCAATTTCGAATATCAACAAAAGTAATTCGAGAAAAGTGAAAACAGAACCGCATAGCTGTTGCTAGATCCCACGTGAAACAAGCCCATTGAAAACGTGCATACGATTGTGTAAAAAAACATAATGGGCTTGTTTCACGGAGGATCTGGCAATAGCTATGCGGTTTTGTTTGCATGTCTATTTTGATGTCTTCCAACAGTATTGCCACCAGTTTTAGGAGAAAACTACGAAAAAATACCATTTAATTCTAAAATTACAAAAACATTCCATAAAAATACTAGCAAAGCGTTTCACGTTTTTTTAAAGTCACTAAAAAGATTCCAAAATGCAGCTAGTATTTTTACGATATTTTTTTGTAGTTTTAGAATTTATTTTAGAATTATTCTAAAATTACAAAAAAATATCGTAAAAATACTAGCTGCATTTTGGAATTTTTTTAGTGACTTTAAAAAAACGTGAAACGCTTCGCTAGTATTTTTATGGAATGTTTTTGTAATTTTAGAATTAAATGGTATTTTTTCGTAGATTTTCTCCTAAAACTGGTTACAATACTGTTGGAAGACATCAAAATAGACATGCAAACAAAACCGCATAGCTATTGCCAGATCCTCCGTGAAACAAGCCCATTAAAAACGTGCAGACGATTGCGTAAAAAGCATAGTTGCGGCGGCAACAGTTCGTAGAGAAATGAAAAAAGATTGTTTTCCGAATTTGTAAGTTTTAAGGCAGGATATTCTTGTTCTTGTAAAATAAAGTAGTGAATGGAAGGAGATAAGTGTGTGTTATTTTTTCAAGTTTATTGTACCACAACATCGGCTACTACATAAATATTGTAACCTGTAACCATTAGCACATAAGGTAAATTTCAATCAATTTTTGAAACATGGAAATATTAAAAAATTAACACCATCTGTTTCAGTCTTGAAATATGCGAAGTATCGAACATGATCAAAATATAATCGGAGCCATTTTGACTAAGCGACGCGACGTACTCAAATTTGAGTATATTTTACTCATTTTTGAAATTAAAGATTTTAGGGTATTGTTACCTTAATTAAAGAATATTTTGAACATTTTGGATTAAAATTTCTCCAAAATATTTAATTACTTCGAAATTCAATTAATTTTAACCGTTTAACCGTAAATTTAATTAATTTTTTATTTACTATTTTCAGTAGTCTTTAAAGCTACCCAAACCATTTCGTACCCTAACAAAATTCTTTATAAACACTGATTTGTCTGTAGTGAAATTTTACCAAATGTTAGCATTAAGTTACTGAAACTAATTTAATTAGCTGATGTATAAATTATGCTGTTTACATATGCTATTTAAACATGACTAATGTAACACAGCGGTTTTGTTCATTTTATGTATTCAAAGTAGTAACATTTTTAAATAAAAAAAACTATGTATTTTATATCCTACTTTAAAAGTAGCATTAATGTGTTCCATCTAAGTCCTTTATAACCAGCATTAGGTGATTTGATCTAAAAATGTACTTTTATGTTACATATTAATCTGAATAGTTTTAAAATATTTGAAAAACTTATTCAAATTCCGTGAATGCCGATATTACTTATGCTACAAAAATACATTATGTAAAATATCAGTAAATATTACCTCATTCTTTTAATAGCCTTTTCTAGTAGCATAAAGCACTTGATTCTTTAATAGTGGCTAAAATTTTCGATTAACTTCACGTTGCTATTTTATACCTTTTGAAATATACCCTATAAATAAATGGAAGCCAGCCTTCAAATGAACCACCAGCTCTCTAGATGAAGATAAACACATTTATAAATACTAAACAAGCATTTATTTTATGAAAATACAACTTAATAAGTCAATAAAACTCTATTTTACATAATTCTAATTGGGCTTGGTTCAACAATTTGTCAAAAAACAATGAAATGGCAGTATTGAGAGCGTGACATCGTAAGAAATATTCCCATTCTTTCACGATCTGCAACAAATTCTTTCATGATCTACAACATCTTTTTAGACAAGTTATTCTTTTATGTTTGAAAATGTTTGATTTACAGTATTTTTAAGAATAGTTTTTTTTTTAATTTATATATTTCTAACGTAAAAAAAAAAGATTCACTAGTAGTTATGTAAATTAAAACCGATACATACAGATGCATACTTTTATATTTCATTACCTTTATATATCGCACTATAAACGCATTTTTCAAGTATTTTTCTGAAAATATTCTACATCAATATTACAGTTTACCAGAATTCTGCATTGTTTCATGCCTTCGAGCCTAAAAATTATTGTTATGAAAAAAATCATGTAATGCAAAGAATGATACATTCTTTTGTCCTAAGGATATTTTAAAATATCTTGCGGTAAAAAAATGTTAAAAATTCAATGGGCTTGTTTCACGAGGGATCTGGCAACAGATCCGCGTTCTTGTTTTTATTTTTCTCGAATTACTTTTGCCTTTGTATTCCAAATTGAGTTTTCTAAGAATATTTCAGTAGTTATTTGTTTTGAATTCCAACTTCTTTTAATGCAAGTTTCCTTGATTAATGTTTAAAACAACCAACAGCACAGCAAGAAGTTGTAATTTTTAAAAATAACAACTAAAATAACTAATTCTTAGAAAACTCAATTTCGAATTTCAACAAAAGTAATTCGAGAAAAATGAAAACTAGATTACAGATATGTTGCCAGATCCCATGTGAAACACCCCCCCCCCCCCCCCCCATACACAAACCGTTTTATATTAACTTCATCGACATTTTTTTAAATAGCACCAGAATAATCAAAAATAGTTGAATAAAATACCCAAATAATTTCTAGAATAAAAGAATTTTTATAACTCTACATTTTTTATTGGAAAAAGACATTCTTAAAGGATTGCTTTACTATATAAACTTCTGTAACAAAAGAATTATTATTCATGAGGTTTAAAAACAATTTACCATGGCTTCATTTTTTTTTCAGACGATTTTTTTGTATTTTAAAACAAGGCTTATTTTATGGAGATGAGTTTTTCGAAAATTCAACCTGTCAAACTTAATCAAAGTTGTTTGAAAGAGACAGAATTTTTTTTTGTTGAAATATACAAAACTACTAATTCAACGATTTTTGAAAGATGTTAAAATTTTGTAGTCGGTCCAATGCAAATCCACGAATGTGCAAATTCGGGGAAAATTGTCTAGGTTTTTTTAAAACGATCGGCGTAACAGTTTTTGATTTTCCATCCATGCGTTTCGAAATTTTTTCAATAGACCAACGATATGTGAACATTGCCAAAAACGGACTCAACTAATCCGAAATCATTCATTTTATACGTAATTTTTTTGTATTTTTAATTTAAACACAATATTTTTTATTAATGTTCGGAAAATATTAAGTTTTTCCTCAGGAATCACTATAATAATTTTTTTTTATTGTTTTATTGAACGAATAGTAGAAAACTAAACATTTTTCATACATTTCATTAACTTTTCTTGTCTGGGAGTTTAGCAACTACAAATTATGATTAGCAATTTCCTTGTCTTGATGTGCTATTTCTATATATTCACATTTTAAATCATTATGCGTATCTACTTGTCATGGAACATTATGTATCGAAGTTAAATAACGCGCGCCCGTCATAATTTCATAATTTACTCTTCCTAAATCTGTAACTATAAATCATTTATATTCTATTTTCAGATGTGAAGTAATGTACTATTTCTAAGTATGCAATCATTATACCATTTATACGTCGTGTGACGTTATGTACCGAAGTTAAATAATGTCTTTTCCTAAGTTCGCAAAGTTAAATCATTGATATTTCATGGAATACTATGTTCAGAAGTTAAATACTGCCTTAACGTATGTACTATTTCTAAATATCTACACAATAAATTATTCATACGTAGTGAAACACTATGCACTGAGTTTAAATAGATTTGAATCAAAATGCATTGGATTCCGAAAGTATCTTTAGAAGTGACCCAGACGCATAATCCATATCAGTTTATCTCCATTCGTAGTGTAGAAACACGAATTTGGCATCCTACACTTCGTAATATATATGCTTTCAGACAACTCTTGACAGGTCTAGCCGCCAACAATGTATATAAAATGTATATTGAAATGTAACTAAAATGTAAGTCTAACCCAAAATTCAGGACGGCGTTTGTTTCAAACCAAAAGGAATTTTATTTTCTTGAGAAGATCTGAATTATATAGAATTTATATTTTCTCTTGGTGAATATTAAGTTTTCAAAAGTCTCAAAACCATTCAATGAAATAGAAAGCTTTCGTAACTGAATCTTATTTAATATCTTCTTCTTAGCTGGCATTACAGCCTTAAGCAGGCCTCAGCCTCGGCCACACTTCATTTAAGCTAAGTTTTTTCCTATGTTGTTATAATACAAGTCTCTCTTGTCTCCCTTTTCTCCTGGTATTAAATAACTTGTTCTTTGTAATTATTTTAGTGATATTATTTTTGTCTCTACGCTGTATCTGTCCAAGCCAACGGAGTCTTTGAAATTTAACGAATTTTATAATATTCTCTAATTTAATATAATGTGCTTAATATTTTGTCTATACACTGAAAGAAATTTCAGAAACCTTTTGTGCATCAACCATAGATATCATAGTTAAAGTATTAGATTGGCAGATCACGTGACTTCCAATGATAACGACGGGACGCGCATGGAGTCCAAATAAGAGGGTAAAATGGCCAGTGTTGCTACCACTTTAAGGAGAAAAATACTACGAAAAAATACCATTTAATTCTAAAATTACAAAAAAAATACTAGAAAAGGATTTGAAGTCACTAAAAAGATTCCAAAATGCAGCTAGTGTTTTTACGATATTTTTTTGTAATTTTAGAATTAAATGGTATTTTTTCGTAGTATTTTTCTCCTTAAAGTGGCAGCAACACTGGCCATTTTGTCCTCTTATTCTGGTCTCCATGTGCGTCCCGTCGTTAGCATTGGAGGTCACGTGATCTGCCAATCTAATACTTTAACTATGATATCCATGGCCTCAACTGATATGTTTCAGAAAATATAAGAGACCTTCTATTAATGACATGTTAGTTTAGAAAAGTTTCCTTTATTTTCAAAGTTAAGAAACTGATTACCTCTGCGAATGCTCAAATTATTACATCTTATTTCTATAGCAATACAACCAATAATAATACAAAGGGAAGTAGAAAGGAAGTTTCAAATGTTTTCATTATTGCCAACCCATGATCTAGTAGTTTAGGCGTTCACCACGAGATTAAATCCTATCAGGAGTGCAGAGGTTTGAATACACTCATCCTATAAATTGGAAATGTACTGGAAAATAGTAGAAGAAAATTTTGGAAATGCTTAAAAACGTTTTTGAATGCTGAAAAAAGAAGTTTTCCGAAATACTCGAAAATGTTTTTGAAAATTACATGCTCCATATATTTATAAATGTTTCTGAATTTTTTTACAGTATACATTTAGTTTCTTATTCAATATTTATTCAAAACTAGCTTTATAAACCCGGCGTTGCACGGGTGTACCCTTAAAAAGCCTAATTAGTAGTATTTTATGTAAACTTTTATTTTATACCACTTGATCCCTCCACTGGTACACTCCACCAGGATCAGGATTCTTTAGGTTAACCTATATTCCTTCATAACATCATTTCTTACTATTTGTAAACAAAAATTAAATCAAATTCGGACACGTAATTAAAATCTAGTGGAGGAAATCTGATCCACCATAAAAAATAAAGAGATTTAAAATCAACAAATAAAATACTGATATTCAAATAACAATCCAGCAAATTAAACCGACGTGCTCTTTTTTTTCTTTTTTAATTTTCGTTCACGCTGAACGCGCTGAAATTTCTTTAAATTGAATTAAAAAATATAAATTCTAATCTTACAATGTTATTTCTATGGGGAAATTGGCTCACGTTTTGCACTCCTACAACCGTTTGGGTTCGAATAAAAAGTATCCTATAGCCTATTCCTGGTACTAAGCTATCTCCCCATCAATTTTCAGCCAAATCCGTTTAGCCGTTCTTGAGTTATAAATGGTCTTACTAACACGACTTTCTTTTATATATATAGATAATAAAAAGAACGTGAAATAATGAATATATTGCAGTTATTCATAGTTTAGTTTGAATATTGTCGCACGAGAGCTACACGAGGGTTATTGGCGACGGGCGTCGTATTTTAGAGCCACAGTCAAGTGACGAGCCGACACCTGAATAGGCATCCAACGCAACCGTTAATTGCGAAATCGTACGCAGCGAGGGGACTTTGGAGTATATTTAACGTGCACTCCCTCTACATAGGGTATTATTCGTCGGACTTTTTGGCTGCACGGGCCGTTTATAGGTCGGCAGCTATTTTGGCGATGCCCGGACCCGAACCTGGGACCTTTCGCATGCTAGGCGAAAGCCTAACCGACTGGGCTACCCAGCCCGCAGTTATTCATAAAAAATATATATTTAAAAAAAAGATTTCGAAAATATCTTAAAAACCAATCCAAAATCAAATACTCAAAAGTTCTTTCAAAAAATAATTTACATTTTCATAACTATTTTTCATATTTATCTAATTTAAATAAATATTTCTAAATTTTAATGCACTTAGAAAATAATGCAATGACATCAAAGTTGATCCTTAAAACGCTCAAAATATCCTACGCAAAGTAAGTTTAATAAGTTTTAAAACAAGTTCTTCAAATGAAGCCTTTTATATAAAGAAACGGAAATCCAAACTTAAAATTTCATCTCAGTACGAAATAACGACTAACATTTTATCACTTAAAGCCATATTAACTCGTCGAAGCATGCATAATATCAACTGCAAATAATTATCTCCTTCGTCATATGCTACAGATGATAACTAGTTTAATTATACGAATCTCTCGCAGAAAACATTTATTTTGATAAATAAAATATGTACTTTAATTATGTAAATGCAAAAGCGAGATGAATATTTAATTTAAACTTCATCTGAAATTCTCAGATTTCATTTCATTCCATTAACTAAATTAGCCTAATTAAGCCTTCTAGATCATTTTAGAATAATTCTAAAATTACAAAAAAAATATCGTAAAAATACTAGCTGCATTTTGGAATCTTTTTAGTGAAAAAACGCGAAACGCTTTGCTAGTATTTTTATGGTATGTTTTTGTAATTTTAGAATTAAATGGTATTTTTTCGTAGTGTTTTTCTCCTAAAACTGCTGGCAACACTGTTGAAAGACATGAAAACAAAACCGCAGAGCTATTGCCAGATCCTCCGTGAAACAACCCCATTTATTTTTTTTAAAAGAATTAAAGTTTCTCGAGTGATTGTTGCTAATGGCAATGGTGATTTAATTATAATAAAAATGGCTTCTTATGCTTTTTAAATGAGCATTAAATTTTGCAGTTTTTTACATAATTGAAGTACTTTGAATTCTTTTCCGAAAGTTTCAATGTCTTCTAATTTCGATGCGCTGATTTTTTTTGACGTATCACAGTTGTCCGTAGCATTTGTAGTTTGGGCTATGAAAGTGGGTGACAGATAGACGGACAGACAGACAGACTGACTGAACGATTTTTAATACCTTCCACTTTTTACGTTATAATCGTAGTGTGGAAGCTAAAAGGAAATGCGCTTATTCATTAGTCTAGTTATTTTAAGAAGAACACATTTCACACAGAAAAAATCCTTTTAAAAAAATCGATTACTTTCTTTCAAACAAAATGACTTTTCTCATAATATAATAAATGTCTTCGTGTTTGTAGCACATAAAACCTTCCTCGCTCTGGCTTCCTACTAAATTAGATGTTACCAATTCTTATAAGAAAACTCATAGGGCGTAGGTAGCATTTAATTATATTAAAGGTTTTTTTCCGATCTAGTGAACTAACAAGAACTTTGGAAAAATATTGGCTGAATGTTTAGCTTCGGGACCAGAACTTCGATAAATAGATTTTTGCCTTTGGGTATGCTTCCGCTTTTTGGAAATTTAATAAAATGGCCCTGTTTTTAATTAAGGGTTGATCGATTCAATGAAGTATCTCTCGAGTGTTTTATTACAGCGTGAATATTACTCATCCATATCTGTTTTAGGATCAGATGAATTTTTAGTAAGCTTTGGAAAAAAATATATTTAAGAAGCGCAAATCTAATAAAAAAAGGGTTCAAAAAGGGCTTAGAGCACACTGTAAAAAGTCACGTTTACCAGAACGGGTACTGTATTCTAACGCCTACAAATATGAGTAATTTTTGAGCACACTGTAAAAAAGCCACGTTTACGAGCACGTATAATGTTTTCTAACTCCCAAAAATGTGGGTAATTCTTAAGCACATGTGCCTCAGCCACGATCTATTTTACCCTTTATGTACCGAATGAAGTTTTAGTTTTAATTATTTGCCTTTGAATATTTTAACGTTAGGCTGTGTCCTGACTACGACATCAATCAACGCCACAAAATGGCGTAATTTTCAGCCACATGTATTGCCAGCGTTTGACGGCGCGTCAAGTTTTTTGCATTGGGGTAATTTCTTTGAGCACATGTGTCAGACCACGATACTATGTACACTTTTACGAAGAATGTTTTATTTTAATTATTGCTGAACAATTTAAACGTTTAGCTTTCCTCACGTATTTAATCCACTAAATCAAATCAACTTGCGATTCTCCCCATTATTGCACTATCACCCTCGCAAGGTTGGATTAACAGCGGACCTCTTTTTTAAAGTTTTCCAGTATACTTAAAAAAGTCTTGCTCGTTTCACTCGTTTTGTGAACAGGGTTTAATACATTCCGGTAAGGGTAATGGATAGTAGAAAAGCTGAACACTGACAAACATCACGGCAGGTTACGTTGTGTACTCGTGTACAAGTTGAGAAACCATAGCATATAGTGCTGTAGAATAGTGTTTACAGCAGCAGCAGCTTCAATCAAATACAACTGAATGCGCTGTGAATACGTGGCAAATGTGCTGTATTTTTACATAAATTTCTTACAATGCAGAAAAAAACATGAATTTTTACCTTTTTATTCAAATGGAAAAACAAACTCCATTCAAATGGAAAAATTTAAACCCCGTGTGTTAAATATTCGATCATTTCTAAACATTTTACAGCCTTTACAATGCTGATGACCAAGTTTTTAATAATGCTATCGGGATCTTGAAGCTGTGTAGTCTTAACTTCCAAGAAGATCTAAGTAGAATTCTAGATTTTTCTATGATTTGTATTTACATTCTTTTTTATATGCTAACACAAAGATTCCCAGCATACATCAAATATGGAACAAAACATGTAATATTTTCCATTTATATTCGAATAGCAAATCTCCGTGTGTTGCGTATTCGAGAATATTCTAGATATTTAAAATCCATAGACCTTCCTCGCACCCACATCGGGCATTATTTCCAATTTCTGAATCATCCTTCGAAACAATTGAAGAGCTTAGTGGAAGAACGTGCTAAGTGACAAAAAGGTGAAAACGAGAAAATTGGCTTTAAAGTTTTTTGCTTGCACTCAGATATGTTGAAAACGGTACTTGTAAAGCGTAAAAAATATACTAAACTTAAAGTTTGTGAAAAGGGGGAAACTTGTTATCGTTAAAGTAGTTAGTAATATGTTCATTGACACAAAAATCTCAATTTTTTCAGAAATGTCACTTAGCACGTTCTTCCACTAAGCTCTTCAATTCTGACTCGAGTTGCAAGTCTGCTGCGGGACACATTTCGAACTGTTGCCATGGCTACATAATGAATATATATCAAAGATAAAAAAAATTCTCAACTAGTTTTGATAAAATGTACCTTGGGACGCATGATCTTCTGAAAATGTAAAAGACACTCCATTACGGAGGCTTCATTTACATAAAAGTGGTAGAATTCCATAAAACTGCACTGGTCCTTTTCGTCTTTGAAATTTTTAAGAATACGTGTTCCGTATTTCGTGCTGTACATTAAGCTAGAACAAAGAATATGAAAACTGCAATAGTAGGCCTTACTATACTCTTAAAGTGCGTTTCTTCTGCCACAAAGACTATAGATTATCAATAGATTAAGAATTATGAAACAAAAGTTAAATTTCTTGTTAAAAAATTCTTCAATGTGTAAAAAAATAATTTAGTTAAACTTTAACGTCTTTTCGGAACCTTCAATATAAAGCAAATTTTACAAAACTATAAAGAAAAACATACTTTTTTCATTCCACTCTACTATATATGGAAAAGAGAAACTTCTTACAAGTTAACCCATCAAAAAGAGCCACTTTTCCGAACACTGCCATTGCATGGACTACAAAGCGAAACCTCACCTACGCATGTAACCGAAATATAAAAGATGCTGCTGTTTTAATTAGTTTTCGCAAATGAGATGAGCGCACGAGGTTATGATTTGATTAGTTAGATTTAAATTTTGCTAGAGCAAAGCTGAGTTAATTAAAGGCAGTATTCTACGGCTCTTGTCCTGGGGACAATGGCCTTCGAATACAACCTTCATTTTAAAATGAAATTCAATTTTTATTACTAGCAAATAAATACCCGTACTTCACACGGACTAAAAAAACATACGCTATAAAATGTATGCATAATAGTTATCGTAATTTCCCTCATAAACATATAAAACCTTTTAGCTCATTTGGCGCCTTTTTGGTAAGAATTTGGCGTGAAAAGAGATATAGCTACAAACACACTTATTAGACAGCTCTAGCACGACGACATTCAAACAATCAACCAACATTTTAAATTTTTTTTAAAAAGGTACATTTGGCGCGTTTAGGTAAAAATTTGACGAGTTTGGCAACGTATTTGGCGAAATAATGAAAACGTTAAACCCTAATATACAGTAGAATAAAATAAACATTTTTAATTTTAATTATTTTCCTAAAAGTTTTATTTAATTTCTCCTGCCGAATGGCATCGCGAAAGGGGAAAAAATTATCGGATTTGAGCGAAAGTGGTGTATTTTTTCAGAATATTCGAATTTTCTCAAAAAATAGAACATTTTGAGCTCTGAAAGTTCAAAATCTGTAACTTAAGTATGAACTACACTTTTGTGCCAAATTACGAGTCAAACAAATGACAAGTTTATGAGTGTATAAGAGACACACACACAAAACTTCATTTTTATTATTATAGACTAGCAAATTTATACCCGTTCTTCGCACGGAATAAAAAAATATCAAATAGATTCCAAATATGTGTATCATATACCCTGTTATAGGATCATAAACTTATCATTGTTTCCGCTCGTTATAAATTATAAAATCCCATTTCATTGCCTTAAAATTCCAAAATGAAAAATGCGCTATAAAATGCACTCATAAATGTCATCACAATTCCCTCATAAATACATAAAACCTTTTAGCTCATTTGGCGCGATTTGGGAAATAATTTGGCGAGAAAATAGATATATCTACCCACACCCATTATACAGCTCTAACAAAATGACCTTCGAACAACCGACCAGCTTATAAATTATTTATAAAAGAAATTGCCTATTTGGCAAATTTTAGTTAATAATTTGGCGAGTTTGGCAACGTATTTGGCGAAAAAATAAAGACATAAGACACTAATAGCTCTAGTGCGATGGCTTTTATTAACCATCATAGTTCAGTAATAGCTTAACTATATACATTTATTGCTTAAATATGCATACATGCAGTCAACAGAAAAATCAATGAAAAAAATCATCAAATAAACCCACAATAAAATCCGGGAATGAAGACTGGCGGAATTACGTCACTTGAAACATGTCAATTATTTTTCAAATAATGAATTTAGTTTCTGAAAGTAATGGCAAAAGAATAAAATAAACATTTTGAATTTTAAATGTTTTCGTTAAAAGTTTTATTTAATTTTTTCAGCCGATGGCATCAGGAAAGAGAAAAAATGATCGGATTTGAGCGAAAGTGGTGTATTTTTTTCAGAAATTCGAATTTTCTCTAAAAATGGAAAAAATATGAAAAAACTAAGCCTCAGGTGCACACGTTAGTATTAAAGGGAATCTATCTTAAAAATTTCGAATTTCTGAGGGCAGTATAAGTAGGTCTTTTACGATCCGAATACAAACACACAGACACACACAGACTCTTTCTTTTATTATTATAGATAAAATGCTTTGAAAAGTCAACTTTACACCAATAATGTGTAATTAACAGAAAGGGACTGAATAATTATTTCTAAAAAATCGACAATGATTATTAGAAAAATAGAACAGCTACAACAAATAAAAATACAAGGGCTATGTAACACTACGCGACTTTAAAATACTATTTAATACATCAATACACATTTAGAAGTTATCATATACCCTATAAGGTAATTTCACTTTAAAAAATAGAACGTTCTCTGGCAAATACCCCTTTGTGCATAAGCGATTTTCTCAAAAACTTTACTATGACGTCCGACAGGTACTGGGAACTTGTGTACCAAATTTGAAGTCTGTATATATTTTGGTTTTTCAGCAATACCTTTAAAACCAAAAAAGTTCTAAGGCTACCCTATAAGGCACTTGAGGGATTTTCAAGAAAAGCTATTTATGTCGTCCGATTTATACTATAATGAACTCGTGTACCAAATTTGGAGTCCGTAGCTGTCTTGTTTCGAGATGTAGAGTGGTTTGAGACAGACAGGCGGACCAAAGTTCAAAATCCACTTTTTTTTTATATTCGGCACCCTCCAAAACGTGTAAAAAACACCTAATCTCCATTTCGGATTTTTGACCCCATCACCATACTTTCCCTTTCATATTAGGTAGCTGAAAATAAAAAAAAAATCAATAGCCGTGCGTGTTTTCAAACCCAGTTTCATGTCTTATTACAAATGCCGGAAGTGTAAATTACTTTCTGATTGGGAAATACATCATTATCCATCAATTGGCTTCTACTGATTCGACCAAAGGAAACATTTCATCACCTTGTAATTGGCTCACCGATTGATATTACGATCAATCATCGTAAGCTGAAGTGTCACTTTACCCTTTTATAAGTAAGATTATATTGTATTCGGGTATTTGTGAAAACATAATCTTCTTTTAGTGACATTATTTTTTCTAGCAAAGTATCGTAGCCCCTTGAGGGATAAACACATTGACTAAACTGTAAACGTGTTTTCGCTACATGAGATTTAAATTAAACATTTTAACCGAAAATTTAATTTTTTTAAAAAATTATATTTTATTTCTGTAGTAAATGGTTTTAAATGGCTCCATGCTTTAAATATTAATATTTAGTAAAATTATTAAATTTATAAATTTTTTATAATATCGTGCAAAAAAACCTAACTTTTTCAAATCAATAATCGTGGCGAAAGTGATGTTTTTATAGAAATCGTGTTTCAAAGTTACTTTTACGCACTAGTGCGACAAAGTAAATAAGAGCATCTGATTGGTTTAAAATTCTTTATTTGAGCGTTATAATTTATTCGGCGGCTTTGTGATTGGTGTAAAATTCTTTATTTGAACGTGATTCTTTATTTGGTGTCTTATTTCCAATGCTAATCTAAGAAATACTTTTTGCACGTAATTTTAAAATAATCATTAATATAAATAATCACCTTCAAATCATTTGAACGTGATAATAAAATATTTAATAAGCCAATCAATAAATCCCAATTTAATAACTAGTTTTTTTGCACGTTATTATAAAAAATAGTGTATGACAACACGTTGAAAATAGCCTTTTTTAAACTCGTTAATTTATTTATTCAACTCGTTTAAAAAAGCCTTACTTTTCACACTAGTTTCATAGATAACTATTTATAAATTATGGTGCTGCTGGAAAACCTGACAGTCAGGTGACGGTTTATAAGTCGGTATCTCTCAGAGGGTTAGGGGATCGATGTTATTCACTTTCGTCAATTATCATTTATGTGGTGTTAATGCAGGATGGCCGCCTCAAAACCGAAAGATCGCAGGTTCGAGTCCTGATGAGTCATCGCTGGCTACAAGGGGTGCACTAGTCAGCGTAGCAAGAGGTTAAAACTTTATAGTTTAAAAATTAATGAAATTATAAAATTCATTAATTATTTTAACTATGTGAAGAGTACAGGGGAAGAACCGCTTGATTTATTAGGAGTAGACCCGTAATTGTGTCTGCTTGGCGGACATTGGCGGCAGGAAACCGGTTTCTCTCTTTCTTCTTCGCTTGGTCCAAGCGTCGGAATCGTGCATCGCGTGAATCTCGCCAATCTCGGTAGGTAGAAAAGTCGTGGTTTAGGACTTTTCAATTAATTTGAGAATCTTAAAATTTCTCTTAATTGTTTTAGAAAAATTCGGGATTTTCAATCAATCGTACTTTATTTTTAAAGCTTAACATGATGATGAACACAGTCTTTTGAATAAAACGCGGAACTGAATTTCAGGGTTGCAGTGAGAGAAGATGCACAAGAAAGTGAGAAACTGGTTTCCTTACGCCAGTTTAGGCGATTACTCGCTATCATCGCCAAAGATGCCTGATGAGGAAAGTTTTCTACGAAATTAAGCGGTTTTTCCCCTGTACTCTTCATGTGTGTATTGCTTTAAAAAATGCATAGTCATATGGCGGGTTTATACGTCTCTGTATAGTTGCTAAGTATATAAAAGTCTAAGATATAAAAAATATTACAAACTATTTCATTTACTGCAACATGTATAATCTCTATAAATTTTGCTCATTTAAAAAAATTGAATATAAAATGTTACTAAAAATCTATGAAAAATATTTATCCATGAATATAGACACATAATCATTTAAAAATATCCAATATATTTTTTAAAGTTTAACTTAAGTTTAATTAACCAGAATACATATTTGTTCAAAATGTTAAAAAAAATCAAATGCTTATTCATAAGAAAAATGACATTAGTATTAAAATTATCGCTTTTTCCCTAACTGAAACCGAACCTTAAAAAACGCAAACATCAAAGAAACATCATTATCTCTGATTAATTAAGTGTTTCATTAAGTAGTAACGAAGTGAATAATAATAACCGTAAAATAATAAAAGAGAAAGTAATTGCAATCACGAATTATTCACGAAGTAATATAGCGTTAATGAAAAAAATGAAAAATAAACGAATTTTAATACTTTTTTTCAATTACTTTTAATGTTCTTGGCACTTTGTTTGTAGATCAAAGTGCCACTAGAAATGAGTGCGCTTGAAAGAACTGGACATAAAGGAATTAATTTTAATCCAATATATAATTTATTAATCAAGAATGCGGAATAAATACTTTTGTGAATATTTGTCTTATGTATTAATAAAATGCAAAGTAAGAGATAAACATGGAGGCTTTGAAGTTGTGGCAAACTAAAGAATAAAATAAACAAGGGTTAATTATATTTTGTTCTTTAATTATTTTCTTACTTTTTGTTCCATATTGGGTTTTAATATTTACTTCTTCATTATGAGAAGGGTTAAAGATTTTTTACGTTTTCGTTTTAAATACATACTTCATTAATTATTCTACGAATTTCTAATGTAAAATAGGGTTAAGTCCACGGAGTACGACCGTACAGGCTTCTCCTTTTACTAAAATGTTAAAAGAAAAAGCGGTATGGGAAATTCCTCATTGGACTACGTCCCTTTTAATATTTTACGTTTCATGTGCCTTAGGGTACGTTTTATGCACTTGGCTATTTTTCGTAATTTAAATAAACATTTGTTGTAGAAACGGAAGTAATTATGCTTGTGTCATTAGTTAAGAAAATGGTTATAAATATGAGCTGAAAAAACGTGTTTAAATATCTATCAATTACGATTTTTTTACCTACTTACGCAGAACTTTCAGTTCTTAATGAATTTCTAATTTATTTTTCATTTTTTTACCTGATTATAAAACTGCCAAATGTGGAGTCTTTAATCATTAAATATCAACAATATATTTTTTTATTCCAGACGACGCGCAATGGTACAAAAGATTCAAATAGAATGGTTGCTTGCATTTAATATTAGTAAATTTATTATTCTTTAGAGTACTATGGGTTTCGCACCTGATCGCAAAAATTCGCTAGCATTTTTCAAAATATTAGTTTTGTGTTGACTTACATTTTAAAATTCCACACATGACATATTTCGCCCATGTTGTTTAATTTTTACTATAATTTTTCCTCAAACTTTAATTTATAAAATTTTTGTACCTATTTACATATTAAAATGACAGACGGGACGACATTATTCATTAAAAATCACCTCTACAGTTACCGAATTAAGCAGGACGTTACAAATTGTCAAAATGTATCATTTAGTTGTTTTTAATAGTTTGTTCACTTTAAGTAGTTCAATTTGTTTGTCAATATATATATTCTACTTTCATGCAAATAACTATAATTAGAATTTTCACTTAAAATAACTTAAGATATAATAATATCTTAATTAAATTAATAATTAAATTAATCAACAACTAAAGATTTAGATGTGAAAACTGCTGTAATGTCAAGCATGACGCACTTATTCATTAAAACAGCCGTATCTTTGATTAATCCAACTTAAAATTGGCGTAAAAACGTGATATTTAGCTAATTTTAATAGCTTGTTTACTTTAAATAGTTTAATTAGATTGTTCATACTTATTAAAATTTCAGGCAAACAACTTTTCCAAGAAATTTCACTTAATTCTCTTCTATAGATTTACAACTAAAAACTGCTAAAATGTCAAACACGACGTCATTAGTCATTAAAATAAGCCATATCGTTTATTAATCCAAATCAAGAATGACGTAAAACCTTGATATTTAGCTACTTTCAGTAATTTGGTGTAATAGTTTAAATAGTTAGTCACTATATATTATACTTCCATAAAAACAACTTTTCCTAGGAATTTCACAAAATTTCTTTTCTATAGATTTAAATCTGAAAACTGCTAAAATGTCAAACATGACGTCATTAGTCTTTAAAATCAGCCGTACCGTTTATTAATTCAAATAAAGTATGACGTAAAACCTTGATATTTAAATACTTTCAATAGTTTGTTAATAGTTTAATTAGTTTGTCAATATATATTATACTTTCAAGCAAACAACTTTTCCTTGAAATTTCATTTAAATTCCCTCCTTTTCTATAGATTTACGTCTGAAAACTGCCAAAATGTCAAACATGACGTCATTATTCATTAAAATCAACCCTATCGTTGAATAATCGCCTGACGTTTTAAAGGTCAAAACGTGACATTTAACAACTTAACAAATATAAAAAGAGAAACTAATAGTCTCTTTCCTCGAATTTGCGTGACAATTTTATGCGTCAACTAACATAAAAGGGTGGAAAAATGAGCTTCGTCATGTAATAAGCCAATTTTGGACAGCGCAATTGACGATTCCTCAGGCAAAAACGTGATTACACAGTTAATTTTTTATGGTCGTTTACTTTTTTTCTTTACGAGTCTGGTTAACTTTCTTGCTACTGCCGACAAGCATTGATTAAATAAATGGATACTTAAAAACATTGACTTTTTACTGAAAATTTTTCTGAGGGTTTCATTATAAGTATTTTGATATTTTTCTTTGACAGATGACTATAATAATATATTCATTACTAGGAGCACGCCCCCTGCTCGCTATCGCTCGCCAACCCCTGGGAACTGCTTGCGCAGTTTCCTTCGGATCGCTTCGCGCTACAGGCTCACTTCGCTCGCTCACCGTTCTTGGAAATATTTTAGTCTAGCCTTTAGGGTTAACCTAAAGGAGCATGTTCGGTTATTTTTCGCCAAATATGGTAACCCCACCAAATTGGTATTATGGCAGCCCTTGGCTACGAAAATTGCCACAGATCGTATTTTAAGCGAATAATTATCAAATACCGTCAGTGCGGGTAACTTTGGTTCAAAATCGGGGGGTTTTTTACAAAAGAAGAAAATTTTAACTATAAAAACGATTGAAACACTTAAAAATCATTATGAATTCTCAGTATTGTACTTTTAGGATCGGAGATCGAATTAATAATTCGTAGTCTCGACGCGAAGCGTCCTTACTACACATCGAAGTAGTCCCTAAAAGGGGCGAAACGATTCACGGGGAATAGATGTGGTCAGTAGACCGGTATAAACATAGATGTGGGGGGGGGGGTCCTAGGACCCTAGCAGGACGCTGGTGGAAAGAGATCCAACCTCTACCACAATGGGTCGTGGTGGACCGTCCGGGGACGTTTAAAGGCTTGTTCAATGAATTGATCATATTTGATGATTTGAGCTATGTTTTCATGCTCGGAAGCTTCCATTGCATTAAAATACTTATGAGAGGCGAAAGGATGGCTGAGTCGACTGATTCAATTCCCAAGTCATTATGGATGATAGTATTTCTGACGAACCAAGGGGCGTCTGTGAGATTCCTCAGGGTCTTGTTCTGAAAGGTTTGAATCTTTTGTCTATGGCATTTTTTTGCTGTTGCCCAGACTGGGGACGCATACATTAGTACCGGTTTAATCATACTTTTGTAGAGCAAGACTTTGTTGCGTAGAGACATATTAGAGTTTCTGCCTATTATTGGTCCTAGGCTAATGGCTGCGCCTGTCGCCTTATCGATGGCTTGTTTAATATGTTCTTTAAAGCTCAGTCTACTGTCGAGATGGACTCCGAGATACTTGGTGTGGGGCTGGTTTTGAATTTCTGTGTTAAAAATCTCAAGGTTGGTATCATAGTGAGTTTTAACTTTGTGGTTGCGGAAAAGAACCTATACACTTTTCTGTCCGTTGATTTTAACTCGCCAGTCCTCACACCAAGTTTCGACTGAGTAAAGCGCGTTTTGTAATTTCTCAAAGGCAATATTACCTCTTTTTTGACTTGGCCAGAATTGCAGTATCATCTGCAAATTGAGCTGTTATGGTGTTGGTTTTGGCCGGAAAATCATTAATGTACAGATTGAAGAGGCTGGGCGAGAGGGAGCTACCCTGAGGTACTCCTGCTTTTATAGCCTTGGTCTCTGACATTGTATTATTTATCCTAACCTGAAAGCTCCTGTTAGTGAGGAAAGAGTAAATCATATGTATAAGGGGCTTCGGGAGGTTGGCGTAAATTAGCTTCATAATAAGGCCTTCGTGCCATAAACTGTCAAAGGCCTTTTCTATGTCTAGAAAGACAGCACCAACATGTTCTTTATTGTTAAATGCGTTGCTTATGTACTCGACTATTCTGTGGACTTGATGTATGGTGGAATGCCCTTGTCTGAACCCATATTGGTTGGGGTTGACAGTTCTGTTGGTTTGGGTGAAGTTGTTGAGTCTCGATAGGATAATTCTTTCGAAGACTTTGGCCAAGGTGGGGAGCAAACTAATAGGTCTGTAGCTAGTTGGTAGGAGGGGGCTTTTACCCTGCTTCCTGAATAGGATGACTATTGCTTTTTTCCATTTAGATGGGAAGTAATGTTTCCTTATGCACGCATTGAAAATGTTTGTGATAAGTACTATGGTTTTAGGGGCGAGATATTTGAGGGCTTTGTTCGAGATGAGGTCGTGCCCAGAAGCTTTCTTAGGGTCAAGTTTTTTTATTACTTGCATAACTTCGTTAGGAGTAGTGTGATCGGTGTTGGTGGTGGGGTTGGTGGTGAGGTAATGGGTAACCTTCCTCTCTACCTCTTCTACCAAGCCATGATTGATCGGGTTGTCGTGGGGTGAAAATTGCCCACTGAGACTGTCTGAGAGCACCTGAGCCATGTCGTGCTCGGTGTAGGCCATCCCGACTGGTCCCTTGAGAGGACCTATGCTTTGAGTTTTTGATTTTAAGGCCTTTGCCATCCTCCAAACTGAGTTATTTTCTGTGGATAACTTCATTACTGTATCTTCCCAGGTGGCCTGCTTGTGGATTTTTATGAGGTCGCTGACTTTGCGGCAGGCCTCGTTCCATAAGCGTTTGTCTCTGGGGTGTCTTGATCTTTTGAAGACTTTCCTCAGTCTATTTTTTGCTCTTATTTCATCCCGTATCTCATGGGGAAGCTTGTGATTTTTGTTAATTTCAATTGGTCTAGAGCAGCTCCTGATTTTTTCAGTGAGATTCTCAATAGCCTCGTCGATTTTGTCAATGGTAGTTAGGTCTGGGCTAGCTTTGATTTTATCATGGGAGAGACCCTTTTATCAGGGTGTTTGACCCTAATAAGATTTGAGAATAACTCCTCCCTTCTTGAGCGAGGTTGCTATGGAAGCTTCTAGGGGTGCTTGCCTGGTTGTTGGCTAGTATAATTGGCCTGGGAAGGAGGGTTGTTTGCCTTTGGACTGTGTTTTATTTGGTATTAGTGGGGATTGCTTGTTCAATTTCTTGGACTATAGGCTTGGGGGCTTTTGGACAGCCTCGGTAGCTAGCGACGTGTTGACCGTCGCATAGGATACATTTTGGATTTGGAATTTTGCCCTTTGTGGGGCAGTCAGCTGAAAGGTGATTACCGGCGCATTTTACGCATCGCGGTTTGTTTGAGCAGCCAGATTTTGCATGCCCATATCTTTGGCATTTGTGGCATTGTGTTGGCTGTTTTTTTGCGTTTGTATGGGGCCACTGAAACAATGAGGTGCATAAAGTCAGTTAAGTTAAAGATTGATTTGGAGTTTCCGTTATTAGGTAGTTCTATGAAATAAACTGGAAGTGGTATTTTAGCTCCATCTACCATTTTGGAGAATTGAAATATTGAAGTGATGTCGAAGCCAAGGTTGTTAAGTTTCTGACTTGATAACTTCTACGTCTATATCAGAAGGTACGTTTCTGAGTATAACCTTCAGAGTTCTTTCACTTTTCATTTTGTAGGAATGGAATTCGATTCCTTTTTCTGATAAGATAGACGTGACCTGCCTATAGTGAAGTTCTGAACTAACTCTGATGTTTAGTGACTGTGGGTTGGCTTTCCCTGTGAAGTTAGTTATTCCTGCCTTTGTTAATTCATCTGCGAGTTCTTGCCATTTAATATTGGGGTTATTTATGACAATAGGCGGAAGTTTTGGGCTATTATTCCGAACCTTAGTGAACTCCTGTTCGTTTGTAGTGACTCTCTTAGAGTAGCATCCTTGCTTGTGGTAGGGATAGGATCGTTATCCGTAGAGGAGTATTTCCTCTTTGGAGCGGTTTTTTTGGGGGGTTGGAAAACCTCGTTGTTTGTTTTAGGTTGGGTTGTCTCCGCTGAATGGGTAGCTGGAGGCCCATATTGTGTAGTGTTAGTTTCAGCGTTAATTTCGCTTTCGAAAATGTTTTGAATGGTGCCATTATTGGCTTGTAGAAGATCCTTTAGTTCGGGATCATTTGTTATCTTTGCAAAAACAGGGAGTTTGGCCAGTCCCTGGGCAGTCATAGATAGCGCTAGTTTGCTTTCCCTTACACTGAGCTCGTGTAGCTTTGCATTATCCTCAATGGATTTAGGCATTTTAGCTGTTAGTCGTGTGCGCTCACTTTGTACCTGTATATATTCATTACAGATATCTGTGTTTATAATATCGTGTCCTTCACACCAAATACTATTTGAATCAGCCATATCGGTGTCAGACTTTAGCTAAAGTTAGCATGGAAGCAGCAGGAATCCAGCAACTCTAATCGCCGTCAGAGTGCGGAGCAGCAAGAAAATAATGAATCCAGCAACTCTGATCGCCGTTAGAGTGCTAAGCAGCAAGAAAATAATGAATCCAGCAACTCTGGACACGAAGTCAGAGAGCTATCGGAAAGAAGGAAAAAGACAGGCAATGAACGATACACTTGCTTATACTAGGCGCACCTAGTAAAGCTTGGTAAATCAAAGGAAAACAAAAAGAAACAGTCGGAGTAAACTCCCCTGCCTGTTAGAAAATGGCGACAGGAATTATTTCCAAGCACTCAAGTTAAATTTTATAAATTAAAAAAAATTGGTGTTAGTTTAAAATATTAGGACACGGTTAGGATCCGGGCGGGTAACTTTGGTCCAAGCATGGAATACATAAGAAACATACTTTTACCTTCCACACTACGTTTATAACGTAAAAAGTGGAAGGTTTTATAATCGTTCAGTCCGTCTGTCCGTCAGCCACTTTCACGGAAAGAACCACAAGTCCCACAGACAAGTGGGATACGTCATTTTGAAGCAAAAAATCAGATTAGGCTACATTCCAAATTTCATTTTAAAATTTAAATTAGAAGTTTAATTAAAATTTAAATAACTAAAAATTTGATCTACATTGAAATAGCATGCAAATTCCATTTTTATTTATATTTTCACTGTTGCCATCCACAAGTCCCAGCAAGTGGGATCATAGCCTCCTACATAGAATGCCGCGTATACTCGAGAAATAACATAGATTCACAGGCTGTCCTCAAAAAGTACTCTGGTCGCGCCATCTGTTGGTAGTCGGTCGCATATTTTAGTAGAAATGTTTTCGCGGTGAATGACGGATCCAGCGGGCAATTTCGAATACCGTTCGGTCCGAGTAACATATAATAAACAAATGAGTTCTTTTTTTATTTTGTTTCTGTTTCCAAGCAATATTATTTGCCAGAGAAATTCATAAAATACCATTTTAAATTTTAAAAAATCTTTCTTCAACATGTTTGCATAGTGTAAAAACTGTTACAGAATACTACTGCCAAAAATCACAATTTTTAGAAATTTAAGATTAAAAAGCTAAAAACAGCAAGCACATATTTTTAAAAACATAATCATGTAATGAGTTTCTTTGTTTTTTTTAACTTTAAAAAAAACCGCTATAGAACTATTCATTTAAAATTATTCAATTCATATAGGAATTTTCATAATGAATTCTAATTCATATAAGAATTTTCTACTGGAGATTAAAACACTAATGAAGTAATTTAAAGTAATGAGAACCTTGTTCAGACGTTCCATTATTTTAAAAAAAATTAGCTTTGGCTTCTTAAAGAAAAATTAACAAATACTATAACACTTATTAAAAATGCTTCTGTTAAGAATAACAGTCCCTTAATAATAATACTATATAATTTCGAACAACAACAAAATTTTAAAATGAGATAGATCATTTAAATCTCAACTATAAAATGCATTTAAAGTATTAGAATTTATTCAAATATAGATATTGAAAAGTTTTTTTTCAAAACTTATTAATTCAAAAACACATATATTAGAAAACAGAATGCCCGAACTTAAATGAATATAAATCTAGATAGAACAAAAATAAATATGTGTTTAAACTATATATTATGAGGGAAAAAACAAAAAATAATAATTAATGCATTACGAAAAGATTCAAGAATAAAAATATTTAGAAATTTTTACCAAAAAAGAATAATGTTAAAAACTCCTTACCTTCCATTTCGTAGGAATTCCTATATGGAAACACCGTGTTCTTTCCTTGACTTATAGGATAGTATGATGCAAAAAAATAGCCATTATTTGTTGCATTTACAAAAGTTTACAAAAAAAATTATAAATTTCGAACTCTGTAACCAAAATTTCTTATCACAATCACAGCGAACTGGGTGTAAACAAACAACACATGTCACCGAGCACATTGTTTGTCGCGCCATGGCGCCATCTATTGATAGTTTTCTCACGACTTCTAATTTTGATCGAGCTTGGACGGCATTATATGTAGGGGGCTATGGTGGCATACGTCATTTTGAAGCAAAAACTCAGATTAGGCTACATACCAAATTTCATTTAAAAAAATTAATTAGAAGTTTATTTAAAATTTAAATAACAAAAAGTTTAATCTACATTGAAATAACCATAGACATAAATAGAATGGACTGCTCATTGCTCTGTCAAGCAGCTTCTAAAAGCGTACCAATCATGAAAATCGCCAAGAGGAGAAAGGTTGCAACATATAGCAACTTATCGCTACTGTTTCGTTAGAACTATGCCAATTGTCGCCAGACCTGAAAATCAGGTAAATCTAGTCTGGCAAACCGCAATGGTGACTCACATCAATGTCCAAGTCACGTGGGTTTGCTGTTGTGTTCAATTAGAAATATTTGCTTCCATTCGTTTTATCTCTGTTAGATGCCTAATTTTTGTGCAGTTTATAAAATGTAAAAATAAATTAAAAAGATCTGTAATATTTTACAGGTAAGACTGTTTAGATAGGTATATTTATAGTAATTTATTCCTAAAAGCCTATACTTTGATTAGAGTAAATTATTCTATAAGCTCTTTTTAAGGTCAGGGATTATTTTCTTGATAAAAATATTCTGTAAAAATTCCAATTAGCCTTCTGCGCCACATGCATTGATCAGATCCACGATAATATAACTATAAAAAATAATGTTTAGCTTTTTTTTATTAAAACAGCTGCTATAAGTTGCCAAAAATAGCAATCTTTTTCACCGAAATAGCAATTCATCTTTGTTCCTTTCCCAACTTATTTTTCATACCACTAGATTGTCGGCCTCATATGTTCAAGTCGTTGTGAAAAAACTCGCCAACTGGTCGTGATCACGTGCTGGGGTAAATCTTACCCCAGCACGTGACCCATGATGGGATCGCTTTAGGTTTGCCAATGCGCAGTCCATTCTATTATATGTCTCTGGAAATAACATGAAAGTCCCATTTTTATTCAATATTTTCACTGTTGCCATTTCGTTAAACGTACGAGAAACTTTATTTAAAATAAAAAATAAAAACTTTTGAAAGAATATTAACTGATGTGTTATTTATAATTCAGTTTGGATTGTTGCAATATCACAATGGGCTTGTTTCACGAGGGATCTGACAACAGCTCCACTGTCTTGTTTTCGTTTTTCTCGAATTACTTTTGACTTGGTATTCCAAATTGAGTTTTCTAAGAATATTGAGTTTTTAGAAATTGCAACTTCTTTCGAAGCAAGTTTTAATTGATAAATGATAAAAACAACCAATAGCACAGCAAGAAGTTGTAATTTTAAAAAAATAACTACTAAAATAACTTATTCTTAGAAAACTCAATTTCGAATATCAACAAAAGTAATTCGAGAAAAATGAAAACAAGACCGCAGACTGCTGCCAGATCCCACGTGAAACAAGCCCATAGAGTTCTTTTGATGGTCCATTATATATGTATGAAGAAAGAAAGATGAATAGAGAATTCTAACTTGGCATAAAAAAATATGCAAAGTTTCGCTTTTATTTTTAAATCATCAATTCTACTAATTATCTATTTTTCGAACTGTAAATAAATTTAACAAACGATAAATAACTGAATTTTCGAAAGAAATGTAAATGGGAAATTGTGGCGACACAAAGATATTTATTAAAAAAGATTACATCATTATTCTTCGAACTTCAAACAAATATAGCAAACGATAAAGTCTAATTATTATTAAATCTGAGAAAGACGATTAATGAAAATAGTTAATTTTAGCGTTTAAAAGTTTGAATTACAAATAGCTAAAGGCCCTGTTTGGCAAATTTCTTTCTGAGGTTTATAAATAGTTTGTTTCCTGTTGAGCACAAATGTTGTGTGGAAGCGTTTTAAGTGACAGATTCTGTAACAAACCTACTTGTTTTCAAACTAATAACGAATCTTATATAACGCGAAGTGTAAACACTTGATTGTTGCCATTGCAGAGTTAGAAGTATAAGGAAATTTGGGAGCCGTATAAGAGAATTATATATAGAGAGATTATTAATTCATTATGTCATTAGACTTGTACTTCATAATTTAGTTATTATGCTTGAATTATAAATCATGACAAAAGTATTAATTTCGCAATAAACATAAGGCAAATAGCATACCATTCAAATGCATTTGGGGGAAGGGAGTGGGGAAAAAAATATTATTTTCTATGTTATATATATATAATAAATATATTTAAATTGAAATTCAAAATAGATCTTACTACAAGGAGAAATTTTCAAATGAAAACATTTATATAGGCCATTCAAGTTAACCCAAATATTGCGAACTTTAATTATTTTTATCCAGTAGGTGTGTTCTACGTTATAGTTTGGTAAACAAAATCACTCAAACCCATAGGATTTGAAACGCAAATATCATTTCAAACAGCTAAGCCTAATGAAGTTAATTTAGTTACTGAAATCAAACGAATATTTGAAGACTTGATGATTCAGCTTAAACGAAAATTAGATATTCATTTCGCTTCACATAATTAAAACACTCATTTTATTTCTTAAATTAAATTACTTTTAAGGACGGATTCGTATGAATGAGCAAGTCTTCAACGGCAGCATAGACCCCATTGTAAATGATTATTTATGGTCGAAATTATGCTATGCATGGTTCAAAGAGTTGAGAGGACTTTAAATAATAAAATGTTGCTCGTTATTTCTTACTAGCTTTATATACCCGGCGTTGCACGGGTGTACCCTTAATAACCCTAATTAGTAGTTTTTTATGTAAACTTTTATTTTATACCAATTGATCCCCTATCCACTGGTCCACTCCATCAGGATATTATAATCTCCTCCAATTCTGATATGAGGGGTCTTCCTATTCTGATTTAAGTTTTTGATTGTATCCAGGCCATTCCAGGAGTTTGAGGGCTTTCCCATAGGCCCCTGTTCAAATTGCCAGAACAGCTATGATATAATAACCTCTTTCTATTTCACGATTAGCGCAACGAAACTGTCCAAATGTGGTAAACATTCCACTTCATATTTCATACAACTCGATAGGGCTGGGGGGGGCCTAGTCAGTAAAGACTTTCGTCTTGCATGCTGTAGGTTTTAGGTCCGGGCATCGCAAACATAACTGCCAACCTATAAACGAGCGTGCCGCCAAAAAATCTCCGACGAATAATACCCGTGTAGAGGAAGGGCACTTTAAATATCCTCCAAATTCCCGACGCTGCGTACGATGTCGCCCTTAAAAGTTGCATTGGGTACCTACTCATGTGTCGGCTCGTAACTTGACTGTGGTTCTAAATTACGACTCCCGTTTTCAATAGCCCTTGTGTGTAGTGCAACGATAATTCAAACTAACCCTAACCCAATACAACTGAATGTGAATAGCTACCCTACGTAAAATTTTCAACTTCGCCAAAAGCCGCCTATGATTCAAAATTCAATCGGCCATTAAGCCATCTTAACATCAGAAAACAAAACAGACATTCACCCTCTTGTATGGTTGGAAAAGTTTTATAAAGTACAAATTCCTTATTTATGCTGAGAATATTCCTTCATATCTTCCTTTCTTACCATTTGTAAATATCAATTAAATTAAATTCGGATACATAATTAAAATCTAGTTGAGGAAATCTGATCCACCATAAAAAAATCAAAAGATTTAAAATCAATAAATAAAATAAAATACTGATATTCAAACATCAATCCAGTAAATTAAACTCACGTGCTCTTTTTTTTTCTTAATTTTCGTTCACGCTGAAAGCACTGAAATTCCTTTTAAATTGAAATGAAAAGTATAAATTCTAATCTTACAATGCTATTTCTATGGGAAAATACGCTCACGTTTTGCACTCCTACACCCATTTGGGTTCGAAATAAAAAAAAAAGTATCCTATGTCCTTCTCCTGGTTCTAATCTACCGATGGGGGGAAAAATATTTTCTAAGGCACATGTTTCAGACTGTATTGAATATTTTTACAAATGAGTTTTTATATGGATAAATGCAGCTGACTTACATGTCTCTATAATCCCACTTTTTGAAATGGGTTCGAATATTTTTTTAGTTTTAAATAAATAGTTTTCACAAAATATTCGAGCCAATTTCAAAAAGTGGGATGATAGAGACCTGTAAATCAGCATCATTTATCATATAAAAAACGTTGATAAATGTAATGTGGCTTAGAAAATAATTTTTCCCTTTGGATTAACATAGTATATACTTTGATTCGGAGACCCTCGGTCATTCGAGCTCTTAAGATGATAATTTCCGTTTCGTTTTATAGAAAGTATCATTTGAAGATTTTTTTAAAAAAGAAGCCCAGTAAAATTTGCTCGTAAACAAGCAAACAAAGAATGTTGAAAAAGATAAGAATTGTGATTTTACTGTTTACTCTTTTTCAAAAGAATTTATTTCATTGTTTATGAATAAAAATATATTGAATTGAAAATAATTGCCTAGGAGGCTTGTTTGAAGTTTACAAAAGAATATGTCTTTTAGTAAACCACTTAGAATTTCTTGGAAACTATTGAAAATTTTCGAACAATAGTTCCAAGGAACAGTAATTGTTGTTAAATCCATGACAAACATTATTCTCAGCATACTCTCTATACCTTCCATTCCTAAAATAATTCTTTCTGTAATGCGATTTGAAGCTTAGTCTTCAAGCCTGTTCCATTAAACATGGCCGCTTTCTTGAACACTCGAAATTGCCTGTTCGAAGACATCGAAAAAACAATCGCTGTTTCAAGTCCCGAACTATCGAGATAGTAGAAGTGATGTGCCCAGAAAAAGAATAAAGTGAGTCACTTGTGGAATTGCACCACTTTTCCACTGAGAAATTTATTCATTTTATTGATGTTCAGTTAAGACTATCTAGAAGTAAAGTGGTGTAGCGGATCTTGCTGGTAGCTCCGTTTTGCTTCTTAGCATGTGAAATAGCTTCACTACAATGACATGTTTATTTCTTTCTCTCTGAAATAAAGATTAACTCTTACGAAAACATTTTCTACAAAGATTAACTTTTATACTAAAACATTTTCTATGGGAATAGACCTTGAAATCGATTCTAGACTTCTTAAAATGTGTACAAGGGAGCATCTTGAATAAGATTTAAGAACTTTTTATCTTTATGATACAGTATACTTAGATGCGTAAAGATACTGTAATGTTTGGATGAAAATTCTAACAAAGAATTCAGTAAACAAGTATAAAATAAACATTTGAAATGCATTTTAAATAAGACTTTAATAACAAGAACACTATTTGTGAACTGGTTATGTCGTGGTATTGTTGACAGTGGTAACAGTCGAACTTAAAAAAAAAAAAAACTTGTGAATGATTATAATTTAAATTTTGCTTCAATGACATGGGGCCCTACTTCTCAATGAAACAACTTTAGATTTTTATTCATTAATTTATATATTTCGTACTTAAAAAAACAAAGTAGTGTCTAAAATATATCTAAAACTGCTGAAATGCTTGCAAAGCTTTAATTTTCCCAGAAACAGGAAAAAGGAAAAGTACTCAGTGTCCATATTTGTTGGAACCATATGTTGTAACCGTATAAATTTGGTTTGGACTGCCACAAGCTATTTTATCATAATTTATAATGAAACCCTGGCAGTACACATGTACTGAATTTCAGGCATTAATTATTTTAAATATATAAGAATTTTTATAAATTATATAAGCAAACAAGTAGGTTTGACTATTTATACACCTCAGAAAGAAATTCGCCTAACAGGGACTTCTAATTCAAACTTTTAATCGCCTAAATTGACTATTTTCATTAATCTTCATTCGCAAATAAATAATTACTCATTATCGTTTGCTAAATTTTTTTAAATTAGTAGAATAATGATGCAATTTTTTTAATAAATATCTTTAGCCGCCACAATTTAATTTATAGTTCGAAAAATATATAATTTGTAAAATTGATGCTTTAAAAATAAAAGCGAAACTTTGCATATTTTTACGCAAAAGTTAGAATTCTATATGCATCTTTCTTCATGCATATATAATGAACCATCAAAAGAACTCTATTGTGATATTACAACAATCCAAAATGAAGTATATCACATAAATAAATATTCTTTCAAAAGTTTTATTTTTATTTTAAATAAAGTTTCTCGTACGTTTAACAAAATAGCAAGAGTAAAAATATTGAATAAAAATGGAATTTGCATGTTATTTCATTGTCGTTAAATTTTTTAGTTATTTAAATTTTAAATAAACTTCTAATTTAAATTTTTAATGAAATTTGGGATGCAGTCTAACCTGATTTTTTGCTTCAAAATGACGTATCCCACTTGTTTGTGAGACTTACGGTTCGTTCTGTGAAAGTGGGTGACAGACGGACAAACAGACAGACGGACTGAACGATTATAATACCTTCCACTTTTTACGTTATAAACGTAGTGTGGAAGCTAAAAAGGTGAACAGCATGGGGAATTATTTTATTTCTTTTTGCCAATAATGCAAATGAAATGGTTTAGACTGCTACCGGTTGTTTTACCTATTTTTCTAATGAAATCTTAAAAATACACTCATGTCCATAAATTAAGGATAATTCAGAATCACACGGAAATCAAACTCTAAAATAAAAATTTCACCTGTAGAATTATCACACACATCTTGAAGAAGAATAAGCAAATTACAGGAAACCACTAGATGACGCTGGTAGTACGTCACAATGACGAGAGTGTTAGAGAGGGTTATATAAGGAATGGTGGCAAAGAAGTAAAATTGTTCACAAGCGCTTTAAAAACCTTTCAGTGCAATAACTGCATAGTTATGGCCCAAAGAAAGCATTTGGATGATTTTTTACGTGGCAGAATCATCGGACGACTGGAATGTGGACGAACCCAGCTGGAAGTATCCGAGGAACTTGGTATCGCCCAGAGTGTAATCTCCAGGCTTTGGCAACGATTCCAAGATGATGGTAATGTGAGTAGATGTTACAGCACAGGTCGCCCCCAAGTTACAACGCCGAATGAGGACCGGTATTTGGCAGTTACTGCCAAAAGAAACAGACGGAGCACAGACTCAGACCAATCTCGTCAGCTCTCTTTAGCTACCGGTACGAAAGTTTCAAGGCAGACCGTATACAGACGCCTAGGGCACATTGGTCCATATGCTCGTAGGCCTGTCAGATGTGTTCCGCTTACCGCAACTCACTGTCGCCTGCCATTAGCCTGGAGTAGAGAGCAGCATTGTGGACACCGCAACAGTGGTCTTGTGTGATGTTTTCCGACGAGTCCAGGTTTAGTTTGCAGTCTGATTCTCGCCGGACTTTCATATGGAGAGCGCCAGGTACCCGTTACCACCAAGAGAACACCATTGAACGACACCGTTACGGCGGTGGAGGATGGCTCGTTTGGGGAGGAATTATTCTTGGTTCCAGAACTGACCTGCATGTTCAGAGTGTAACGATGGCAGGCCACATCTATCGGGATGTCATTCTGGAACAACATGTACGTTTGTTTCGGGGCGCCATGGGTGCTGGTTTTCTGTTTATGGATGACAACGCCCGTCCTCACCGTGCAAACATTGCAGACGAATGCCTTCAATCGGAGGATATCACCCGTATGGATTGGCCAGCATACTCACCGGACTTGAATCCAATAGAGCATGTGTGGGATATGCTTGGCCGACGAATTGCAGCCCGTCAACCCCCTCCCACCTGTCTACCGGAACTTCGGAGGGCATTGCTTGATGAGTGGTGTAATATTCCCCAAGATCAGATTACTGTTATTTGTAAATAGGTTCTTTTTTGAAATTTGCTCCAAATCGCCATTTTTATTAATTATGTCAAACATATAGCATCTTTTTTGCTCTTTACCTTTTGTTTTATAAATAGACTTTACAAATAAGTCAAATTTGTTTTGCTTCCGTCTCTTTCTTTGCCTGAACTTCATTATCCTTAATTTATGGACATGAGTGTACATATGTACTGGATTTCATGCATTAATTATTTAAAAATATGAGAAACTGGATGGAACTGGAACATAATTTAAAAATTATGTAAGCAGAAAACGTAAGCAGCATTAATTATTTTATTCTTTTTGCCAATAATACAAAGATTTTTTTTAGTTTCTTAAACCTAAAAAAACTAATCAAAAGATCAAAGAAAACGTATGTTTGTCCTTTACCTCATGAATATTTCCATTTGCTCCCCAAATATAAACCAAAAATACATGAAACATAAATAAAACTTGGAGTGGGATAAATTTATTCCAAAATGTTTTCTTTCCTGGACCTGAATTTTTATGTGTATTTTAAGTTTACTTTAAATTAGAATCTCTTAGACATATTTTCGTTTAAGTTCAAAGTACGAAACCGATAAAAAATATATTTTACTTTGAATTTGGCTGTAAAAATAGTTTGAAATCGAAAAATATGTTTTTATTCATTTCAGACAACTTCAATGCAGAAAACGTTTTCTTTAGTAGCTTTATATATAATTATAGAGATGAGGAAAAGTCTAGTTTCTTTTATAGTAAACAACTTCTTATAATTTTACAAATCTTTTTAGGAAAACCAAGCTATCAAAATTGTAAATGGATGAGTTCTTCTAAACCTCTTTTAAACCATAACTCCTTTTTATCATGCTTTGTCCAATGCACTGAATTTTTTTTATTTTTGTTAGTTTGTTAGATTAAAGAAAGAGCTGTTTTATTCTTCAGTCCTTCATGTATTAAAATTTGCATTTAAAATAAATCATTTTCGCTTTTACTTTCCATTTAAACGTAAAAAAAATGAATGTTTCATTTCAACCATTTGGATTGTCTATTTATAGCTACAAAAAGGAGCTTTAGAACAACCAATTACACTTCTTAATTTTGACTGTGATTCTAAGCAGATTTAACTACAACAATAATTGCGTATTTTGTTCATATAAAATAAATAATTTATTTTAAGAACAAAATCGTAACAAGTTTCAAATATTAAGTGAATTCTGTGGATAGAAGTAAATTTAAGTGTATGATTTGGAAGGTTAAGGATTTGAATATTGTTAATAATTAACATATACTATACCATTAAATGGTATCTACGTAATGGTAGCTACGTATCACACCAACATTTAACAAGGTAATTGTTTAAGTACTGTTTCTTATGCTTAAAAACATTGTGGTTATTATGTTAAGAATTTTTTTTAAAAAAATTGCATGTTTAGCAAATGTGAAAAAAAAATCGTATTCTTTGCAAAAAAATTATATTATTTTATGATGTATAAAATAAAATTCTTTATAACTTCCTTGCACATCACAAATTATTTTCGAAATTCAAGAGGGGAAAAAATAATTTCAATTATCTTGAAACAATACATTTAAATATTATAAAAGAATAAAAAAATCACTCTTTAATAATTTAGTGGATGCATTGAAGAAAGTTTAAAAATACGATACAAATTCACTTGGAAACATTTTAAAGAAGCACAAAAAAATCCAAGTTTACCATTCTTATCAAGAAGATAA
The DNA here is from genome assembly GCA_019343175.1 of Oedothorax gibbosus. Classification (NCBI taxonomy): domain Eukaryota; kingdom Metazoa; phylum Arthropoda; class Arachnida; order Araneae; family Linyphiidae; genus Oedothorax; species Oedothorax gibbosus. The sequence continues at coordinate 32,635,666 of CM033274.1, read as the reverse complement.
ACCCCTTAGGCCAGAACAAAGTAAAACTCCTTAAAAGAGAAATTTGAAAAAAAATACATCAAGGAGAAACGTCAAATAGATATCGAAAAACAATAACGAATCAAAAGAAATAGTCCAAGAATAAAATATCATTTTAGTAGATAAAAAAGGCCTTTTTTTTTAGTTTAGATTGTTTTAAAATTTATAAATTGACAATTATGTTTTTATGTAATAATATTTCTTATATTTCTGATTGTTAAAAAACTGATTTGGTTTCGTTTTAAAGCTTCACTTTTTGCGTATATTTTGTGTATGTGTTTAAAAATGTTCTGTAAAAGATATAGCATGTTATTTATTATTCTCGTGGGTATAGGTTGGTATAGAGTAAAAATATTTTACTGTGATACATAAATTTAATTTGTTGTTGTTGCTACTAAACCTTCATGACCTAGCAACATCTAGATCTGGTACATGAGGCATCACTGTTTTAAATTATGCACTTTGTTTCACCAAAAATATGGTTCGTAGTAGCTGCAACGGCTGTGTGGTGAAACGTTAAACCATATTTTTGGTATTCGGTTGAACCATTTCTCAGGTTTTTGTTTCTAAATCCAGAAAAATGGTTCAACCAAACACCGAAAAAAAGGTGAAACATTTCACCACACAGCCGTTGCAGCTACTAGGAACCAATATCATGGTGAAACCAAGCACAAATTTTTTTAACAGTGTATGTATTGTAGCAAAGTCAATAAAATAAATTTAATTTAAACCAACCAATCGTAAAATCCAAAATGTAATCCAAAAATGTAAATCCAAGTAAATAACCAAATTAAAACCCACAATCGTAGAGGATACACCTCCTTCTATGACTATTTCTACTTTTTTGCAGTTCCAGTTGTGATAAAATCTATTTTAAATCTGGCCTCAAAACTAATTTTTAAAAAAAAATAGAAAAGCATAGGTAGGTCTAAATACTTGAATACCTAAGAAAAGCATTGAGACCCAAAACACAAGCATGGTATTTCTTCAATTAAATTGCGCAGCTTTTCGAATTTAAAATTTTCGAAAGGAACTTAGATTTCCCATGGGATTTCAGCCTCAAAAGAAGAAAAAATCACACTTAACGAGTTTTGTAAGATACTGAAACAGCCAGGTTTCGGATTAGGGTTTGGAAAATAATAATAGCATGTTATGTCTTATTTTCATGGGTATACTCTATAGGCTGGTATAGAGTAAACAACATTTTATATACTATGATTTTTTTTTAACTAGGACTAGTTTAACTAGGATTTCAAACCAGGAATATATGTTTAAAGCGCTTGATTATCGTAAGTAATTTTGATTTAGTATTATACTTTCGAAATCAGATTTTCCTTCCCTTCAGTTTTATACAATTAGAAAAGTTTTAGTCGGTAAAATATTATGTTTCTTATTTGCTATATTTGTCTCTGCTTTTATTCTAAGTTTAAGCATATAATCGAATTCAAAAAACTATTTTTAAGGTGAAAAAGCATAAATATATCAGTAATGAACTATTCGGAGAAGCATGATTTGTTTATAAAGATATGAATAGAATAGCATGATTATCAAAAACCACATTTTTAGAATCAGCGCCCTTCAAATAGTGTAGAAAACCCAAAATATAAATTTCGGATATTTGATTCATTCGCAATACTTTCATTGCCTAATGTTTCATATTTAGGTACTGTAAGTAATAAATGTATTTTTTAATGTAATAAAGTATAATAATAAATGTATGTTATGTATAAATATAAATATGTATGTATAATACATATATATATATAAACATATAAAACATATATACATATATACATATACAAACAATACATATATACAAACAATATACAAACATATATACATATAAAAAGTATGTTATGTATAAATATAAAAGTATTATAATAAATGTATTATAAATGTATAAATGTTTAATGTAATAAATGTATAATTAATAAATGTATTTTTTGTAACGTTTAGGTACTGTAAGTAATAAATGTATTGGGTTTTTTTATATTTTAGATTTGAAAAAATGTGAACAATATATTTAGGGAGGGTATATTCTTTAAGCCTGTTTCCTGCTATTTTGCTTTAAATCATCCATAGATCATTTGCACTGCCACGTAACCGATATTGACAAATATCGTATGGATTTTTTTTGTAACGTGCAAACGAAGAAGAAGTCAGTAAATGATTTCTAATTTTACTAACCTATCAAAAACATTTGCCCTTTCCTTTGTTTAAATTAAATAAATTCCATAGAAATTTTCCCGGTAAAAAACTTTTAATAAATGTTGGCTTTAGGCAATAATTTTCAGAAATAATCAATTTTCATTACTTTTAATCCTATAAAGCTCCATGTAAGTTAACTATTAAAAAATATTGCTCCCGAAACTAAAATTGGAAATTTCCTAACTATAGTTCCTAACTCTTATAAACTCCATTATTTTTGATGCGATATTGTAAATTATTGGTACTTTTTTTTTCGTAGAGTTTTAATCAAAATGTCTAGACAAAACTTTTGTTTAACCAAGATCTAAATCCCTTATATTTTATTTTAATTAACTAAGAAAACACTATACAGAAAAATAAATATTGATGCATTATGTTTTTATACAAACAAAGCGTTTTGCATGCTTTTTGCACAAGATCCATTTAAATTATATGCATATTTTTAATTATGTAGAACATAAAAAATATTTGTACTATTACTTAGGTTCATTGTTTTTTATACCAACTAAAAAAACTTTACTTTATTACTCGATTTGTTTTCCGAATTTTGGAATTGTATGATAAATTTTTATAAGGAGATTATTTTCAACTACTTCATACTATTCATTTATGTTTGTTCTGGGGTTTAAAATGAAAGACCATAAAATACTGTAAAACTTTTTTTTCTAAACTGAATGCATTAAAAAAAATTGTTTCTTTTGTGTTTTTGTTTTATTAATTACTTTGAAAGTAAATAAATTTTATTTAAAGAACTAAAATATGTATTGTATACATTAATTTAATTTCAGATTTAATTATAAATTATTGGGCTCTATAGATAAACTGTTTAATCTTTTTATATTAATTTCATTTGTACTAATATAATTCATACGCAGTTTATTTATATAAAGTATAAGTAGTAGTATTGTAATGGGCATGTTTTAGATATTGAGTTGGCCAATAGAAATCCTGAATTAAAATAACTTCTTTTTTTAGTCTACTTTTTTGAATTAATTACGTTACGTGGCAACAGAGCACCAACCAATCGGAACATCGATCAAAGAAAAAACAAGAATGAAAGGTGGAAGCAACTACGTTACTTGAAACAAACCAATTGCCATTTTAAGCACTTAACTGCTACATTTATCATATAAAAAAACGTTTGTAAAATATTCAATACAGCAGAAGTTTTTTGGCTTTTTCCCATTTGAACACGCAGAGAAGACTTACAGTCCCTGGACAAATTATTAGACGCACTGCAATATTTCATGTAAAATATTAATTACCGGGTGATATTGTACCGTTTTATTATTTTAAATTGATTTGTTTTTTATTTTTATATTATCCAATCAATTACCGATTTATTTGACATAAATAAAACAGCATTAATTTAGAAAACCATAAGTTTGTTAAGTTTTAAAAAAAAAAGTGAAATTAATGTTAGTAAAAGTCAATATTTAGTCGAGCCATCTTTAGCCGCTATCAAAGCTTTAATTCTGCGCGGCATGCTATCAATACAAGACTGTACTGTCTCCTGCATTTGAGGATGAGGATTCCACACATAAATAATCTTATAATAAATAATTAATATAAATTAATTCTAATCATAATTAGCTTAAAATAAATACAAATATGTAGTCTACAACAATACTTTTAAATAAAAATCAATAATATTGTATTTTAAATATACCATTATTGCATAAAAACTCTTAAGAAACATAAAATTACTAAAAAAAATACAGTGCGTCTAATAATTTGTCCAGGGACTGTATGTTTTTTGACTCGACATTCTCATCTATTCCCTCTTAAGGTGGAAACATCAACTGATAATAATCAAGCTCAAGCCAAAAACACAATCCCCCATTTAAGTACCCGAAAAATATCAGCGTCCAATGATGCTTCATTAGTGGAACAAGAAGATCTTCCACAGCCTAATGCAACAAACCTGAAAAAAAACCTTTACAGACAAGTTTTTCGACGGCTTAAGCTTGTCTGTTTTACTATGATTGATGATCCCAATAAACCAGGTCTCAATTCTTCCATTTTGAGAGCGAAGAATAAACTTTTTTTAGAAAAAGATAAAATGAGGAAGATTTTACAGAGTATCAGCGTTTTTCTCCCATTATTTGGAGAATTTGCTTGTTTTACGGGACGTAGTTTATTCCTTCTTTAATTTCTGGATTTCATTGGTGCTTTCGGTGGTGATGGTATGATACGGTAAGCTTCGCCCACAACATTTATTAACCAATAGAGACCTTATTTTCATTCCTGTGGAACTGTTGTCATTCAAGACGTGAAACATGTATATTATATAAATTTAAAACATTATATTATTTTTTTTTCAATTTGCTTTGGCACTTTCACTAATGATATAATTCATTAAAAATCTAATTGTGTTATTTTATTTTGAGACATACCGTTATGGAAAATTGCCAATTCTCGAATTTTACAACTAATGTTATAGCTTGGCTCAGTTGAATTAAAATCGCACGAGCACGAAATTTAAAACCAGTGTAACGTAACGAGGCCGACACTTTAGCTAACACCCAACGCCACGTTAATTTTTAATATGTTAAGAAATTTCCTATAACGTTACAATGATTATCCTTCACCCCCTCTAAACTAAAACAAAAACCAAATATTTTCTAAAATAAACACAAACGTTCTGTACCTATAAACCATCAGAAAAATTTCCCCCCCCCCCCCCCCCCCCCCCATAAATATTTATTTTCCATTCTATATCTAAAGGAAGCATTATCACCACCCCTTGACAACTTGATCTGCTCCTATAGCTCTTTGTGTTCAATGTCCGTCTGATAGTTTCTTTTTATTTGTTGGCAACAGGGATTACCGATCGTAAATCCCGCCTCCTGGTGTCAGTTCTAAGCCAGATATATTACGCGTAATTATGCATGGACAATATCATAGAGTTAAGAAGAAGGTGGAGATGCTTGGCGAGAAACATAATGAAGCCGCCAGAAAGTCGCCTAGTAAGCCCAACCAAACGGCTCACGCAATGTTCGTGCCGAAACGCATCATTTTATTCCTTAAAAAGCATTAATTAAAAATCATAAAATGACTATTAGCACAGTTGTAGGCTGTAGAACGAGATTTGAATTTATACAAGATGGCAGTAATTCCTATCACAGGTAAGAAAAATGCGCTGTAATTATAGTTTATGTTAGAGAGTCAGACTTCACCAAGCCAATATAGCAATCCTATACAAATTCCACTTTAGCCCTTTAAGACCGAGCTATCACGCTCGTGCGGGTATAAAAGAGAATGTTCAAGCTTTTCAAAAAATATCAATACCGAAACAGCTAACTTGTACCATTCGTTATTTGTATTAAAAAAATGACATTTTTTTTAAGGAGATGCTGGCATTGATGCTGTTTAAGGTATTTTTTCGATAAAACTCTAAAATTTAGTTTCATAAACTTAAATCAGCGCCATCTGATGGCCGGTCTTAAAGGGTTAGAACAGCGCCAAATACTTGGCCGAGAGTGTTTGTTCGGGCTTACTACGAGGCAATCGATGGTTTCACTTGGCAAACCGGTTTTTGTATTTATTTTTGGCTGGCAGCATCTACGTATTCTTCTTAACTCAATATTGACTTGTGTGAAAGGGTGCGGTTGCTTTTAATTCCGAAAAGCTGCTTTTGGTAGTGAAACCTTTAATTTGATTTAATGGGCAGCTAGGGAGGGGATTTTTAAAATGTCACTATATGGAATGAGTTTTAAGGTTAATTCTTTTGTTGGAAAATAGGGGAAAAACCTAAGTGGGTATATTTCAAACTAAATATATTAGAATATTACAAAGGGGAAATGGGATTGCTCGTTTCTAATTTGTGGTGACATTTTAATAAGCACGTTGTCCCCTGAGACGAATGCTTTCTTTACAAACATTTAATCTGACAAGGAGTTTTTAGCATACAAAATGGGAATTACTTTCCATAGATGGCCTCCTGTTTCTTCGGATCTAGTACAAAAAATTGAGACTTTTGACATTAACTCTGATTTTATCTAAACTTGAATTTTGAAATTGGATTCATTTAGTTACTTCTGTAAACCTCGTGGTACACGAGGTGTTTTTAAATGTGTTCTAAATAAAAAATAAAAATATTTATTTTTGGGTAAATAAAAATAATGGTATTTCTGCTGTCTGTTTCTAGACTCTCTTAGGTGTTAAAAAAACAAAGTTAATTACACCTCGTTGTTTAGAAACCCTGGTCAATTGACGAAAAAATCGTATGTAAGTTAAGTATTGACCAATCGAGGATGCTCTCGATGCCATTATTTTTTCAAAATTCAATTAAATATTGATATTCATTATATGAAATAATATTAGAAAACTAAAAAGGAAAATAGGATTGCTCGGTTTTAATTTGTGCTGACTTTTTATTAAATACCTTGTCCCCTGAGACGAATGCTAACTTTTCAAGCAAATTATCTAACAAAGATTTTTTTTTAGTTTACAAAATAAATTAATTATTTTTAGTTAAATAAAAATACTGATAGAAAACTAAATCGTTTGTGTATAAAGTAAATTTATGTGTCAATTGATATTTATTGTTAAGTGCTCGAAATGTAGTTGTTGTGGTTATATTAGACGAAGAATGAGGGACACAGCTCTTGTTCGATGAAGTCATTTTTATTTAAGAATATATTTAAGACCTGCTATATTTTATAATTAACAACCTAAACTACGCATTTTTTTATCAAGAGTTGTTATTTAAAGAACTTACTCCAACAAGTTCAAAAATTAATAGAGCAGATACGGAAAAGCTATTTTTCTCTTTACTGCTTACCAAAAAAATAGACTATACCGAAATTATTTGCGTTAAATTTTGTCATTAGTCACCCGAGACTTAAAATAGACTTATTTTAGCCGTTTTTTTTTCTTTTCTAACTATTAGGAAGAAATTCCAACTTCGTCACCTGAGCTGAACTTTCCCTATTCTATGATTTCTGTGAGACACATTTAAGACTACAATATTTAAATAAATTCCCCATTATAAAATATTTTTCTCATTAGCCAAAAGAGCTCCCTTATAGTAAAAATCCCTAAAGTAAAATAAAAATCCATCTCGCAAAACTGACCATAAATATGCATTAATGCTACGGCAAACATCTAACAAGCTCTAGTCTAATTGACGAGGGACAATTTCCCCTAGTCCCTATCTCAGTGTTAGTTACGTTTTTATGATAGGAGAGCAAACACAGAACAAAGATAAACTCATAATGTTGGTTGGACTAAAACAAAATATATTACTTATGTAACAAATGCGTAAGATAACTTGCTAAAAACATAATTGCCAGAGAGCATATGTTTGTTTAGTGTAGTTTAGTTTTTTTGTTTGGTGGAAATAATGTTTCACCTTCCGAAATATACATATGAATTTGGGAAGTAAAGTTCTGTGTTTTGCAACATGTTTTTTCTGGATTCTTGTTTTCTGTCTTATGTCAAAAGTATTCATAAAAATTTTTAGTGTGTGAAAGGGACTGCTCTTTAGATTGTGGAACACATTTTTGCTTTTTATTTTCTATCTCAGTTTTCTTCCACCCCCACCCCCTTTTATAAAAGAGCCTCTATACTTTGTTTAAATATTTTGAAGTGTCTATAATATTGCATGAATCATATATAATACTTTTAATTTTTGAAATGAAATCGCATTTCTCCTGAAACATCAATTTACCGTATTGGCAAAAATAATAGCTGCTGTTGTGCCAGGATTGGAGATCAGAGAGAGTTGATGGATTGCAACTTTGCGACAAAAAACAATTGTTTTCACCATATACCGTCGAATGGATTAAATTTGGTCCAATGTTACCAAGCTAATAACTTCTCATTAAATACACACTCTTTGCAACTTTGCGACAAAAAACAATTGTTTTCACCATATACCGTCGAAGGGATTAAATTCGGTCCAAGCTTATCAAGCTAATAACTTCTCATTAAATACACACTCTTTGCAACTTTGCGACAAAAAACAATTGTTTTCACCATATACCGTCGAATGGATTAAATTTGGTCCAAGCTTATCAAGCTAATAACTTCTCATTAAATACACACTCTTTGCGACAAAAAACAATTGTTTTCACCATATACCGTCGAATGGATTAAATTTGGTCCAAGCTTATCAAGCTAATAACTTCTCATTAAATACACACTCTTTGCGACAAAAAAAAATTTTCACCATATACCGTCGAATGGATTAAATTTGGTCCAATCTTATCAAGATAATAACTTCTCATTAAATACACTCTTTAAAAATATGCTTGAATTTTTCAATGAGTAACAACTCTGCCTTGACCTATGAGTAAACAAATATTGAAGTATTAAGTCAATAATATAAGATTTTATGCTTGGGGCCAAAGTTACCCTGTTAGACGGTACTCAAAATCTTAGGCAAACCAGTCGAAACGTTTTTTTGTGTGTGTTTCATTCGTTTAACGTATCAATAAATATTTCAATTTCCCGTTAGTATGTTGCGGTTTTTACTTCTCCTTTCTGATTCACATAACATTAAGAGCTTGTTTATTTCTTTCATAGTGGACCTGGAGCGTTGCCACCCGACGCAGCCGTTCCGCTGCCCGGGCGACAAGACCGTGTGCATCTCGATCCAGTACTTGTGCGACGGAGCCCCCGACTGTGCGGACGGATACGACGAGGACCTCAGACTATGCACTGCAGGTGAGACCCCACCCCATTATTCCCCGGGTGGCCTAGTGGGTTTGATCGCAGCCTATTATGCTAACAGTCTGAGCACTGTACCGGGTGCTGGTGCGATTCCTGCCTTCGCCCTGGGTGTACTTTCTCTCTCTGTGTCAGTAAAGATTCAGTCTGTGTCTGTTTTACTTGACGAGAGTTTATTAGTGGGTCTCTGATCAAGCACACAAACTGGAAAATATATGTACCAACCTAACTACCTACCTTTTTTACACAATGAGTTGAGATGATGCAACCCTTCTGTTTCCATTTTTGACTTTCCTGCTATTTCATTGGTTATTTCGATTTCACTCTCAAGGTTTTTTTTCGTCTCCTGTTTTGAGTTCTTTAGAGTTCTTACGTACAACTTGTTTTTATTCCTGCTATAGATTGAACTTAAGCTGTTTTAATTTGAATAACTTTCATGTTTACAAAACATTACCGACACGCCAATGTTGTTGGAAAACTTCTGCTTAGATGATATTTTGTCCCATACGGAGAAATTAAACGAAATTGTGGAACAGCAATTGAACATGATTCACGAACCGAGAAAAGCTTTAGTTCTACTAAAAAATGTTTGTACATCTTTCATTCTTTCGTGAATTTTACATATTGTTAGGCAGGGCTTTAACGATTACAAAAAATGGTTGCCAGATATCAAAATGAACAAATCAAAATATATATACAAAATATATTTTTTTTAGTAGAAATAAGGCCGAAGAATTACTATTGCTATATAATACCAATATTACTATATTACTATGCTTCTCTAGTTATTATATTTAAAAATTGAATAGCTATTTTTGAACAGTATACAATCGAAACTAAATTCAATTAACATATATAGATGCTACCCACACATTACCATCACAATAAACTCAAAAATGAAAAAAGTCCTTAAGTAAAATAAACGGCATAGAATATTAATCCTTAAAAAAAACCTCTTACAATATAGAAAAATTTATAAGAATGTAAAAAAAATTACACATTATCACATGCTTAAAATTGAGTGAGTTGAATAACGTTTAACTTTATTAAACCGAAAATTTTCTTTAAACTCATGTGGAATGTTCTACCCACTCAAAAGAGAGGAAGTATAGTTTTAATTTCAAATATATTGATCCACAAAAAACGAACATCAATACTTTCATCTTAACAAACATCCCAACACACAGGTTATAATTAAATTTCAGGTTTTTCGTTTAAAGGTTATCCGCATATTTCAAAATTTTCGTATAAAGATACTCTGAATCGATATAATTGTCTCAAGATACATTTTTTGGAATATTTTTCACTTAGTAATATGCAAATTTCGAAATGGGCATGTTTAAGGTGTTGTGTGGCTGCAAAAATGCTGAATGAAAATAAATTCTTTCTCGAGTCTCGATTGGAAAATCAATGTCACTTGAGCACAGAGCACAAATCGGAGCACCAATCGAAGGAAGCGAGGAATACTTTTCACTTAGTAATATGCAAATTTCGAAATGGGCATGTTTAAGGTGTTGTGTGGCTGCAAAAATGCTGAATGAAAATAAATTCTTTCTCGAGCCTCGATTGGAAAATCAATGTCACTTGAGCACAGGGCGCAAATCGGAGCACCGATCGAAGGAAGAGAGGAATGAAAGTTGGGAGGAATATTTTTCACTTAGTAATATGCAAATTTCGAAATGGGCATGTTTAAGGTGTTGTGTGGCTGCAAAAATGCTGAATGAAAATAAATTCTTTCTCGAGCCTCGATTGGAAAATCAATGTAACTTGAGCACAGAGCACAAATCGGAGCACCTATCGAAGGAAGCGAGGAATATTTTTCACTTAGTAATATGCAAATTTCGAAATGGGCATGTTTAAGGTGTTGTGTGGCTGCAGAAATGCTGAATGAAAATAAATTCTTTCTCGAGTCTCGATTGGAAAATAAATGTCACTTGAGCACAGAGCACAAATCGGAACACCAATCGAAGGAAGAGAGGAATGAAAGTTGGGAGGAATATTTTTCACTTAGTAATATGCAAATTTCGAAATGGGCATGTTTAAGGTGTTGTGTGGCTGCAGAAATGCTGAATGAAAGTAAATTCTTTCTCGAGTCTCGATTGGAAAATCAATGTCACTTGAGCACAGAGCACAAATCGGAGCACCAATCGAAGGAAGCGATGAATACTTTTCATTTAGTAATATGCAAATTTCGAAATGGGCATGTTTAAGGTGTTGTGTGGCTGCAGAAATGCTGAATGAAAATAAATTCTTTCTCTAGCCTCGATTGGAAAATCAATGTCACTTGAGCACAGAGCACAAATCGGAGCACCGATCGAAGGAAAAGAGGAATAAAAGTTGGGAGGAATATTTTTCACTTAGTAATATGCAAATTTCGAAATGGGCATGTTTAAGGTGTTGTGTGGCTGCAAAAATGCTGAATGAAAATAAATTCTTTCTCGAGCCTCGATTGGAAAATCAATGTCACTTGAGCACAGAGCACAAATCGGAGCACCAATCGAAGGAAGCGAGGAATACTTTTCACTTAGTAATATGCAAATTTCGAAATGGGCATGTTTAAGGTGTTGTGTGGCTGCAGAAATGCTGAATGAAAATAAATTCTTTCTCGAGTCTCGATTGGAAAATCAATGTCACTTGAGCACAGAGCACAAATCGGAGCACCAATCGAAGGAAGAGAGGAATGGAAGTTGGGAGGAATATTTTTCACTTAGTAATATGCAAATTTCGAAATGGGCATGTTTAAGGTGTTGTGTGGCTGCAGAAATGCTGAATGAAAATAAATTCTTTCTCGAGCCTCGATTGGAAAATCAATGTCACTTGAGCACAGAGCACAAATCGGAGCACCAATCGAAGGAAAAGAGGAATGAAAGTTGGGAGGAATATTTTTCACTTAGTAATATGCAAATTTCGAAATGGGCATGTTTAAGGTGTTGTGTGGCTGCAGAAATGCTGAATGAAAGTAAATTCTTTCTCGAGTCTCGATTGGAAAATCAATGTCACTTGAGCACAGAGCACAAATCGGAGCACCAATCGAAGGAAGCGATGAATACTTTTCATTAGTAATATGCAAATTTCGAAATGGGCATGTTTAAGGTGTTGTGTGGCTGCAGAAATGCTGAATGAAAATAAATTCTTTCTCGAGTCTCGATTGGAACATAAATGTCACTTGAGCACAGAGCACAAATCGGAGCACCGATCGAAGGAAGAGAGGAATGGAAGTTGGGAGGAATATTTTTCACTTAGTAATATGCAAATTTCGAAATGGGCATGTTTAAGGTGTTGTGTGGCTGCAGAAATGCTGAATGAAAATAAATTCTTTCTCGAGCCTCGATTTGAAAATCAATGTCACTTGAGCACAGAGCACAAATCGGAGCACCAATCGAAGGAAAAGAGGAATGAAGTTGGGAGGAATATTTTTCACTTAGTAATATGCAAATTTCGAAATGGGCATGTTTAAGGTGTTGTGTGGCTGCAAAAATGCTGAATGAAAATAAATTCTTTCTCGAGTCTCGATTGGAAAAAATGTCACTTGAGCACAGAGCACAAATCGGAGCACCAATCGAAGGAAAGAGGAATAAAAGTTGGGAGGAATATTTTTCACTTAGTAATATGCAAATTTCGAAATGGGCATGTTTAAGGTGTTGTGTGGCTGCAGAAATGCTGAATGAAAATAAATTCTTTCTCGAGCCTCGATTGGAAAATCAATGTCACTTGAGCACAGAGCACAAATCGGAGCACCGATCGAAGGAAGCGGGGAATGAAAGTTGGGAGGACCTATGTCAATTGAAACAAGCCAATACTATACTTACATATTAGTGTGTTATAGAAATAACTACTTAGAAAATCAGTTGCGTGGTCCAGTTTCAAAATTAGTGTCATGAATAATAATTAAGCTAATAGCTTTTTAGCTGACACATACAACTCTGAACTGAATAAACGGGGTTGACATAGCATATTTAAATTATTTGAATATGTACATAAGTATTTTTAGATTCTGTTTATGATTATCAAAAAAATCTAAAACACAAATGTTTTAAAATACTTAGGTCGGCAAAACAATAGAACTTGAAACAAAAGAATAAATTAAACCATAAACTACAAATTACCCACGGAATATCAATTACTTAGGTGTAACCAAACCATTTAAAAATCCATTATCTTGAAACAAAATGTCATTAATGATTGATATGGTAATTACAACAAGGCAGAATTTTCAACTGGAGAACAAATACGAACTTTTTAGGTAGCAAGTACTAATGACCTTCAGCCATTTGTTTCACGTATTCAAAACCCAGATTATAAATATCATATATAAGGTATACTTAGTGTTGTGACCGCCGCACACGCAACCTCAAACAACATCCCCGTTAGATGGCTCTGATTTACTACTACGTTACTACCAGCTACCTAAATTGTAATAAATATAGTAGAATATAATTTGAAGCAACTTAAGCCTTTACCTTTTGATGAACTGGATTGCAGTAACATTTTTTGCTACTCTATACTTAGTTTACTATATTTTGCATGGCTAGTAGGGGCAAATACTGTATCAACTTTAAACCCTATCATTATATTTTATTATGTTTCTTATTTTTAGAAACATATGTTTCTTTTGAAACTGATATTAAAAATCTTCTCATTGATTTTTTGTTCATGATTGTCATTTAAAATAGTTTTAAGTCTTAAAAGTATTTAAACAATTTTTTATTAAAAAAATAAAAATTAACTCAAACTTTCAGTTCAATAAAAGGAGTTGTCAGATTGCTATGAAACAATTTTCATTTTTAAAATGGATTGTTTTAAGTAGATTATAATTCAAATGCTTCTGAAAATAAAACATACGTTACACAAACCATTTATTGTATTATTTGTGACAATAATCTTGTTCTGATAGCCCTAAAACATTTAAGAATCTTGCAAAAAAATAATCTATATTAACACAGCTTCGGAATATAGTGTGACTATCCATCTCCAATAAAAATTTATCCATGTTTCTTCTGAAATTTTTGTTTGTGGCAATTCTCAAAATATTTAAACGAGAGTACATCAGTTAAAGCACTAGTATTGGGTGTTTAGGTATAACTGATTATGTTATCTATCGATATACTTAATTGCGATCGATTATGTTATCTGGCGATATATTTAACCCATTAATTGCGACTTTGTGAATACCATTTACACTTTCATTTCCAAATAAAATCGTTACGTTTGGGGCCCGGATGGCCGAATGGTTTGGACCATTACGCTAGCAGTCTGCACGCTGTAACGGGTGCGGGTTCGATTCCCGCCTTCGCCCTGGGTGTACTTCCTTTCTCTGTGACAGTAAAATTTCTTTCTGTGTCTGTCTTACTTGACGAAGGCTTATAAGCGGGTCTCTGATCAAGCACACAAGCCGGAATATATATGAACTTACCCTACCCTACCCTACATTACCGATATATTATTTTAACCATTCATTGAGTAACTTAATTTTTCCTACATAAATTGTTCGGGACTACTGTCTTCATATGCCTTATATTTTCTTTATTTAGAAAAACTTAAGCAGGAAGCTCATTTTTGGGCGGGTTAAATGTTCTTGCTAACCGTCGTACTGGGTTAAGTATAATCGATTATGTTATCTGACGATATACTTAAGTATAATCGTACTTAAACATATCGACAGATTAAATATAATTCTCTGAAAATAAAATCTCCGGTTTAAGTTTTAATATTTTATAAGCAAAAATACTCCAAAAAAGTTTTAGTACCAATACCTTCTCGAGTTCTAGTATTGATTATTTTCTTAAATTTATGTGCCGGCTTAATACGACTCTCAAAACATAAAAATCTTTAGGTTAAGTTTTAATACCTTCAAACCGAACTGTAAATAAAGAAGGAATTGGTCTGAGAAAACTGTAACCAACACTTGACTTTTTTTAATGGTTTTAAATTACGAATTAGAAAGAAACCCTATAAAAGATTTTAAAAAATATTTCAAACAAATTATTAATAAAGTTAACTTAATTTGAACATTTAGCTATTGTCCTGCGGCTCAATCATCAAGCAGCCGGCCTTTTCTCTTGAAGATTCTGGGTTCTAATCATGCCTTTGTTTTTATAGACGTATATGTGTTGTGCTAAAAAAATTAATTTTGGGTTTCCCCGAATACATTGCGACAGACATATACTCGCTGAATCTGTAAGATACAAAGTCCCGACTGCCCTACCTTATTATTTCTGATTTTCCGTTGGGTGCCACTCAAGTATCAGCTTCGTATCTTGAACGTGTACCTTCACAAGGCGTGCGGAGGTGTGCTAAGTTAAGTTCTATAATCTCTCTAGCTCTATTATCAAACATTAGGCTATAAATAGGCAGCAAGTATTACCTTACCCTTATGTTTAAACATTTAGTTAACGTTTAAAGTCACTGATAAATTTAAACTCGTTATATTTTATGTATACTTGAGTGTTGTTGTTTTTTTTAAATCATTTGGCATATTTTGGTACATTTTTTTTGTTTTGGAATGGTCATTTGACACATTTTTTGTTAGTTTGGAAACAGGTTAATTTTAAGGTATTAAATAATTTAGTGTTTCGAAGCAAACATTTTCGATTTTTGGACTTATGAAATTAAATATAGTTGTCGATTAGTTATAAATTAAACAATATCATAAACCATCGTTTTTTTATATATATTAACCTATGACCCATTTGAGAACTACGTTAATACCTTTCTATCCAAATATAAAAACCTTAACTTTAAGTTTATTAAATTCGCTTTCATAATAGCAAAAATTCTTCAGGTCCTTGAGTATCGTTCACTCTAACGCATTCGCGCACGCTCACTAGATTCCGTACAATGTCACTACCCACTAAAGCAAGATTAGCTCGGTTTGGTTTGGACAACTCGCCGGCGTGCCCCCTCTGCGGGGAGGTTCAGACGGAGGAGCATCTCATCCTCGTATGCAACAAATTCACTCATGCTCGCAACAAACTCAGACAGAAGTTGGGCTTTATACCCCTCTCATACTCATGGATTTTCGATCTCTCTGACAACCCTATTTCCAAGACTAAAGCCATCATCGAATTTATAGGAGCCATAGCCAACGAACTGTATTCTGCCTAGAGACTGATATTTTTTTTCACCACTTTCCTGAGCCATAGTTAAATAGCCCAACTCGGGCGGTCAAGCTCTCAAGCAACTTCTCTACCCAGGATCATAAAGATGAAGCAGCCTAACCCGGGCGAGCAAATATCTCTATACTACTACTACTACTACTACTACTACCACTTTAACGCCGTCTTCACAAATTTTTAAGGTGTTTTGTGTGTTCTAGTAAATTCTTATTCTTTGCTCCCAAATTAGAAACTAGTTGCTCCAGTTCAAGAAAAAAAAATTGTCTCAAATTGCTACGTGGCAAAAACTACTTTTCAACCAAAGCAGAAGCTACAACTTTTTGCAACCGACACCTTCTCGATGTGTCCATAATACGTGACTTCCAAATATGACGATATCTCTTGGCCAAAAGATCTCATGAATAATTCAGTTTCATCTTCTTTGAAACTCTATCGGTCTGTTGCATTCCTTGAAAATTATTCAAATGCATAAATTTAAGATCCACCTCTGCTGTTTTAAAATATATTTGAATGAGGGATAGTTTCTTATGTATTCTCCTACTCTTTCTTATGAATGCGTATGAATCACTAAATATAAATGGCGTCATTCACGTCGGAGAGTTTCCCACCATCCTTCTTCTTGCAACGTTTTAACAAAAGATGAAGCTTGTCTGGAAATCTCCCGGTTGAATAACTCCTTCTTTACATAGAGCTATTCATATAGATTGTGGTGATGCCACGTATATATCTTATTTGACAGATTCTTATAAGTTAAGTTTATAGTAATGATACTTTAAAAACTAAAGTGTGGCGACTTGATAACTACCAATAAAAATGGTAATGACTAACATTTATATCTTATGAAGAAAAGTATACGTATAAATTGTAACTGTTTACCCTTTGTAAATAGTAGTATGTACCTAAATTTGTCACGAGAAAGTTTCATAGTAAGTATTTAAGTTCGAAATAATATATTTTCCATGTGAATATTAAATGTGATGAGCTAGTAAATATTATATTAAAGTAGTAGAGCCAGTAAATTATATGATTGCTGTAACAATTCTATTTGACAGTAAATGAAAAGGAATAAATAGTAATATTAATTGCGAATGTATAGTATTAGTTGGAACTACCTTCATTACTATTCTAGTTAGAACTGTTAACAAAAATAACCCCTCTCTCTCAATAAAAACATATTAACTAAAATATCAGTACTAAAAATTTAATTATTTTAATATGAATAACATCATTATTCAATTATGTATTTTAATTAATTACTTGTGTTTTAAAATTTACAAATACTGTACGTACCGAAATCTCGATGCGTCATCAATATGATTCATATTGTGCGGATGGGCATATTTTAAGGAATAAAAACAATTTACCGAGAAAGACTTCCCTTTGGAAGAAAAGTTATGACGCACGGTGAAACTTATTAGATATTTCACAGATTAAGTAGACTGAGTACTTTTTCTCCGTTGATTCTACATGTTTCAAAAGCTCTCAGGCTTATCCACAAACACCAGTGCTCCAGGATATACAATTATACGATAAATAAGACTGATACTTTAAAATTAATATGAATAAAAAATATCACTTTTGTTTACGTCACACAGACCATCGAAAGAGATAATACTTTTCCGAATGCATCAATAATTAAAATCAATCAATAAAAAAATGTTCCTTTTTATAATATCGTGCAAAAAAACTAATTTTTTCAAAACAATAATCGTGGCAAAAGTGATGCTTTTAACGGAATCGTGTTTCAAAGTTACTTTTACGCACTAGTGCGACAAAGTAAATAAGAGCATCTGATTGGTGTAAAAATTCTTTATTAGAGCGTGATATTTTATTCGGCGGCTTTGTGATTGGTGTAAAATTCTTTATTTGAACGTGATTCTTCATTGGCGTCTTATTTCCAATGCCAATCTAAGAAATACTTTTTGCACGTGATTTTAAAGTAATCATTAATTTAAATAATCACCTTCAAATCATTTGAACGTGATAATAAAAAACTCGTGAATTTATTTCAATAGTTTATTCAACTCGTTTAAAAAAGCCTTACTTTTCACACTAATTGCATAAATAACTATTTTCTATTTGTTCTTCCGGAGAGGCGTCTTTATAAATATGTAACGGGAACAACTTGCACCCTACACACCCTACAAAGAGTTTCAAGGAGATATCTTGCATTTTCAATTTTTACTTCTGCTTGTGTTTCTTTGTGATCGTCATTTTTTTTAAGTATAACAAAGAAAACATAGAGTTTTATGAATTTATAATAATAAAAATGAAGTTTTGTATGTTTGTGTGTGTGTATGTATGTGTCTAATAGACTCTTAAACTAGACATTTGTTTGACTCGTAACTTGGCACAAATGCGTAGTACATACTTAGATTATGAATTTTGAACTTTCACGTTTCAAAATGTTTCTATTTTTAGAGAAAATTCGAATTTTATGATAAAACTACACCACTTTGGCTCAAATCCGATCTTTTTTTTACTTTCCTGATGCCATCGGCTGAAAAAATTAAATAAAACTTTTAACGAAAACATTTAAAATTGAAAATGTTTATTTTATTCTTTTGCCATTACCTTCAGAAACTAAATTCATTATTTGAAAAATAATTGACATGTTTCAAGTGACGTAATTCCACCAGTCTCCATTCCCGGATTTTATTTTGGGTTTATTTGATGATTTTTTCATTGATTTTTCTGTTGACTGCATGTATGCATATTTAAGCAATAAAAGTATAGTTAAGCTATTACTGAACTGTGATGGTTAATAAAGGCCATCTCACTAGATCTGCATATTAGGGTTTTTTGTCTTCATTTTTTCGCCAAATACGTTGCCAAAGTCGCCAAATTATTAACTAAAACTCGCCAAATTTGCAATTTCTTTTATAAATAATTTATACGCTGGTCGGTTGTTCGAATGTCATTGTGTTAGAGCTGTATAATGGGTGTGTTTGTAGCTATATCTATTTTCTCGCCAAATTATTTCCCAAAACGCACCAAATGAGCTAAAAGGTTTTATGTATTAATGAGGGAATTGTGATGACATTTATGATTGCATTTTATAGCGTATTTTTCATTTTGGAATTTTAAGGCAATGTAACGGGATTTTATACTTTATAACGAGCGGGAACAATAACATAAGTTTATGATCCTATAACAGGTTATATGGTACACATATTTGGAACGATTTTATATTTTTTTAATCCGTGAGAAGAAATTAGCCTTTGCTAGTTTTAAAATAATATTCAAGGATTAAAAAGTATTTATATTAATTATTCTTTCACGACAATACTTTTTGAATGAAGATGGTAATTTTTAAAACCCAGAAGGGGGGATGGAAATGGTCGGCATACGTCGTGTTTATGTATAGAAGGTAGTTTCAAATTATGTCCAAAAACAGGTGAACCGGTAGATTTTGAGTTTTCTTATGTTGCCGAATGTGGACGTAAAAGTCAAAAGTTATATACAAAGACCAGAAAACGTGCCGACTGTGGTACATTTAAATCTTTTTTTATACTCACACACAATGAAATTCGAAAAACATTTACTTTTGCTTGAATAAAAATTTTGGGGGAAATTAGTTAATATATACTATTCAAAAAATCAATAAATCAAAAGTTGCTTCAATTCCTTAATCCTTAAAAATATGTAACGGAGACAACATAACCTCTATTTCCTTCCACTAAGATCTTAGATAGGAATCTATCATTTGCTATTCTTGCGATTACCT
Source organism: Oedothorax gibbosus (assembly GCA_019343175.1). Lineage (NCBI taxonomy): Eukaryota > Metazoa > Arthropoda > Arachnida > Araneae > Linyphiidae > Oedothorax > Oedothorax gibbosus. The sequence goes on along the minus strand of CM033274.1, from coordinate 32,615,923 downwards.
TGATTAGGTACTATTCTTAAGCCGAACGTAGTTAATTATTCCTTAAAATCCCCAACTAAACATCGCGCTTTCACAACATTGTGGTGGAAGGATTTAACTGTTATCAATCTAGCTTGAAGGTCGGTTAAGATGAGAAGGAATTGAATGGTAGATTTTTTTTCACCGTATTTTTGAACAGTTATCACATTTTTCAGATCAGTATTTATTTAAAATACGTGCCGACGTGGCCTTATGAGTTGAGGCGTCATGAAACGGAATTTTACCATCGCAGGTTCTGTACTTGCCTTAGCTATACTTTAAAAGGATCGCGCAGAGCACGAACAAATGACTCTAAAAAATAGTGTCGCTTATACAGACTGGAGCACATTAAATCTGTTGCTTTCCAAAGTCTAGATGCAACGGTCTATATGGCAATACGGGTGCTTTGGGTGCCATGTGAGGTGTCGGTTTCATCACCCGACCGCACTTCAAAAGACCCGTCACCTATAGTCTTGTTAGCTTCAGTAGCCAAGTGTTTTTTACCTAAAAACCAAATCTTTAAACAACTACGTTCTTTCAATGTATTTCTTGACTAATGCCGAACGGTAAATGAAAAATTAGTTAACTCTACCTAACAGTTGCGCACTTTAACTCGTCGAGTTGAATTCCACCCTTTCCGTGGAAGTGCATTTCGTCCGTGAAGATGAAAATTACTCTTCTGTGTTTAAGTCGTTACTTGAGAGGTTTAGTAGCAGGTGTTCTTTATCTAAACCAACTCGAAAAATGTATCAATACTCCTTGACTAATGCCGAATAATTGATTTAAAATGAAAAAATAATAATTTAAAATCATTAACATATAATTGAATATAAGATTGGTATGAGGCAATATCTAACCCCTTCACTGCGAGATTTTTTTATGCGTGAAAATTAAGATTTAATATCTTCAGTTAGCCAAATTACTTGAAAAATTATTTTAAAACATTCTTCGTTTATTCTCTGCTATACAAATCTTTCATTTATCCAAAAAGTATTAAACTAAAAGTGCCTACAATGTGAAAAATAACTATATGTACATATTTTTATGAGATACGCTGGTTTAAAGTGTTTACACACATATACTAAACGGGTTTTTTTTTACGAAATCACTCAACACGAATTATGGCAATTAGAACTAACCATAGATATCATAGTTAAAGTATTAGATTGGCAGATCACGTGACCTCCAATGCTAACGACGGGACGCACATGGAGGACCAGAATAAGAGGGCAATGGGGCCAGTGTTGCCACCACTTTAAGGAGAAAAATGCTACGGCATCATCGAAAAAATACCATTTAATTCTAAAATTACAAAAAAAATACTAGAAAAGCATTTCAAGTCACTAAAAAGATTCCAAAATGCAGCTAGTATTTTTACGATATTTTTTTGTAATTTTAGAATTATTCTAAAATTACAACAAAAAAAAATCGTAAAAATACTAGCTGCATATATGCGCGTGCCGGCGTCGTTAGCATTGGAGGTCATGTGATCTGCCAATCTAATACTTCAACTATGATATCTATGGAACTAACAGACTCAATCAATCAATAAATAGAAAAAAAGGTTGAATTATTACAAATTTCTAGAGATTATTAAAAAAAATATATGTTTAAAAACCTTAAAATAACTACAACAATCGACCAACGCTACCTATAAAGACCCAGCCCTTATATCTTTTCTCAAGCCAAAAATACACACACCGTAGAAGCATGATTAACCATTCAGATTGAAAATCTCCAGCTCGTTAAAACTTCCAGGATTTCCGCCATTTGCATAATGCTATTCTACTATTCAAAGATGGTCCTTTTATCAAGAATGGCATCGGGTACTTTGGGTGAAAGTCGTTACTTACTTGGGTAAATAGAATGTTCCATTCCTTTGTTTTTCTTTTCAATGGATGTAGGATTATTATATTTAAAAGTTTTTGTCTTTTCGGGAATATGTCATTAAAGTATTTTGGGAATTTTTAGGGTTTTTTGAAGTTTCATATGTAAATGGGTTTGTTTCACAGAGGATCTGGCAATAGCTCTGCGGTTTTGTTTTCATGTCTCTCGAATTACTGTTGTTTTGGTATTCGGGAGTGAGATTTCGAAGAGAATATTTTAGTTGTTAATTTTTTTAAATTCCAACTTCTTTCAATGCAAGTTTTCCTTGATAAATGATTAAAACAACCAACAGCACAGCAAGAAGTTGTAATTTTAAAAAATAACAACTAAAATAACTTATTCTTAGAAAACTTAATTTCGAATATCAACAAAAGTAATTCGAGAGACATGAAAACAAAACCGCAGAGCTATTGCCAGATAATCCGTGAAACAACCCCATTGACGTTTGCATCTGGTCTAGAGAGAACCATTTTTTAAAGTGAAATTAAAAACTATGTAGAGAGATTAAATATGAGAATATATAACCATTCTATAGATGGAAAGATAAAATTAAAAATCAAAGTATTTATTCTAATTGTCTTGTTTCAGGTGACTTAATAATTCCAGCTTTCATCCTTGCATTTCCTTTGATCGTTGCTTCGATTGGCCCTCTGTTATCACGTGACATTTATTCACCAATAGAGGCTCAAGAAATAATTTATTTTCATTCCATATTTCTGTTGCCACTCAAGACTTGATACATGCCCATTAGAAATACGAATAAAATAATAAATTGCTAAATGAAAAGGAGAATATTTACGTCAAGTGACAGAATTAGAAATACTTTTGTGCATGGTTCTCAAAAGTTAAGAAAGAATAAATGTAATATTTAACCAGTACAACTGTGTGAATTTGATTACTGAATTAAAAATACTTTTGTGTACTATTCTGAAAGTTAAGAAAGAACAATTGTGATACTCAACCAGTACAAATGTAATATTTTTTTTATATAACTGCATGTCACCCACATTTACAGCCTAAACTACAAATAGAACAGATTCTACTTTATTATGAGTAGTAAAAAAATGTTAAGTATTTGATAGCACAATACGATTGCTATCATCAAGTTTTTCACTTACATTTTCGATCCACCAAATATTATAAGAAGCTAAAAAAGTGAAAAGATTGAAATGCTGTTTTTTTTTCTGTTTTCCACAGCTAAGCGACCCCCAGTGGAAGAGACAGCCAACTTTCTGCAAGCCCTGTTGGCCAACCACGGCCCCAACTATCTGGAGAAGCTCTTTGGGAACAAGGCTCGCGACGCCCTCAAGCCCCTAGGAGGGGTCAACAAGGTGGCCGTCGCACTATCAGGTAACGACAACCACTTGAAACTCGTAAAAAAATAAAATGAAGAGTACAGGGGAAGAACCGCTTGATTTATTAGGAGGAGTTCCGTAATTGTATCTGCTTGGCGGACATTGGCGACAGGAAACCGTTTTTTCTCTTTCTTCTTCGCTTGGTCCAAGCGTCGGAATCGTGCATCGCGTTAATCCAAGGCCGTCTCCTTGGTTAATCTCGGTAGGTAGAAAAGTCGTGGTTTAGGACTTTTCAATTAATTTGCGAATCTTAAAATTTATCTTAATTGTTTTAGAAAAATTCGTGATTTTCAATCAATCGTACTTTAAAGCTTAACATGATGATAAACACAGTCTTTTGAATAAACCGCGGAACTGAATTTCAGGGTTGCAGTGAGAGAAGATGCACAAGAAAGTGAGAATATGGTTTCCTTACATCAGTTTAGGCGATTACTCGCTATCATCGCTAAAGATGCCTGATGAGGAAAGTTTTCAACGAAATTAAGCGGTTCTTCCCCTGTACTCTTCACGTGTTTGACTTCCCCTTAATGAGTATGAAAGTAACAGGGAGATATTACAGTTTTTTTTTAAACTTCTTGCTAATTATTATTTTCACAACAAGATTAATTTACGTTCAAAACCATGACTGAACTGTGTTTGTTTATTAAATACCTTGCTTAAAAGTTGCGTTGGGTGCTTACTCAGGTGTCGGCTCGTTACTTGACTGTGGTTCTAAATTATGGCTCCCGTCACCAATAGCCCTTGTGTAGCTCTTGTGCGACGATGATTCAACTAACCTTAAACCATATGTGCCTAACTACTGAAAATAAAACAAAAATAACTTAAAGCCCCTGCGTGTTCACTTAACTGTAACAAAAAAAAACTTGTCAAAAACAACTTTTCTAAATTGGCAGAAAATCATCAGTTAATATTTTATTGATAGGTAACAATACTTTAGGTTATTTAAACAATAATTTTTGTTAAAAATTTTATCAAAATTAGTATGAAGCAAAAAAAAAAATTTTAACTAAAAAAACTTGTTTTGAAAAAAAAATTTATGGATTTACAAAACTGCCCTCCCTGATACATCATTCTAATAAATTTAGCGTCAACAAGCATGAATAGAGTGATATTTTTAACTTTAAATGAGTTTAGCACATGACCAAATTAACCCTTCTAATGCATTTTTTGTTATGGCTGCCATATTGAACGCCATCTTGAATTTAAAAAAAAAATGTCAACATTGACAGCTTGGCATTAAACGGATCTGAAATCTAAGCAATCTTATCTATCAGAAACAAATTAAACATTGCAAAAAGTATTCAGGTCCAGGTTCACCAATTTTTAGCATTTGGCACCCTGACTGTAAGTGTAATTATTAAAAACAATTTCGGCACAGTTATCTTACTAATAAAATTTTCATTGACAATTGGCTACTTTGTTACTTTGTTTCAAAATACCCCTGCCAAAGTTGTTTTTCCACAAGGGTCTTTTTATTACCGTGAAGTGAATATCAGGGATATGTTTTCAAATTCTTTAAAAAAATTAATTTATTTATTTTAGGTTTAAAAGTCTTTGCTTTATACTAAAATTATTTTTCAAAAAAAAATTTTTAAATAACCTCACCTAACCTAGTATTCAGGTCCAGGTTCACCATTTTTTAGCATTTAGCACCCTGACTGTAAGTCTAATTATTAAAAACAATTTCGGCACAGTTATCTTACTAATAAAATTTTCATTGACAATTGGCTACTTTGTTACTTTGTTTCAAAATACCCCTGCCAAAGTTGTTTTTCCACAAGGGTCTTTTTATTACCGTGAAGTGAATATGCAGGGATATGTTTTCAAATTCTTTAAAAAATAAATATTTATTTTAGGTTTAAAAGTCTTTGCTTTATACTAAAATTATTTTTCAAAAAAAAATTGTTTAAATAACCTCACCTAACCTAGTATTCAGGTCCAGGTTCACCATTTTTTAGCATTTAGCACCCTGACTGTAAGTCTAATTATTAAAAACAATTTCGGCACAGTTATCTTACTAATAAAATTTACATTGACAATTGGCTACTTTGTTACTTTGTTTCAAAATACCCCTGCCAAAGTTGTTTTTCCACAAGAGTCTTTTTATTACCGTGAAGTGAATATGCAGGGATATGTCTTCAAATTCTTTAAAAAAAATTAATACATTTATTTTAGGTTTAAAAGTCTTTGCTTTATACTAAAATTATTTTTTTTAATAATTATTTAAATAACCTCCAGTGTTGTTATCTATCAATAAATTATTGTTTGATGCTTTTCCACCAACTTATAAACTCCGCCTGTCAAAGTTGTTTTTCCACGAGAGTCTTTTTATTGCAGTTATACAAACACGCAGGGGATTTGATATATCTTAGTTTTATTTTTACTTTTTTAAATGCATTAGTTTAGGTCTCGATTTTCAACCAAAATTTTAATGTCATTGTGAAAATAATAATTAACAAGAAATTCTTTTTTTAAAGCTTTACTAGTTAATCCACCCCCTTGGCAATACTGGCTATTATGAAACAATACGTGAAACAAGTAAAAGAAAATTTTGTCACCTGCAAGTTCACTTCATGGCAACATAAACATCCTTGTGAGAAAACAACTTTGACAGGGAAATTTAAAAAATAATGATAACTAGTCATGAATTTTAATGAATGATTACATGATCGCATGGATTCTAATGGCCATACTTAAATATCGACACGTTAGATACATTTTTATTCAGAAGAAAAAATTTCTCGCATGTTCACTCATAGGTATTTGTTACTTTTAATTACCTAATATAAATATAAGGTAATGAAACAATTGCGATGGGTTCGAAAATCCGAAATGGAATATTTCCATATCAGCTACCCTTTACTCATGTGCGATTTTCTCAAAACCATTACTAGGACATTCGATAGGTACTAGAAACTCGTGTACCAAATTTGAATTTCGTATCTATATCAATTCGAACTGTAGGTACAGGTTTCCGACAGAAAGCCTGACAGTTGGTCCAATGTTCACCAAACACTTTATCGTAATCAGAAGCCTCTAAAACGTGTAAAAAACACAAAACCTCCACTTCGTATTTTCTCTCAATGGCAATACTTTCATTAATATTAGGTAATTAAAAGGAATTATTTTCGAAACATTATTTAAATTAAGTTTTAAGCAATTTCAAAACTATTATTTTTATTTTTTTTAAATCCTTAAATTAAAAATTCTTACGTTTTAATCATTGAATAACTTGTTAAAATATTTTTAATCAACATCTTATCTTTGCGTCTCATAAATCAATTTTGTATTGTTTCGTGGAAAAAAGATTCGTCTAGCAGACAATAAACTAATTAAATAAACTAATACCGACAGTCTACAATCAAAGTATTCGTCTTCCTTCGGAAAATTCCCAGAAATCGAATTTTTAGAGCTGCTCAAATTAAATCGATATCAACAATGGAATCTCTGCTATTCTAAGTATTCGGCACTTTGCTAAGAAATCATTTGAGAAACAAGTAATTGAACTTGGCAGACAATACGTCTTGTTTATGAATAACGTTTTATTAGATTGCATATGCAAGTCTTCTTATTAAAATGAAGTTGATTGCTCAATACCTATTGAAATACTGAAGCGGTATTATATTTGCATAATTGAAGAACTTCGGGGAAGAATGCGCTAAGTGACATTTTTGAAAAATTGAGATATTTTTGTCAATAAACACCTCCTTTTATTAGGGCCGTAGTGAGCCTAGTGGTCAGCGTCTCGGTCTCGGGATCGGAAGGTCCTGCGATCGAGTCCCGGTACCACTGAAGACCTACCGAGTATATGCGGAGTACGTGCTCGTTAAATCTGTTGGGTCCGAAAGTCCTCTAAGTTCCCATACCAAATCAATACCTCTGGGGGTGACAAGCCAATTCTGGGGATCCTCTAGTTGGCCTCTGTCTCTAAAAATTAGATGGATCCCCTTAGGTGTGTGTGTATTGTCTGTTGTGTCTGTCTTACTTGACGAAGGTTTATAAGCGGGTCTCTGACCAAGCACACAAACCTGAATATATATGTCTACCAACCAACCAACCAACCTCCTTTTATTCCCTCCTTTAAAGATAACAAGATTCCCCTTTTACATAAACTTTAAGTTAAGAATATTCTTTACCCTTTGTAAGTGACGTTTTAAACGTATCTAGGTGCAAACGAAAAACTTTAACGCTCATTTTCCATCTTTCACCTTTTAGTCACTTAGCACGTTCTTCCGCTAAGCTCTTCAAATGTTTTACAATAATGTTTGAAATATTTTATTATATTTAATTAACCAGCTGTTTAACTAAAATTAATTTTAGTTTGACTGAGGAGTACTTTGAAATTGCTTTCATCTAACTATTCACGCTGGAAGTTTTCTCAACTGCAGCAATTTCTGCTGATATGTGGAATTGAATATTATTATAATTGTGTTGACTAGGAATGGATAGATTTTATAACTGATTTAATTGAAGGATTGGTATTTATAATTGTGTGACACTAATAATTTAAAATATTGCTCTCTTTTAGACTACTAGCCAATAAGTACCTTTTCTTCGCACGAATTAAAAGAATATCAAATCGATCCAAGTATATGTGTCATTTGATTTGCTATAGAATAATAAGCTTTGCCTTTGTTCCCGTTCATTATAAAGAATAAAATCCCGTTACTTATATTGCTTTAAAATTCCAAAATAAAAATACATCACCATAACATGCACATCCTCATATCACAAAAATCTTCCTCAATATGAACTTACTGCCATCGCAATTTTCCTGATAAATTCAAAATTAACTATAATAGTAACACAGTGTTATTTCACGTCAAAACCTCCATTCTGGGTTTAAAAAAAAAAAAAATTTAGCTCATTGGCACGTTCAATTATTTTTCAAATCATTAATTTAATTTCTGAAGGTAATGGCAAGAAAATAAAAGCAATTTCAATTTTAATTATTTTTGTGTTCATTTTAATTTCTTATTTGGAATGGCAACACGAAAGGGAAATAATGATCGGATTTGAGCGAAAGTGGTGTATTTTTTTCAGAAAATTAGAATTTTCTCTAAAAATGGAACAAATATGAAAAAACTAAGCCTCATGTGCACACGTTGGTATTAAAGGGAATCTATCTTAAAAATTTCGAATTTCTGAGGGCAGTATAAGTAGGTCTTTTACGATCCACAGATACACAGACAGACTCTTTCTTTTATTATTATAGATTGTTTTGATAGAAATTATTATATTCTTATAATTGGTTGAAGGAATGTATGAAGAATGCGTTTCAATCTTTCCAATTGTGACAATAAAAATCTAACTAAATGTGCTTGAAATCTAACGGAAAAGTGCCAATTAATAAAATTTTATACAATATATTTGTTAAAGTCTTAAGCAAATTTTCCTGAAGTGTAATTACAGGTCCATTTCAAGGAATTAGTTCACGATATCTCCCGTTAAAATTATTTATTGAACTATTTAAAAACTAATATGAACAAATTTCCAAGGTGGAGAGTCGGACCTGTAAGTCCAGGTTCGATGTATCCCAAAAAAATCCGCCTATAACAACGAGCCGGCTGAAAATGTCGAGAAATAATTTTTCTCCAAGGAGTTAAATATGCACTTCAAAGTCCCCGCTGCGTCGATGTCCCCTTAAGCATGTTGCGTGGTGCATCTATCAGTTGCGGCTGCAAGGACTGTTTCAAAATGGACCCCGTCTCAAATAGCCGTGCGTTATTCTATCGATTATTCAAACTCAAATAATAATTGAAATGGCCCCAAGGCTCCGAATCGTATACGAACGAGGGTCGACAGAAAAGAAGTCAAGCCACCACGGTTACCAACCTACGACTGGGGGAGCTCACTAGACTTTTAATCTACTTTTGTTTGCTGTTTGTTTGTTTTTCCAACAGGGCTGCTTTATTGGCGGTTAAGCTTTTGCAGACTCGGCATATTCCCCTAAACTGAGGGCTATTTTTTGTGCCACCATCTAGACGACTCTCACTACCAATTTTGACGCTTAGATTACAATGAATCTGAGTTCTCTGTGGATGTTAAAGTATGCCGAGGTAACCCAAGCCAAATGGGTACGCAATGGATCTTTTACATGTCACATAATTAGATGACATGAGTGCCCACGATTTTCCTATCCAGAAGTGGCCCGGATGGCCGAGTGGTTTGGACCATTACGTTAGCAGTCTGCGCGCTGTAACGGGTGCGGATTCGATTCCCGCCTTCGCCCTGGGTGTACTTTCCTTTCTCTGTGATAGTAAAAATTCTTTCTGTGTCTGTCTTACTTGACGAAAGCTTACATAAGCGGGTCTATGATCAAGCACACAAGCCGGAATATATATGTACCTACCCCTACCCTACCCTACCCCATCCAGAAAATCTGATGACTCAGCAGGGGCTCGAACCCTCAAACTTGGACTTATGAGGCGGACACTCGACTTAAGTACACACGAGTAGTGACAAGCTTAATTAAGTAAGTCACGTTTCGTGAGAACACGTGTCATAAAAAGCTTTGTGGCACTCACCATAGTAAATATTCTGGCGAAATCGAGCGGATCTATATTGAGCTGTTTCAGATGACTTAGCAGTCTTCAAAGATGTGGTGCATGCCGGGAAATATCCCGGTTGTAAACCAATCCAGTGCAAATGGACTTTCAAGAAAGCAGTGCATTCTGGGAAATATCAAAAGTCTAAAAAATCTTCTCGGCGCAATAGCCCATTATTGGTCCAAAGCCTGCCATGCCCATTTCAGCTTACGTGATCTAAGGCTCTGGGGTGCTAGGCATATGTCCCGGTAAGGTGGTCAGCTTCACGCGGAACCCCCATTGTTTAGTTCCCAACATGCTTGGTCCCCATTTTATCAACCCACTTAAGGGATGAAAGGATGGGTCAACCTAGCCCAATCCCGTACCTGTGGCGTGGCAATGCGAAGCACTACCACTAAAGCCATTCACCTCATATTCAAATTGTTGCACGAATTATTGGCTAACAAGGGTTTCAAGTTGTTTTTCAAAGCATCATCTTTGCGCTTTAAAGGCACCCTTCACATACGAAATCTATAGTTTCGTGAACGTGTTAATAAATCATTCTATTTTTGGGTTCATCGTATACACTTTTTATTGCGCAAGTCAGTAAAAATTGTCTTAAAAAGTATAACACCAGTTGGCGAAGTCTGTTCGCATTTGCAAACAAAACTAAGGGGGTAATGCAACTGATAGTCGGCTCGCGAAAACACGACTGAGTGCAATTTAAATGTTGTCAAATGGAACAAGATTTGAAGACAAGTTATGGCATTTATCACTGCTTTATCAAATGGTACACTTTATTACTATCATAATTGATCTGAGTCATTTTGGTTAAATATTAAAAACTCCCAAAATATATTCGTACTTGTTTAAATAGTCGTATTTATGAGCCTGAACGTACACTACGTATGAAGCATAAATATTCAATAACTGAGTATTTGGACATCGAAAATGATTCTATTTCCATTTAAAAATAAGGGAATACTTGCGTTCGAAACCGGCTTCCGCTCCATCATTAATCCAAGTCTGGGTAATTGTCAGCCCATTATTATTTATTCAAAGCTATAACTACTTTCGGTTAAAGAGTAATTGTTTAAAATTATCATTGTTTCACAAAAAATATCGTTCAGTTTCAACGGTGTTTTAGACGTAAACCAAATTTATTGGGTATAGAAACAATTTGGATTGTTCCAAATCCAGAAAATTGTTCATCCATAATAAAATAAAAAGGTGGAAACATTGCTCCCACCATGCCGTTCAGTCTGCCAATAATTCAGCCAACTATCAAAACAATTTTTTAAGCGTTAAATGTTAAATTTATTCTATATTGTATTAGTTTGAGGCCCAGTGGCTTATAGATAGTGCTTTGCATTGCCACGCCACAGGTTCGGGGAGCGAGTCCCGGATTGGGCGAGGTTGACATATCCTTTCAACCCTTAAGTGGGTCGATAAAATGAGGACAAAGCATGCTTAGGAACTAAACACGGGAGCCCCGCTTGAGGCTGACCTCCTAAGCGGGACATATGCCTAGCACTCCATAGCCCTTAAAATGGGCCCGGCAGGGCCTTGGCCCACTAACGGTCTTTTGCGCTGAAGAGTTTAGTTTTGTATTAGTTTTAAATTATAATTTATTTCTTTTTTTTTTGTCCTTCAGAGAGCGAAACCCTGGACGACTTCGGCAAAGCCCTCCACCTGATGCGATCCGACTTGGAGCATCTTCGAAACGTGTTCATGGCGGTGGAAACCGGCGACATGAGCCTCCTGAAATCCCTCGGTATCCGCGATTCGGAATTAGCCGACGTGAAATTCTTCCTCGACAAGCTAGTCAGCACCGGCTTCATGGATTAGAACTATTACTTTCTTCTTCATTTCAGACGACAAATGACAGATACAGTTGCATCGAAATGGAGCGAGTTGAGTTGTCCACTTCCTTCTCATATGTATTGTTATTTTATTATTAATATCGTCTCCTGTTGTGTGGCATTACAAATCCATAAAAAAAATTCTATTGATGACTTGTTTTGTGTTGTTTTATAGCGGTTTACAATAAGCGTTATTCAAATTCAAATCTATGTAAATATTCGCTATATAAATAAATTTTGTTGTGTGGCATTGTCAATTCTATCGAAAATTCTATTGATAACTTATTTTGTGTTATTTCATAATGGTATACATAATAAGTGTTATCAAAACTCCGACTTATATGTAAATAATTGGTCGCTATACAAATAAATTTTAAGTGTTTAATATACAATTTGAAAATGCATTGGTTATATGTTATAAATCATTATGAAGCAAAATTTTATTAATTGTTGAGAAACTAAAAAGGTTTTATTGTTTGTTTAGCAATTAAAATTTTATTGATTATTTATATCTACAACTTCATTTGGTGTTAATAAACTAAAATATAATTATTATTCGTTAAAAAAAATATTTATGTAATATAACTATATTAAAAAGGCTTTGATTCGTACATAATTTCGTTAGCATATTATAAATATTTAAAACAACCCTACAAATCAAACGTTAAAGTTTTTTTCTCTTATAAATTTTCCAACCTAGATATTCATTACTTTTTCCATTGTTTATAAACTTAATTATAATGCTGCATGACACAAGACAATAATCCTTATATCTGCATCTGTCCAAGACATACATTCACCCCTGTGAAACAAAGAACATGTACATCCTATCCAAGTAAAAACAGATTAAAGCACACACACGTAACATACGCTCTATACTGTTTTCCCAGTAATATCTAAGCATAAATGTAAGCATGTGATCTCTCATGGTTTTCCTTTTCAATAGGTTTCTATACTGCTAGTCGAAAACTGTTTAAGTGATAATTTATACTCGAAGGCATGTGCGAATACTCGAAAGAACAGTTTGTATAAACAAAAAAAGAATCGTTTTTGAAAAATAATCGAATCTGAATATATTTTTGAAAATAATATTTCTTTTTTGCCCTGCTTGTGTAAGCACAGGAATGCTACATATCATATAAATATATTTCGGTAATGAGTGAAACACTGTACTGGGACTGTCAAATTAAAGGAATAAAACATTTTTTTAATTAATTTCTGTCAGTATGAAATAGATTTCAATACTCAGCATTTAGATGTAAGGCGAAATATTTCAAATTATATACACTTATTCATACTTTGTTATTTAAAAAAATGCTTACTTGGTAACATATATACGTAACTTTACATATGTAACTTTTTTTTTCATTAAAATAAATATGTACACACAAAAAGTCTTCTGTTAAACATCTATAAATATAAGTGTATGCATGAAATTGATTTTAAAGTATTTTTTATAATATTCATAATATAAATTTAGAATTTAAATCAGGTCTCCATTTTAAAATAAATTATTCAATCGGACAAGACTATTTATGCATATGCCTTATTTGTGTATGTATTTGGATATTTTTAAATAATTATATTATATATTTGTATTTATATAAAAAAAAAATATTTGTCTTACAATGCATTCTAATCTAAATATGTATTCAGGAAAAAATCTACTACTTCAATTTTGAAAGCCCCAGTAAATGACACTGATTGCCCAGTTTTGTAACTTTTCTATGACTGCCTACGCACAAAATTGTAAAATACCAAAGTAAACATCGACTTTTACCAGACTTTTTTCGATTATTGTTTCGTAAAATCGAAGTTTACTAAAGCTGTGTGTATACAGGTATATTTATGGTATGAAATGAAGGTGTAAAATATTTACTTCACGTGTAACTATACTTGAAAGGTAGTTAGAGTGGTATGCGCGGTATAATGTTACGGAACATAAGATTTACTAATTTAAATGCAAAACATCATTTCAGCAATGACAAAAAAAAGATAAGTAATAATGATTTTCAACCTTGGAAAGAAAAAACAATGCAGCATACTTCTATTGTTTAGATTAATTAAAATGATGATATGTAAAAGGGGTGAAATTCAAACACTGTTGCCAATTTGGCGCGTGTTTTCACTGAAAATAAGGTTCTTAGTACTGCAACAGCTGTGTGGCAAAATGTTTCACCATATTTTCAGTATTCGGTTGAACCATTTCTCAGTTTTTTTTGTTTGAAAAACCCGAAAAATGTTTCAACCGAATGCTGAAAATATGGTGAAACATTTCACCGTACAGCCGTTGCAGCTACTATTATGATGAAACCAAGCACAGAATTATTAACAATTTATTATTAACAAGAAATTATATAAATATTCAATGTCATATTGTTTACATAAATTATTTTTTTTCTCTAATGGGCTGCAATATGGGTCAAGCCTTTGCAGACTCGGCATATTCCGGACTGAGAGCATTTCTTCTGGCACATACAGGCGACTCTCGCTACAATTTGACGCCACTTTCATGATCTGAGCTCTCTGGGATGTTAAAGTATGCGAGATTTAATTTTGCGAGAGAACCAAGCCAATGGACTCCAGGATCTTTTACATGCACATAATCATATGCATGCGCGTCCTAGATTTCCATCCGAAAATCCGACGACTCAGCGGGCTCGAACCGCGATCTTGGCTTACATAAATTATAATGCTTATATATTATAGTTTAACTTATTTTTGTTCTACTTAATTACCATTTTCAAATTATTATGTGAGTAAAGAGTTTCGATCTAATAGAAATATACGATGTAAGCTTTAAAAAAAATCTGTAATGCAAAAGGGGTTAATAAAAAAAAGTGGTCGGGATTCAAATAATTAGGAAATCTGTGTTCCATGTGCGATGTTGATTCAAGCAACTATTTTCCATTTTTTCCACTAACAAAGCGAACTAAAATTTCCAATTTCATCCGATTTATAAGTGTGTTTAAATATACGCTATCTATGATACAAGAACCCTTTTCATCCATCCAATAATGTAGAGTAGATCCTTTTAGATGTGCTGTTATTGTAAAAACAAACTTTTTCTGTCCATATCACAGGGCATCTGTAAAATAAGTTATTTGTTTCAGAGCAGTCTTCAGACGTAACTAATAAGCAGAAAAAATATCAAATTTTGCGGATAATATAAAAATGGGACACACATTGTTTTGGCCAAAAAAATAAACTATGAAATTAATAAATAATGGAGATAAATAAAAAATTTGCCGAAATACCGCCAAGTCAGGCGCGAATGTTTAACTTCTTTGCTCCAGAGGTATACATATATGCTGCCGTGGGCAGGTAAACTGCAGTAATCGCAACAATGAGTTGTACCATTTTCGCTCTTAAATAAAAAAAATTCCAGTATGTTTTCTTAAAGGTTAGGTTAATTGAGTGCTTGCAACAATGGTCCAAGTCATTATGGAAGTTACTGCAGTTTACCTGCCCACGGCAGTATGGACCTTTGTAGAATTCACTTCACAAATTTTCTTAATGCAAACTTTTCTATTAAAAACTAAAATGTTCAAGCTTTTTTGAAATATTGGTACTTACTTAAGCAGCTGGATTTATTAATTGTATAAAAAAATTACGTAGCAAGAGGGTCAATCACTATTTCGGAGTTCTTGCAAAAAAAAAATTCAGAGAAAAATTTATAAAACATTTTGGATTAAAAGAAATGTTAGAATGAACTATTAATCCCAAAAAAACTGACAAAGATTATTTGTTTATTCATAGCACACGAAAATGTGTATTTTTATCGCTCAAAATTGCAAATTCCATGTAATTGACGAGACCCTCAGCAAATGCTAAACGCTTTTTTTTTTTCAAAATCACTTGAAAAACATATTTCTAAATACGTAACTATTTGAAAAATAGGTTTATATAAAGACTGTATTTGTGGGATTTTTTTTAGGGGGGGGGGGGGATGAAGAAGCTAGTATGGTTACATATGAAGAACTTTCCTTTAATTGACTAGTAAAACAATAAATCTGGGTAATTTTTTTTTATCTTTTCCATTGCTACAACTCTCCAATACCCAAGTATCCATTATTCCATTAATTTTTTCCAAACAAATTCTCATCCCGTCAATATACTATCAACAAAGCATCACTATTTTCGGATTAATAGCTGTGTCTCAAGACGATTTTGAAACAGGTAACTTACTTTACAGACACCCCTTGTATAATGAGTGTATGCATTCAATACTATACTTGTTAAACTATTTTGGAAAAGTTTCATATATTTTACGCTTGTTTTTATGTTGATATTTTATCATGTTTGAAATGAGTGTGTGATAAGGATTATCATTTATTTCAAGGATTGTCTTTTAAAGGTATTATAAAAACGTTTTGAAGTATTCAAAAAATGTTTATGTGATGGTTTCCCTGATTGGCTTCATTTGCATTATGGGACCCATACAAGCCACAACTATTATAATATTAATTGGCTAAAAAAAAATTATAAAAAACATGGGTCTACCAAATAATATTAACTTTCGTAAACTTTAAACTTTGATAAAACTTAACTAAAATATTTTGTAATAAGTATAACTCACATTTTTAATGATAACTCATTCTCTATTTTCATTAAAATTGCATCAACACCCAAAAATATTGGAGATTTATTTATGATAAAAAGTATAATATTCATGAAATATACAATTTTAATACTTGCAGTTTAAGGTGCAAAAGAAATTATTTTGGAAGATTCACAAAATAGCCCACGAACAGGGTTAATAACAGTAATTGAGTGTTAATAATGTTTCGAAACAGGTTTCAAACGATCGATTTGAAAACAACTAAACTCTTTGAATAATTCGATTTGAAATTTTTCATCACATTTAATTATGTAATGCAACAATAACTGTTGACCCGCAGTGTTTTTTTTAATCTGCCATCTCTTGTTCTTCTTTGACTATCTAACGTTTGTATAAAACGTTTAGTTTAATTTGAAATAAACTTACTCAAATTTTCTCATGGGATTTTGAATCCCAGGTATATATTAGCTATGTTAAAAATTTCTTTAATAATATTATAAATAGGCAGCCGGAAACGTTATCAATTATTCTCAGTGTGCTTTGAAAGTATCAAAATATCTAATATGGAAAATGAAATGAATGTATAGTAGTGTGGAATTGTGGGAACTCTTAGATATTCAAGGATATTTCGCCAAGCATCTGATTCGTCGACAAGTATGTATTTCGATTCTTTCAATTTTAACACAATTTGTCTTGCAAGTTATTTTAAGTAAATGTTTTTAAAAATGACTTATTTTATATTAAATAACGAATTTAAGTAACAATTAAATAACCACAAATTGTATACCTTGGCGACATTTTCTATGCGTTGGAAACTAATCCGAAACTTGGCGTAAAAACTATCTAGGAGTTCCCCAGAATTATTTCGATGTTCGCACATTCCTGTAGAGATATCTTGACTTTAAAAAAAATATACATAGTTTTACTTTTAGTCCACATTGTTAGTTGATGTAGAGTCTGCACGCTGTGTCAAACCCAAATGTAATATGTAAATATACCAGTGAATAAAAAAGTATACCCATATAACTTCTGTTACAGAACATTGTTCTTCGAAGAATATTATGATAAAAATGTTTGTTCTTGCTTGTACAAGCATTTAAATGTAAGAGTAATTCAGTATGAATAAAAATTTTATGTTACACAAAAACGTTGCTTGACCGCATTATAATTTGATTGAATGACTAAATGTAAAAAGAAGTAAAATCCACAGAAAGATGTAATGGGAATTTGTTAGATGATGTAACGCTCTTGTTTTCATTTTTCCCCACACTGCGATTTCATTGGTTGCTTCGGTTTCACTCTCAAAATTACTGATATAGATAAAAAGAAACTTTTCTTATTATGCAAGCTTTCTTAAACTAATGTTTTGAATAACCAACAGCACAGCAAGAAGTTGGTATTTTAAATTTTAATAAGTAAAATATTCTTAGAAAACTCATTTTCGAATATCAAAACAAAAGTAATTCCAAACAACAAATGAAAACAAACAATTGGAGCTGTTGCTATCCATGACGTGAAAAAAAACCCATTTCATGTTTCTTCTTCATAAAGCTAAGAACAGATATGCTGCCGGGCAAAAACCAATACTAAAAACCGTTTGCCACGTGAGCCATTGATCGTTTTGTATTGTAGTATGCCTAAAGTATAGTTAGTTAAATTGAATTATCGTCACACTAGAGCTACACGAGGACTATTGACGACGGACGTTGGAATTTAGAACCACAGTCAAGTGACGAGACAACACTTGAGAAGACACCCAACGCAACTTTTTAACGGCAACGTCGTACGCGGCATCGTATTTAGCAAAATTAATTTTAGAAATCTTAGTATCATTCAAATCGGAAAGAAATTAGAGGTAACTTAGTCATAAGAATTTAATATTTAAATTTACGATAAAATTTAAATGAATTGAATTTAAGTGGACAAAAAGAACATTTGATAAAAAAATTTAAAAAGAAATTTTGACTCAAATCACTTGTTTAAAACTTTAATAAATTCTGTAAGCTTACAACAAGCAACATTCATCTCTAACCTTTTTGTTCAATACATTTTTTTTCAATTATTGCTTACAAAAAATATATATATTTGCATCTAATATTTAAACACACACAAAATTAACACATTTTATAACTTTTCTTCATTTATAATATCCAAATTGTTCATGAACTACTTAAAAGATCTGAAAAGGAAATCTTAATTGAATATTCCTTGCAGTATTTTCTTTTATACACACGAATTCAATATTCAAAAGCTCAGGTAACAACAAACTATGTGTTTTAACAAATGGACACATTTTCAATACATTGACAACATTAAGCAGCAATTTAAGACATAAATATTAAATACTGTAGTAGACTTATAAATAAAAATATTTTTCTGGCGGTTAGAGTTCTTTATAAATAAAGCAAAAAAGGCATACTGATATTTTTTTAAAAAGAAGCATTTATAATAATAAACTTCAAGAAATAACTTTCCGTATTATAATAAAACGTTCCCATAGGTGTTTTTTTTAAACATAAGTTTTAAAATTCTGTTTTATACAATTTATTTATCAATATAATGAAAATAATTTTTAGATCAAACAAAAATTACATTAAAAAGTTAATATTTATTAATACCAAAAACACTTGGTAAGAAAGTTGGTATTTACTTGGCCAATGTGATACATAAAAACTCAAAATATTTTTTTCAATAAAATATTGAAAACAAAGATTTTCAATATTTTATGAAAAATTAGTTTGAGTCACGGATTTTAGGTATTAATATAAATAAGTTTTTCTCTAAGCCTGATCATTAAAAACAAACTGTTCAAAAAAAATTATTAAGAAATTTAAGATAACAGTGAATGACTTTCAATATACATAAAAATATTCTTTCCAACAATTATATTATAACTAAAAAAGAGTGCCATTTTAGGAACTACATGTCTTCTTTTAAAACTAATTTAATTTCAATCTAGGTCCAATCTGTTTTTAAGAGGTTTAAAAAGCTAAAATTTAAATATCAATCTTTTAGAAAACATAATTATTGGCAAAAGTGCAATGCTTTAAATAGTAATCATATTACACCAAAAGAAACTGAAATAACTATAACACATAGCTGCATATTAAAGCAAGTCCTTAAAAATTATTTATAAAGCAAACACAGTAATAGATTATTATAGTATTTCATTCAAATTGAGTCAAATATAAATACTTTACTCCGTAATCATTCTTAATGGGACATACAGTTTTACAAAAAAAAATAGCGAAAAAGATAGTCGAGATCAAATCATACTAAATTTTATATTGATGTACAAGTATTAAAGAACATGTACTGGTATATAGCTACATATACAGGTAGAAAAATATAAGAATACACAAAATTATGCTAAAAGCATTTTACAGTTTTTCTTTGATTTTATAACGTATGTTGACAACATATTCCCATTACTTAAAAAATAGTAAAACATCATTGAATATGCTCTTAAGTTACAACAAAACAATGTAAATACATAAACCAACTCAATGAAAAATAAAACAAAATCTAATACATATATTACTCTTTCATCACACATACATTTTGATCCCAAATTGAAGTAAGAACTTAATTTTTTTCCATTGTAATCTCACACCTCTCTTGCCCCTTCTATAGAAGAATAAATATTTTGTAATAATGGCGAATTCCTGTCAATGTCGTAGAGAGATTCGTCATTTTCGGGAATCAGCTTTGCTAGTAGAGAATTAAATATAGATAAAGATGCTTGTAGCCCACTGTTTTGGTTTCTGCTCAACCACACTGCCCGAAACTGTTCGGAAACTGATAGTAATCTGAAAAGATGTTTTGAATATAAATTAAATATTAAGGGAGGATAATAATTTTATTATTTAATGAAAAACCAATTTATAAACAGAAATTTTATCTGATACATATCCGTTTATTTAAAAACTAACAACATATCATAAAACTGTGGTAAGAACTTAACAATCACTCAAAATCAAAGAACTACAAAAAGCAAACTTAATAAGTTTAGTCATAACAGGTTTTCTTTTAATATGTGTTCCACATATTAAAAGAAAAACCTGTTATGTTACTAAACTTATTAAGTTTGATATAATATATTTTTGTTTGATTAATTATTAATTAGTTTAATATGTGTTCAACATATTAAACTATATTATTGAAGAAAGTATAATATATTTAGTACAATGAAAATAATAGTATGGAATAACTTAATAACAATCAATATACATATCATTCATTCTATGACAAATAAGGAATTAAAGGCTGGGAAATTAGGTGGACTTTTCATTATTTTATTTGCAGTGATATCACAACAGGAATGACTTATTAGTATGGAGGCGGTTTAAGAAGAGTAAAGGGATGTATAGAATTGTGTGGTATGGCGGTGATCAAGTGTCTACGCAAATGTGGGAGCAATGCTGACTCTAGTGTTTCCATCTGCTGTAAACTATAACATCCCTTATTAATATTCATTTTTAAAATTATAATACTTGTATTAATAATTAAATAACCAGATGAAGCTTTTCCTTTAAATTTGTTTTGTTATTACAATTTCCATACCTAGTGAAAACAGCACATACATTTTAAAGCAATACTTTGACAAGTATTGTAATTTTAAAAACGATTCATTAACTCTATTAGGATCGACTTTAAGGCGAAGTAGCAGTCTCCAAACCGAAGCCTTCCCTCTGTGTTAATTCAATGCAAAAAAATAATTCCCTCTAACTCTGTCGCCACAGGTTTTTAAGATGCTCGAATAAATTCTTATTCTTAAGGGGGAATGGGAGCACTAGCCCGGTCCCTGCGTTAATCCAAAGGGAAAATAATTTTCTAATTTTCAACTAACTCAGGCAGTATTGAATATTTTTACAAACTGTTTTATTTCAGTATGATATTTGTAGCTGGTTTACAGAGCTCTATAATTCCACTTTTTAAAATTGGTTCGACAATTTTCTTTTTAATTTTTCAATAATTTTAAAACAAAGTATGCTAATCCATTTCAAAAAGTGTAATTTAATTATTGAGCAGCTACATTTATCATATAAAAAATTTTATTAAAAATATTTAATACAGCCAGATTAATTTGGCTTAAAAATTTGTTATTTTAGATTAACACTGAAAGAAGACTTCAGTTTGGAGAGACCCGGCTACCACTCCCATTGTCCAACACCTTATTCAGTGTAAAAAAGCAATAAGTTTAGTATATAAGTTACGACTTGAGTGGGGAGGCCCGTCAGGGGCAAGCACCGTAGTATATAAGTTAATATATGCGGTATTATAAGTTAATATATGAGGCCCAGTGGCCTAGTGGTAGAGCTTCGCATTACCACACCACACGTCCGGGGATTGAGTCCCGGACTATGGTACAATAGATCCCTGGTTGCAGTGCTTGGCTCACACAGAGCCCCCTCTAAAGTCATAAGTGTCCCGGACTGGGCGAGGTTGACTCGGCCTTTCATCTTACCAAGCATGCTTGGGAACTAAACACTGGGGGACCCGCGTGAGGCTGACTACCTTACCGGGGCATTTGCCTAGCACCCCAGAGCAATTAGTCACGTAAGCTGGAATAAGCACAGCAGGCCTTGGCCCTCTAACGGACTGTTGCCCCGAGAAATTTAGTTTTTTAATTTAATAAGTTTAGTATAAAAAGCAACCTTCATTCAAGTATAAAAAAGCAATATATGTTACTTGTTTGCAATATCAGTCCTAGCAATGGGAGGCAAGTTGCTGATTCCGACATTTATCACAGCTAAACCACAGGTATTTCCTGCAGGGTTGGCTCCATTGGCTATCATCAATTTACATAACCTAATTCAAAATTAGAACTTAATTTATTCTAGAAAACAAAATTTCAAAATGAAAATATTTAACTAGTATTAAAATAAATTTCATGCAAATCATAATTTATATTTTTAATATTTTTTTAATAAAATTTATAAGGGTACTATGGATAATACACAAATAGAATATTTATGATGAATATATCAGAATAGTACATAATATATAAATATACTACTTTAGAATTTTTTTTAAAAATCAACAATCCAAAGGCAAATATAATCCAATATTTAGCATTTTTTCAAAAGTTTACTTTTTTTTTGTCTAGCATGGCACTTTATTCATCAAGAGTGAGAAATAAAAACTTTTAAGAATCTAAATTAAAAACTAAGCATTTTTACAATCCTTAAAAAATAAATTTTGAAATATAGGGGACTTAAAAGACTATGCATAAACAATGCAATTGAGTTTAGTTTAGTTAGAATTATCGTCGCACTAGAGCTACACGAACAATGCAATTGAATACTGTAACAAATTTACATTACATTATAAGCAACTTAAAATAAAACGTTTGGAGCTTGCTCACCTGCATGCAAATAGGAGGAGATCTATTGCCAACTTCAACTCTAAAGTAACAGCACCATGTTGAAAGCAAGCAGGATCTGCTTTACGCAATTCAAGTTCAAATTTTCTGACGTGACGAATAACTTGCTATAACAAACAAAAGTTAAAGATTATAAACCAAAATTTAATGTTGTTAACCCTCTGAGGGATAATCAAATTCGCTGAAGTGTAAACTTGTTTTCACAGCATTAGATTAAAATTTTAATATTCAAGTGAACATTTAATGCCTTTAATTTTTTTCAGTGTTTTTTTATAGAAAAAGCTTATGACTCATAATTTTTTTTAATTTACTAAAATTTAAAAAACTATTTTAAATTAATTATGTTTGTTACTGTTAAAACCTGACGGGTTGAAGGATTTATACCATCGTATCCCTCAGAAGGTTGATAATAATTTCTACAGGATATGAAGGCAGAAATCTGTTTAAGAAATGACAGAGTTTTACAAACATACATAATTATTTGAATTTTTTAATTTTATTACACTTTACAATTTTATAGGATAGAAGTCTTAATATTATTAACTACAAATGTAAAAACACTTTTTTGAACAATTTGTTTAACATTTCAATTTAAATCTTATGCAGTGAACAAAAAAGTTGACTTTCAGTTCAAGTCAGTTTAAAGCCTTCAGAAGGATAATGAACTGTTTTATGTCTTGAGTAGCTACAGCTCCGGCAGTATTGTTTTCATTCATAGTCCTGCTGGAATTACATTTATTTTGGTATTCTGGAATGCGAATTGTGTACAAAAAATTCTTTCAGTAGAACTAAAGGTTTTTCTCAGTTCTTGAATCAAGGTAAATTGCTTTCCCACAATTTTGCTTAAATTCTCTGCATGAAACAAATATATAATCTAAACCTAAGTTTCTAACAACACCAGTTTTAATAATACTTTGCCTAGTTGAAATGTAATCGAATTAAAACCAATAAGGTTCAATAAATAGCAATAAGAACAAGTGGCACATAAAAAAAAAACTCTAAAATAGAACACAACAGACAAAAGACTGCATTTAGAGTGAAACCAGAACAACCAAATAAAATCACAGAAGTGCAAGAATGAAAACTGGAAAGAGTTATGTCATCTGAAACAAGCCAATTGGTTATTACAACTACAAAATCTGTTTTTTCACATTGTAGAGCTACAAAATATGTTTATACATATTTAACTTAATCATAATAATATAAATATTAAATATAAGTATACTATATATAAGTAATTAGTTAGGTTATAACCAGGGATTGGAAAGTTACTTTTAAAAAGTAACTCTGTTACAGTTACAACTACTTTACCAAAAAAGTAACTCTGTTACAGTTACTTAATATGAAAAGTAACGCGTTACAGTTACTTAATACGAAAAGTAACGATTCCCAGTTACTTTTTGAAATTTCAAGTTATAAGAAAAATTGAAATTTAGCCATCTTACCATTTTTCAAAGAAAACCACGATTAACGATACAAATACACAAACAAAATGCTGAAATTATAATTAATAGACATTTTTTTAAATTTAATTTCAATCCTGTACGCTAATAATCAGCCAACGACGTCCATCAGCAAACTCCGGCGGGTACCGACAGAAATAGGTGTGAACGTGCCCTCTCTCCCCCTCCCCTTCTTCAAGGGGAGAAACTTTGTTGTTGGTCATTGTTGTAGAACCCATTCATGCAACACAAAGGGGTTTGCACTGGTCGAAACTTTCCGAACGACAACCTGCTTGACAGTCAGCGTGATTTATTTAAAAATCCTTCTTTTCGGTAGATGCCTGTAATTACGGGTCTTATAATGTGATACTTGGAAATGTAAACAGACAAAGAGAAACATTCGTACTTTAACAATAGCAGCCAAAGTGGACAATGCTTATTTGCTTTATCCCTCCCAAGAAAGGCCCGTACATCGGGAATGCAAAATGTTTCCTTCTCTCTAGGAGCGGAATTTCAAAATTAGCATAAGACAGCCTTCCGAAAGTAACGGAAAAGTAACGAAATTTTTCGTTACCGCTAAAAGTAACTAAGTTAGTTACTTTCTGAAAAATGTAACGGCATTGCCCAACGTTACCTAAAAAAAGTAACTGTTACAAGTAATGCGTTACTCCAATCCCTGGTTATAACAAACACAAAACCCAGTAAAAAATTTCATTAAAAAAAGGTACCTGTAAAAGCTCAAACGTAAAATTATCAAGCACCACACTATCTGCATCAACTAGCAGTTGGTGCATGACAGAGCTCTTGCAAGAGGAAACGCTGAATGGAGAATCTTGGAGATTTTGGAACACAGATTGGTGAAGAAAGGCTTCTAGCCTCCCCAGTTCAACGTTCAAGTATCCCGTAATCTGGGCGGAGTCCTGGTAGACGTAGTAGTTTAGCAGTTCAGGCAGTCTTGAATGAAGGTAATCCTATCAAAAGCAATAAGTAGATTGAAGGTTATATTTTCTCTTTGATTGTAAACAGTGAAAAGGTGGTTGGAGGTTCGGATTGTAAATAAAGTTGACTTTATAAAAAGGTGCAAAAACCTTTACATTATCTAATAAAGAGTTTAAAAAACAGCATATAATATGCGAATAAAAAGTTAAAAGATCTCAAAAAGCACAGTCATTTTGAAACTAAATTCTGTCTTTAGTGCATAAAAACTCTTAAAACTGACTTTACATTAAAATAGTCAAATATTTTAGAGATCTTTTCTCAAAAAGGCAAAATATTTAAACAATTGTATAACTCAATTAAAATATAGGTGGTTAAGAATACAAGTGAAGCTATTCCACTTTTGTTATTTTCAAGTTGACAGAACAATTGCATGCACTAACTATGAAGAATTTCAGTGCAATAATGAAAACAGCCCTAGTTCAGATAATATACGCTAGGAAGCAGTAATTAAAAAAATTAACAGGTAATTTTGTTATAACTTCACTTGATACAGGTAATTTTGTTATAGGTTCACTTCAACTCTGAATCTTCCATATAAGACTTAAAATATATAAATATTTCAATAAAAAAATAACACAAGAAATGTACCAAGCAAAAATTATATATATGGGTGGCAAAATGTTTAACTTCAAACTATATTAACAAAATTTAAATCGAAAAAAAAAATTGAAATATATTAATAAACCTAAATTGAAATAGAAGGAACTATTAAAATAAAAAGTAATTAAACAAACCAACACTAAACCCAACTTGCCTCATGCACAGAACTATTCCAAGCCATTCCAAGACTCAAAAGTATTCCAGGCCAGCTGAAACAAAACGCAGGGTGGTGCGGTCGAACCTGCCAGTCAGCCACAATCATGCCAAAAGAGCCATGCACAGAGGCTGCAGCAGACGCTTTGTATATGCAGGATATGGCAGTTTCAGGGGAGCCTGCTACACTAAAAATGAAAGTTGCATCAGTGATAGGTTAGTTCTAGGCTAGTTCTTTTAGAATATTTTAGTTTTAGAATATTTTAGTTTTAGGATATTTTAGTTTTAGAATATTTTAGTTTTAGAATATTTAGTTTTAGAATATTTTAGTTTTAGATATTTAGTTTAGAATATTTTAGTTTTAGAATATTTTAGTTTTAGAATATTTTAGTTTTAGAATATTTTAGTTTTAGAATATTTTAGTTTTAGAATATTTTAGTTTTAGAATATTTTAGTTTTAGAATATTTTAGCTTTAGAATATTTTAGTTTTAGAATATTTTAGTTTTAGAATATTTTAGAATTGTTATAGAATAGTTGGAGAGTAATTTGGAATAGCTATAGAATAGTTTAGTTTAGAATTTTTTTTTTTTAGTAAATTTTAAAAGGTTGGAATAGTTTTAGAATAATTTAGAATTGTTATAAAACAGTTTTAGAATTATTTCGAATACTTATTGAATAGTTGAGTTTAATACTTATAGAACAGTTCAGAATAGTTAAAAAAAAGTTGAGTTGAGTTTTAATTTAACTAATGTTGCACTAGAGCTACATTAATTAAATTATTGCTATGAGAATATTTCTTATGATGTCACGCTCTCCATAGTGCGGTTTCATTGGTTGTTTTGTTTTCTTTGACAAAGTGTTGACACAAACCCATTGGGTTACTTGGGCTATTGGCGACAGGTGTCATAATTTAAAACCACAGTAAAGTGAATAGAATAGTTTAGAGTTGAATACTTATAGCTTAGTTTAGAAAATTTATAGAATAGTTTAGAAAAGTTATAAAATAGTATAGAATAGTTATACTTAAAGAATAGTTTAGAGTTGAAGACTTTAGAATAGAATAGATAGAAGAATAGTTTACATTAGATATAGAAAAAAAATATTAAAGTGTAAAATTATATTACATGAGGAGCTTTTAATCTATTAAATAAATATTGGAATCCTAATAACAAACAGCATGCCAAATTAAATGAAAGCCACATTTTATTTATGTTTTATAAAATATTTTAAAACTAGTTTGTCTTTCAACCTTAAAAGAGTTTTTAAAAAATAGCTTATAATAAAATATATAGTTAATTATCATAATTGGAAATTATTGTCAGGTGTTAAAAAATATACAATGAAAATATTTCTAAAACTTTTAAGCAAGAAGTGTGAAGCAATTGATAATTTTTGGACTCGCACAATATAACTGTTACTTATAAATATATATATTTACCTTCCCCATGCTGTAGTTCCTGTGCCAACACAAACATTGAGACTAAAATAAATATTAAAAAAATATTATTCCAAACCACTCATTTTTATTACCAATTTAAGATATTTGTAATAAAATTATTCATTTGAATTCTTACCCAGAATGAGTAATTGTTTTGGCATTGTTATCAAAGTCATGTTCAACCTATAAAAAATAAAACGATTTTTAAATCATTTACTAAAGGGCAAAATAAAAATATGCGATATTTAAAGCTTGTTTGAGGCTCATCGCACACATTAATAAAACTTCGAGTAATGTTCCTCAGCGCCCCAATTTTTCTTTAGCCTTTTAACACACCTGCACAGAAAACTCACCATACAAAAAGTGTCAATAGGCAGTTTATACAAAGAAAATAATATATATTTAAAATAAATCCTATTTATATGTGAACAGTTTAGTTTGAATTATCGTCGCACTAGAGCTACACAAGGGCTATTGGTGACAGGCATCGTAATTTAGAACCACAGTCGAGTGACGAGCCGACACCTGAGTAGGCACCCAACACAACCATTAAGGGCGACATCGTATATAGCGTTGGGACTTTGAAGCATATTTAACGTGAACTTCTCTACACGGGTATTATTTGTTGGAAATTTTTGGCTGCACAAGCCGTTTATAATATTACACAAGTTATTTTGACAATGACCGGACCCGAACCTGGGACCATCCGCATGCAAGCCATAGAACTTTTTAGGTTTATAGGTATTGCTGAAAATCGAAAAAACCTTCTTGTACAAATCTTTAACCGAATTCAAGAGAATCAAATATCTATTATTGAGTGGTAATTAAAAGTCGTGGTGTATCATACCATAGTTTTCCTTCACACAATTAATTGATAAACATCAACAATTATTTCAAAATTACATTGGTAAAATCCATTATTTTTTCTAACACAAACTTTTTTAAAATACACATTCAAATAAATTTCAACAACTATATAACCACACAAAATGGAAATTATCAATGGGAATGTTTCAGATGATATAACGTTCTTGTTTTCATTCTTTCTCGTCTTACGATTTTATTGGTTGTTTCGGTTACCCTCTCAAAATGACCACCTTAGATGAAAATAAACTTTTCTTTCTATGCCAGCTTTCTTTAACAAATGATTTGAACAACCAACAGCACAGCAAGAAGTTGGCATTTTAAAAATGTAATAAGTAAAATATTCTTAGAAAACTCATTTTCGAATTCCAAAACAAAAGTAATTCTAGACAAAAAATGAAAACAAGACCTCTAGAGCTGTTGCCTTTCATGACCTGAAACAACCCACACATTTCAATAACATCAATAACAAACCTGATATCCATAGTCAATTAAAATACAGTTAAGTGGAAGTAACTGTAACCAATCGCAACTCTGCTGTGTTATACTGTTATAGCAAAGGAAAACCTGAGTAGTGGTGGGTAGAAGAAGCATATCCCAGATGATTTTGGAATTTTTTAGAACTAGAATTTCTTGCAAGATCACCTTTGAAAGATTTGGTCCAATTTGTATGCTTCTAGAATAGGTAGAAAATTATCCATTAAGCAAACTTACCTAAAAATTATTATTTTCCATACTTTACATTTTTCCTACTTTTTTTTATAATACAGTAGAGTCCCGGTTATCCGGTTCGCGGTTATCCGAAATTCGGCTTAACCGAAAGGCATTTTTTAGCTAAAATATGAAACGTACGCAAAAATACGTAAGTAAAGAAATACACAAAAAATTTATAGTACACACATACTTACAAAGTTGGATTTATTTCTCAAAATATGCAGTAATATTTATTTTGCTGCTCAATTGTGGTTTGTTTAAAGCAGAGCCAGAATGTCCAGCCATCTTTTAAACACGAGAACGTCTGAAGTAGTAGCTTCATCTTGTGCTGCTATGTATCTGAGGGCTTGATCTAAGATTTTTGTAGCCAAATTAATGTCAAAATTTTCTTCGCCGGCGTTTTTCTAGGCGTGAAGTGGGTGATTACTGATTATCCGAAAAATCCTATGGAATATCGATTAACTGAAAATGCTCCGATCCCATACCTTTCGGATAAGCGGGACTCTACTGTAGTATCATAATGAATAATTTATAGTATGCAAGCTTAAAGAATATCAAGCCTTTAACTGAAATTATCAAGCATTTATTATTTTACCTACTACATACATTTTAATATAGTCGTTACTTACGCAAATATAAATGAATTAACCCACAACACTTAGTGTGGGGTTTTTCTTAAACCTAAACAAAACATCAAATTTAAATTTATTAGCTTTTCTAAAAATTTAAATCATGTTAAAAGTTTAGAGTTACAAATGCATTTATTCAAATTAATGTTTAAACTATATAATCAGCAGGCTGAAAATCAAAAAAAATCCACACATAATCAAACTGTCGTTTCAATTCAAACTCAACTTTATCACAAATTCATTTGCTCTGTTTACATTAGCCTTAAAAAAATACATGTTATACTAATCAACACTTTTACAACAATTTCTTATTAAACTACTTTGTGCAATAAATTGTTACATTTGTCTTAAGGGGGAATGGGCACGCTGGACCCGGGGTCTCCAAAGTAAAGTGCATCAGTGTTATAATCCAATGGCGAAAAAAAATATTTTCTCTGCCACATTTCTCCGGCTGTATCGAATACTTTTTCAAACAGATTTTTTTATATGATGCATGTAGCTGATTTACAGGTCCCGACAATCCCACTTTTTGAAATGGGTTCGAATATTTTTTATAATTTTCAATAAATAATTTTACACAAAATATTCGAAGCAATTTCAAAAAGTGGGATTATAGAGACCTGTAAGTTATCTACATTTATTATTTAAAAAAAAAAAAGTTTGTAAAAATATTCCATACAACCGGAGAAATGTGGCAGAGAAAATAATTTTTTCGCCATTGGATTAACACTGATGCAGTTGAGTTTGGAGACCCCCCGGTCCAGCGCGCCCATTCCCCCTTAACAAACAGGATCAGGATATCTAGGTAAGCTTTAGGCATCAGAAACTATACATGTTCTTACTTAGAAGAAAATAACGACAGAAGCTGATGAGCTGGCTCGGTAATGCAATCTTTGACAGTAATATGTTTTTCATTGGCACATACATCTATGGCAGGAACAAGGGTTACAAAATGCTGAGTGCAAAACTTGGACAATTCAATGAACTCTCTACACAAAAAATAAAAGATTTAATAATCTGTTTATATGTGTGATGCAGACATAAACTCGTCACCTGACTATCAGGTTTCCCAGATAATTTTTAAAATTTATAATTTTACAATATTGTAAAATTTGAATGTAGTATAGTTTGAGTATAGTTAATTATTTATAATTTTCAGCTACAGAAGTACAATTTTACAAAATTAAAGGAATTTAAATTTACAATCAATTATTTTAAAATTTATTATCATGCAGTGAAAACAAGTTTACATTTCAGTCAATTCGCTTATTCCCTAGAGCATTAAAAAAAATCAATAAATGACATTGTTAAAATCTGAGTTAACAATAGTAATATGTACGACGCAATTGACTATTATTTTTCAGATACTTATTAATATTTCAATTCATTTTAAAAATTACAAATCTTAGGGAATGGAAAACCGACACAAAAGAAAATGTTAAAAAAAAAATGTTATTGAAATATGAATTATTTGTAAGAATAATGCAAAGCAATCACCAAGTGTAATATTTTTTAAGATTATTATTCATTAATATTCAGTATCATTACAAAAAAAAATAATTTCAAAACTTACTGATTAGAAAATGGAAGGCAGTTCCCGTTATTCTGTTCATACTTGAAGTAACAATGTAGCTGAAATAAAAATTTAATTAAAACATAATACAACATCAAGTTACGTACAACAATAAGTTAAAACAGTTTCTGTATAGAAATGCACATATTTGCAACAAATCTACATGCACCAACATGTAGCTTTGTGCACCTATATGCAGCAAAATTACCTCACAGGTGATAAAAAAAAACCAAGAAAAATGTTAAAAATTAAAACAAAAATTTAACACAGGATTCATACTGTATCTATGATTGTGAAATTCAGGAGTTTCTAAGGAGTTTTTCAGGAGTGCAGCAATGTAAATTCAGGAGGTAATGAGGAATATATTTGAATATGTTTGTTTATTATCGTATTAGTCTAGTGACTTCACTGCACTTAAACTGATGAAACAGAAGGGGAAAAAATCTTCTAAAGAGTTGTGCGGTGCACGCTGGGACATTAACTATTATCATGATATCTGAACTCTATTTTTCTACTGTGCATGCGCAGTAGACTTATTTAGAATAAAGTACAGGAGAAAAACTACAGAGAAAGGAGAAAAACTATTCGTGGTGGGGGTTTTTTCAGGAGAGGGGGGAAAATATCAGGAGATGAGACACAAATTTCAGGAGTTATAAGGCCCTTAGAAGAAAAAATTTCAGGAGGCGTACGAACCCTGTTAACAAATTAAATATAACAAAAATATAGGAAGTAAAAAATTTAAAAAGATAAAATATAGGAAGTTGGTGGAAACTCAGTTTTTTTTTATTTTAAAAACAAGTTAAACAAATTTGTTTATGTATAATTTTTTTTTAAATGTGAAAAGATTAGTTCCTATTAAAAATTTATACTTGAAGTAGGATTTAAATTTATGAATTAATCAAATTCACAACATTTTACAACAAATTGCTTTTAAAATATGATGCTTTTTATGCCTATCAATATTATGCAGGGGTTTTACGTAATTTATTTTCACGTCATTTTTTAGTTAATTATTTTCTCACGTTTTCTTTACAACTAGTGAAGCATATTTAAGATAAGTTTCAATACAACAAATTTTAAACACATCACAACGGTAGGAAACAATACATTATGTTTTTAAAAAAACTTATTCAAATACTTAATTTAGGTTTAATATTTCTAGGTAATTTTCTTGAAAAAAATATTTTCTTTAATTTAGATCATGTATGACAACTGCAAAAAATTTATTCATATTTAAAAAGGGAATAAAAGAGAAATACCTGGTTAAGTTTTAACAAAGACATAACTTTTATATATTCTTTCAAAGTTTCCTAAAAATACAAAGCAATAATGTGTAGCATAGTTACTAAAAATCTAACAAAATAAATGCACTCAATACATTAAAATCGGATGTACAAATTAAAAACTTAAACAAAAAAAAACTAAGATAAATAAAATTTATGAAAATTATTTAAATAAGAGAAAATATTTGACAAATTTTTTCTCTTATTTATCATGCAACAATTATTTAACTAAAGCAACATTGTAGTTAATTAAATTTAAAAATTACTTATATTAAAAAAATACTACTAAATTAAAATAGTTAACTGCAAAACTTGTGGAATTACAATTTATTAAGATAAACAATTAAACTATTAAAAGCAATATGAAAATAACTTTGATTATATAATTACTAAACCGTTCATTTGATAAATGAGGCATCATAAACAAAATCATCATACCAAAGGTGAATAAGAACTATTTGTACCGGCATTTGTTTTATTTAAATTATATATATATATTTTTTTTAATTTTCAATTGAAACCTTTATAACACACAGGGTGTTTTCTAACTTGACCGTTTATTTTTAACGAAAAGTCTCATCGAAAATGACCGGTCAATTTTGGACCAACCTGTATAAGGCTTTCTTAATTAATTTATAATGCAATACCTCATATAACAGTCAGCAAATGCCCAAATATTTTTAAAAACTTTAGTTAGAAAAATCTTACAAGAGTAGGTTTTCTAGCACCAGATGTGAAATCTAACATAACTGCTCTAAGCTGCATTTGTGGCCAATCATGTACCTACAAAGTAAAATATATTTTAATTAACATGGTATATAGAATTGTTGATGGCTGCTTTAAAAAATAAAACATATTTTAGGGTTACTGGACTTATGACTACATATCATCTTTCCCATCATAAATTCTACAGTACTTTTTAATGAACCTGAACGTTGCTAACTTATAAAATAGACAATTGAAGAAAAATAACCAAATGTAAATAAGCATTTAGAATGATTGTAGAAATTAATTTTTTATTTTAATTTGTTGCTCTAAAGCAGTTAGACAAAATTAAATATTCCAAATTATGCAGAATATATAAATTCATTTTTTATGACAGGAAACTAAATAGTATGCTTCGTTCTGCAAACGTTAAAAATGATTAACTCGTATATATTGTGTAATTTTTTAGAATGAACATGTGTTGAACTTTCAGATGCTCTGAACTTTCAATGGTCAGAGAAGCAGACAATTAAGTGAAAACACAGAATTAAAGCTGATCCAATTTATCTCGCTCTATAGATATTCTTGATAGTTCTGAAGTAGCTTAAACTATAGTTGCTTTCAAATTTTCACTTTTAAATACAGAACATTTAAAAAACAATCTTTTTTTTTACTAAAAATATAGTAGTTCTAGTTTAACTTTTTTTTCATAAAAAAAAAGCCAATTACGGTCTTTGGTTCTTGCTTACTTTCTAAAGACATCTTTTTTAAGTAAATCATGATAAAATTGCTTTTAAAATTATTTGCTTACTGTAACTTGGTAATAATACTTTTACTTTAAAACACTTGATTAAACTATTGAACTTCAGTAGTATTTAGTTTCAATTTGTTAATACTTAAAAATTAATTTTCATTGGAAATGAACAAGCAAAACAATATTTTTAAGCAAAAGAAAACAAAAAGTTAATCACATTTAAATAAAAGAATTTTCCACCAATCAGATACTCATTTAGTTTGCCACACTAGTACATAAAAAAACCTTTAAACATGATTGCGATAGAAACTTTTTTTGCCATAATTATTGATTTGAAAAAGTTTGGGGTTTTTTTTGCACAATGTTATTTTTTTAATATTTTTAAATAAATACATACAAAAAGTGATGGCAGTGTGTTGTCTTCTTGATATAAAGTTAACAATTGCTGTAGAGTGTCTAGGGCATAATGTAAGCCAGGGAGATCGGAACATAAAATACGAACCTGGAAAAAAATAAAAGATTGGAATATGGTTTTTAAGTTTTTCCACTAAAATAAAGAAAAATATGCATTGTATATAGAAAAAGGTACACGGATCAAATTTGTGTACTGATCAGTTACTCTTCAATGAATGACAAATTTCAATGGTTATTAACCATACATCAACAAATATTAGTTTGGCTTTTAATTATGATACTACAGGAGGCTCCCTCTTAAACAAACTTTGTTTAATGTGTCTTGTCTTTAACTTGTCGATTTTCTTTATCCTTAAAATGCAAAAATTAACTAAAAATGACTTGCTTCATTATCAATCCCCATTGATATGATGCTGATACAAAAAATAAATGACCATACTATGTGGCAAGTTTCCGATTTTCTAGGCTTCAACAAAAAAAGTTGCAGATTTTTTTAATGGTGTGTAACTGTAATGCTTGAATACATTGAACAAAATGGTGCATTACTTTAAGTGTGTATTTATAAGGCCAACACCATCAATTATAATGCAAAAAAATATATTTTTTTTCACTTTTACGGTTTAACTGGATTTTCTCTTAACCGACTTGCCTTCAGTCCCATTTAAGCAAGTTAAGAGGGTATCGACTGTACTGTGTTATTTTAATTATTGAAATTGGAGTTCACATCAAAATCATTAGTTTTATAAACCTTATAAAATAGAAACTTCCAAACTGTGTAAAGCCACATTCGTTTTGGCAAATTGAAAAATATTTTAATTACTTCAGTGCAGAAACTTCGGCTTTTAATAGTAACTTAGGACCAGGTTAGAAATCCTATTACCATCCTTCTACTTAAGTATATTTTACTAGCAAGTGCACTTGTTGCCATTCATTAAGAAACTGCTTACAAAATAATTTTTAAAAATGAATTAAGTGAGAAGTTATTATAGTTACCTCCTTTTTAAAAAAAAAATCGCCTCATTTATTGGTAAGTTTTTTTTAATTAAAAATATTTCAAAACAACATAAAATAACTTCAATACACTTTATAGATTAAAGAAAATAACTTTTTAAAAAGTAACTTTAAGATAAATAAAATTGCACTTACATTTTGTTTAGATATAATTAATTTGTAGCTCTCCTTTCTGGTAAATATTTGAGAATTTACATGGCAAACAATATCTGCCGAAAACTCTGAATTCGATTGAATAATATTTTCCACAAGGAAATCGGTCCCAAGTTCTTTAAATCTTGTGCTACGTAGTCCCCACACATCTATAATTGAATGGACTGAAACTAGAAGAAAAAGACAATAGTTAAGATGTTTCAATTACATTATATACATAGAATCTTGAAAAGCTATTTAAAATTTGCCTTAGAAACTTATTGATGCAGAAACAAAATAGTATATTAATATCAAATTAATATTTGAATGCTGTAACAAAGGTTTTATATTCTTCTGTAAAACAAAGTAAAAAAACTATACTCAAATTAATTAATTTTTGAAGCAATTAGATATGTTTATTGATAAAATGACAGATAATTATAATTGAAGGGAGTTTTGGTATTTTTAAATGTACACATATTGATAAAGGATTTTTTTATATTAAAACCCGAATCGAGTTGTTTTATCCTTAAATGTGTCATAATTTTTACAGAAAAACCAATTAAATATCAACCTTATTTATAAAATAGATTGACTTAATTCTACAAATTAAAACAGATTTAAGAATTCAAAGAAACATTTTTCAAGATATTTGCCTGTATAACTAAAATATAAATACAACAATATTTACGTACCTTCAGGACTGCTATGAATAATTTGGACTGAAAGCTTCGGTTGTAGCCGAAAAAAATCCTCGCTTGTCTGGAAAATCTTTTGTGGTTGGGGCCACAGCAAATGCAACTTGCTGTCTGTTATCAGAGGCAGAGGTGATGTGAGAAACGGAGGAACGTGCACACACTTTCAATGTAAAAAAGAAATAGAAGTTTAAAAAAAACAATAAAAAATAAGCACTGATTTATTGATAACTATAATTAACAAATTCCCCAAAAATTATTATGATAACAATTTTTATTATTATAATTATGGTCAAACTCTGTTACCACAATCTTGTTAACAATAATCTCGTTTACAACGATCTTGTTCACAACAACAACTTGTTTATAATGCCATAAATGTTTGATCTTATGAATTACCCATAGACCTTAATGTTAAAATATCTTAATTATAACTAAAAACATTTTTAACTCCTTGGTTATAAATTGGTTAATTTTAATTATTAAGTATCTTAGATTTTTAATACTTGGTTAAATTTACTATACTCAATTCTAATAATATTTTCGAATTTGATTTTAATTCAATGGATGTTTAATTTTGCTGTTTATTAATGGAAAGATATGGAATATTTATGCACAATTTTGGAGTTTGCACTTTATAAAAAAAAGGGCCAGAAATCAGTCATACATCCAAATAAAAAAATATATAATCCTGATATCTTTAATGGGGTTACTTATAATAACCTGATGTTGTGCTGACCAGTGAGCAAGGAGATCAATTGGCATAAACTAAAAGTTTACATAATATAAAAGCAACCATTATTAAGGGGGAATGGGTGTTAGAGGATCGCAGGTCTCCAAACTCAAGTGCCTCAGTGTTAATACAACGGGAAAAAAAAACTATTTTCTCTGCCACATTTCTCCGGCTGTATTGAATATTTTTACAAACAAGGTTTTTTTTAAATAATAAATATAGATAACTTACAAGTCTCTATCTTCCCACTTTTTGAAATTGCTTTGAATATTTTGTGTAAAATTATTTGTTGCAAATTAAAAAAATATTCAAACCAATTTCAAAAAGTGGGAAGGTCGGGACCTATAAGTCAGCTACATTTATCACACAAAAAAATCCGCTTGCAAAAATATTCAATACAGCCGGAGAAAAGTGGCAGAGAAAATATTTTTTCTCCATAGGATTAACACTGATGCACTTACTTTGCTTTGGAGACCCCGGTCCAGCTCGCCCATTCCCCCTAAAGATCACAAACCTGAAATGCTGGGTTTATTAAGCTAGTGGGGTATAATTATAAATAATTTACTCACTGCTTGAGGAATATATGTGGAAGCATTTTTCAGAGATGGCTCAGATATTGTAGATAAAGACTGAAGTGAAGCACTTAAATTTTGTAAATGATTATGAGGTGACTGTTCAAAGGGTGAATCGCCATTACCTATCCAATAAAAAAATGATTGCAATTAGGAATTTAAAAGATGCAATGCATTGAATTATGTAACAAATACATTTTTAAAAAAATAATGTCATTACTTACAACTTTCTGATTCTGAGTTTAGAACTACGTAATCCATGAAGACATTATTTATTTCTTCATTTCCTTCGGCCATGTCCAAAGGAGTTTTATCAAAATACTTGCTAGAAAAATATATATTATGTTTCAGAAAATAAATTTGAAATCAAACTTACATGGATATTAAGTTATTAGATATGGCAACAATGAACATATAAAACTTCACATTCCCTCCTCATAAGCCCAAGATCGCGGGTTTGAGCCCTGGCTGAGTTGGCAGATTTTCAGGATTGGAAAATCATCAAAAGCATGTGGTATGTAAAAGATCCCTTGAGTGCCCGCTTGGCTTGGGTTATCTCAGCAATATTAAATCTAAGCATACTTTAATATCCACAGAGAACACAGATTCATAGCAATCCTAGTGTCAGCTATCGGTAATGAGAGCCATCTAGATAGTGCCACAAGCAAATGCGCTCACTTCTGGGCAATATGCTTGCAAAAGACTTGATCCGCCAAAAAAGCAGCCGTTTAGAAAAAGAAAGTTATCTAAACTACCGTATATACTCGTGTATAACCCGACTCCGTGTATAAGTCGACCCCCCATTTTTAAACTAAATATCCTTCCAAAATCGGTAACCCGTGTATTAGTCGAGGTAGGAAATAAGGTCAGGTCCTTCTGAAGAAAATAAGAAGAAACCGGTTAATGACGGGCTGTAATTTTTCTTATTTATTTTGCAAGCTAAATTTCAACCCCAATGAAAATAAAACAGGTTTCGTCTCCGAGTTGCCTTGACATTGCTGACCATGAATGAAATTGCTGACCATGAATGAGTTGAAACTATGTTCCATGAAGCGTGAAGACCACGCTGCCAAGGTCACGGACCGCCGTTGTTTTCTTTACACCTTGAAAACTGGTTGACTAAACTGCCCTGTGCCAGAGCTACACGTGCAAAATACGCATCACGCTAAGAACTAACAATAAAGCATCACATGCTGGATACCGTGAATAGATACCAATCTTATTTCATCTACAAAATTTAACTGCTTTTGTGTCTATTTTTAATAGATAGTATTTAAACCTTAAGTTTGATTGAAATTCAGTTTTAGTTTAAAGATTAGGGATTCATTTTTTAAGGAAAATCAATGTCTCGTGTATAAGTCAACCCTGTTTATTACGGCACTAAATTTGACCAAAATTTCTCGGCTTATACACGAGTATATACGGTATATGTATTTTAGTCAATAATCAAAAGCTTAATTATAAGAATTATTATTATTATTGTATAGAAATACCCTTTTGAACATTTAAACATAGGATCAGCACCAGAAGAGAGGAGAGATTTAATAATTGCGATGTTCTTTCTTTTTACAGCTTCGTGAAGAGGAGTAACACCTTGGCCATTCACCATACTTGAAGATGCTCCAAGCTCTATAAAACAAATTAAAAACTGTTTAGTTTTCAAATACATAAAGAATTATTGGCATTTCAAAACAGTAACAATGCAAACAAAGTTTTTTTTCAAGTAAGTACAGTTGTTAAATATGCTGCTGTAATTCTACAATCAGGATATTTCACATTGGCAGCTTTTATTTTGGTTTTGTTTGTTAGAAAGTTAAGTCACCTTTCAACCCTTCAATCTTATATAACCCTCTTTTTTTTATGTCTGGAAATTAATTTAAGAGCTTAGTGGAAGAAAGTGCTGTGTGACAAAAATGTGAAAACAAGATAATGAGCTTTAAAAATTTTAATTTGCCGTTAAAAACAATACTTTACTATTTAGATCCGTTAAAAACACTACTTTCACAAGGTAAAAAATATACTTAACTTTAAGTTTTTGAAAAAGGAGGAAACTTGTTATCATTAAAAAAGGGAATTGCAGGTATGTTGACACAAAAATCTTAATTTTTCAAAAAATTCACATAGCATGTTCTTCAACAAAGCTCTTTAATTGCAAAAGTTTACAAATTCTGACTAAAAACAATTTTAATGGACATTATAAAATAATTTTAAAACGATTCATATGCAAAGAAAATACTTATTTGTGACAAGATTTCATTATCACATTAACAAAAAATATAATTAAAGGGCGTAATTGCACATTCACAAAGTAAAACTAAGATATAGGGTCCGGGCAGTTCAGTTCATTGGCGACTTTTGATGATAGTTAATTCAATAGGACAAAGTCACCAAAGAGCGGACTAGACCCAAAATCTTAGTTATACTTTGGAGAATGTGAGTTTTGCAAGTTCCAATTCTTGAATACTTGCCTAATAAACACTGAACAGCTTCTGGCTTCCCAAAGCATACTGCCCAATGCAATGCTGTATTTTTACTTTCTGGAGAATCTTGACTATTGACATCAACACCAGCATTTACCAAATGTTGGATGCGTTCAAGCCTGTAAAAGAAGTTACAGAACAAAACCTTCATTCAGGACAAAATATAAAAATTAGTTTAAACTATTTTTTAATTATCTTAATTGGAAGATAAATAATATAAATTTTATTCCATAAAATTATTACAGATAAATTTGCCGACAATATACAGACTATTACACCGATAATATTTTACATGAAATATTCCAAAATTTTTGAAAATTTATTTCAACAAGGAAATAAAACTTAGAATTCATAAAAAACAATAATAAATATTTGAATACTCAATGAAAGGATTTGCTATCCTATTATATTATGCAATTTTCCTGAAATTAAGCTGAGGCACAATCATAGACCTGATATACAGTGTATTTAAAAAAATACATACAAAATGCATGAAATTATGTTAAAAAGAAAAAATAGTTTAGGGGATTTGTGTTAAATTATTTGTATAATACTATTTCCAGACTTTTTTACATGATGCATGAATTTGGAAAAATTTAAAATTAAATTTGCTGAAAAACTAACTTTAAATACAAAAACTTCAACATGTTTTTATGCATAAAACTTTTTTTTGGCTGCACTAACCGTTTATAGGATGGCAATTATTTTTGCAATGCTTAGTAACTGTGATGACTGGGCTAAGTAATAAGAAAACATTTCTAGTTTAAAAGGAAAAAAACATGTAAAAACTTATATGAACTTACTCAGATTTGGCAGAGCATTTTAGAAGTTCATCAATATACACGGCAGTCATACTTTGGGACTGCACCAAATCAAATGCAGTCTCGCCTTGTAGGTTTTCTAGATCAGCTTGAGCACCCGAAGATAAAAGAGTTCTCACGATATCAACGTGATCAAGCTAGAAGAAATTTCACAGATTAATAACTCACACAGATTTTGATGCATCAGAGCACATAGCGAGATTAATGCCATTCAAGTGCCGTTTCTGAAAGGCGTCACTGTATATGGATAACTAATTTTAAAAAGATGTCGAATCTTTAGAACAATTGCCCCCCATGCTTATTCCTCTCTATATTTTACTCAAAGAAGAAGGTTGTATGGAAATCCACACATGGACACCTCTCCTTCTTATATTTATCAATCATATACAATCTCAAAAATACTTTGTTACAGTGGTCTCTCAATGATACATAAAAAAAGAGATAAAAACAAATGAAGGGTACAGTTGCAAAACTCGCTTCTCTAAAGTATAACTAAGTTATAGGAACTAGCCCCTTTATTGGCGATTTTGTCCAATCGAATTAATGATTATCAAAAGTTAGACCCTATATCTTAATTATACTTTGGACAGTGTGAGTTTTGCAACTAGACACTTCAAATGTGTCCCAATTCTACCTTCTAAAAGTATTTTTGACACTTTGTACTCCGAAAACTTTTTAACCTCTTTCTGTCAAACTGCTTCTATTTTAAAAAATTTAGAAGAAAAAAGGGGGAAACCACGTAATTATTGGTTCCTAAGTTTTTGGTTAGGGTTAATTTGGGTTAGACACATTATTTTATTTTTTTAAAACAAAAATATGCTTTTATGATTGCCTAAAAAATTTTATTTTAGAACTAATTTAATAAAATAAAAAATTAGCATTTTGGAGCTGTATTTCTCCAACTTTGTACTGATAGTTTAAAATTTATCCACATGCTTACTCTGCTTATGCTTAACCTATTAAAGCCTTCTGTATTTAAGAACATATAAGCAAAACTCACTTTAGTTGCCAGATGTAAAAGAGTTCCAGCAGGATTACACTGCTTTGTTAACAATGAAGTAGATAAAGGGCCTGTTCCATTTGAATTTTCCAAATCACTTGTTAAACCTTAGAAAATAAAGACATTATTAATTTTCACATGACAATATTAACAAAGGATGGGCAAAAAAACATTCACCTACCACTATAATGTAAATTTTTTTTTAAAAAGCATGCTGTAAACTAATGGCAAAAAATTATAGTTAACAAATTAAATTCTTTTCTTCCAGAATAGATAAAACCAACAATTTCCCAAGATGGGTTTTGAAAAATTAAAGGCTGGTACAGCTACGATATAATGGTCGGTCAGTACATTGACGCCTTTCACCAAGCTTGAGAATTTAACAGAGGGTTGCTGTACATATCAAGTTGAACGAAATATGAAAAAGAATATTTACCACACTTACGCATTTTCATTGCTTGCCAATGTAACACAAATCGCCAAATCAAGACCGACCAATATATCACAGCTGTTCAAAGAGGCTGATTTACAAAATGCTACATACGGGAATTGAAGCCAATATTCTGAAGTGCTTGATATATACTCATTCAATATTCTTTTGCCGTAAAGTGTTACTTTGAAAATCGAATCAATAAACAATGCCTGGTAGTTTTAGTTCACAGAACCCACAATTTGTTTTCATAACAGTTTTAATTTCACAATGTAATTAGTTTATGGCTTGCCGCCTGTTCAATGTTGTTATGTGTTCAATGTTGTTATTTTTTATAATTCAAGTCAATATAAAAGAGATAACATCTTTGCCAAAATATACAGAATAAGTTAAGAACAGTTTTCAAAAAATACTTGATGGATTGGATGAGACAATAACTGTTTGATTAATTTGCTTTCAACCACATAGATCTATATGGTTCCAATGGAGTACACATTTTTTTGCATTTTAATTTTTGTTTTCACTACAGGATATTATGCTTATAATTCAAAGTTATGAAGTTGTGTTTTCAATCAGGGATAGCACTAACATGTAGGATATACAACAACAGGACTGCCCTTACCATTAGCTAGTGCAGGACCCTGAGTAAACATAACAGAGGGACCACCATTAAGAGAATGAACGGTAGTACTTTGATGAAGAAAAGAACTCTCTAAAAAACTAAACACTTCCAGAACCATTAGTTTTTCCATGGGTATTCCCTGTTTCAAGTTTTTACAGCGTTGGTGGTCACTCTGTGGAAGAATTGAAATAAAGCTATCCAGCCTAATCCCCTAGGTTTAGGTTGAAGATTGGTAGCACTAGAGAGTTATTGGCGATGAACGACGAGCGAGCAGTTTATAAACACAGTCAAGTGACATGCCGACACCTGAGTAGGCACTATAGAGCCTAAATAAAAGAACGAACCAGTACTTCCTACAAGTATATAAGAGTGGCGACACTCTAGGAAAGCAGTTACAATCTCATTGGTCAAACTAACTTCCGTTCTCCAAGGCCGCGATTTGGCA
The DNA here is from genome assembly GCA_019343175.1 of Oedothorax gibbosus. Taxonomy (NCBI): domain Eukaryota; kingdom Metazoa; phylum Arthropoda; class Arachnida; order Araneae; family Linyphiidae; genus Oedothorax; species Oedothorax gibbosus. The sequence continues at coordinate 32,572,818 of CM033274.1, read as the reverse complement.
CGAGTTGACTTCAAGTGTTGGCGTTCTTCTAAAACAGTGGTTCCCAACCTTTTCTGGACTATCGCCCCTTTCATTAGTTTGACTAACACATATCGCCCCCTTTTAATTTTCATGCTTTGTCCAATTATAATTTGAGTTAAAGTGTAACTAATAAAGCAATTTTATCATTTTAAACACTAACTACCATATATAAAAACAACCAAAGCAGCTGTATCCGGTCACTTAAATACAATAGAAAGAAATAAAGTGTTTATATTTAACAGATTTTTTTAAAGAACAAAAGTGAAATAATTAACTAGATCTTTAAACTGGATTCTGCAAAATTTAAGAGAGTTGACAATAAAAATTAAATAAAAAATTGAATGTTGAAAACTTTTTTATTATTTTATCTTTTGTCAAGTTCATGCGCAAGTCTTTGAGGCAAATGTCCAACTGATTTCTTTGTTTAGTAAGGAGCTGGGTGATAATAGAACCAAATCCTTTTCAACTAAATATGTTGACGGGAACGAGATGAGAAGTAGTTCGGCTTTTTACCACAGTTGTGGATAAGTGTAAATAAGTTTCACGCAGGCTAACTCATAACCTCTCTGCTTGAAAATGATTTTCGCCTCACAGTCATACTTCAGATCTACAAACTCCGTCTGAAAAGTGCTAAGAGTTATCAAGGTTATCCACAGCCCACAGCTTCAAACGAGAATGGATCTACAATAGAATCAGGAATTTCTAACTTCTTCAAATCTTGTAAGCATGTCAGTTCTTAACTTGTCAAGGTGATCAATTTTATTGTACTACAGTACAGTATGTTATTTTAATTTTCCACCTTCGAATACTCATCGCCCCCAAACTATTTATTGCCCCCTTGATAACACAAATCGCCCACTTGGGGGCGATCGCCCCCAGGTTGGGAACCACTGTTCTAAAAGGTTAGTTTGAATTATAGTACTATCCAAAAAAATCAGATACAAATTTCCCCCGTCAGGTGCGTGAGCGAATATAACTTATATAACTTCAGTTTTGGTTTATCTTAGCGAGAACGATTCTAGGTTGGCACGAACCGGGCAGGAGCTTGGAGAACCGGTTGTATTCACTCCAGAGTGGCGGCACTCTTATATACTTGTATGAAGTACAAGTTCGTTCTTTTATTCAGGCTTGCTAGTAGGCACCAACGCAACTTTTTAAAGGCAACATTGCATGCAGCATCAGGACTTTGGATATATATTTGATGTATACTGCTTCAACAGAGGGTATTATTTGTCAGACTTTGGGCTGCACAGGCCGTTTATAGGTCGGCAGTTCTGCAGGCGGGCCCGAACCTGGGACCTTTTGCATGCAAGTACCATACCAACCAGGCTCCACGCCCCTACCAATTGCCTAAGCTCATAATCCTACAATGATTCTTAAGCAAAGATATCGTTGAAGAAATGTTTTAATTTAACACCTCATCAATAACTCTATAAACAAAAAATTCTGAAAGTGAAAAATATAAATACATGTTACTATTTTTCAATGAAATTCTTTAATTCAGAGCATCTAACTATTACAAATTGATCTTACCGCTTTCCCACATGCTTAGTAATGAACGAACAATATCGGTTCTTCCATTTGAAACTGCCGTCGACAAATTATCTAATAATTCTTGATCCATTTCACTTGCGATTTAAAAATAAAAAAATTAAAAAGTTAGGAAAATAAAATAGCGACCTATTTTAATAAAATTTATTTCATTGGTTTGAAACCATTTTATCTAAATGCACACGTTTATCTTTTTAAAATATTAACAATCAGCAAAATACGAAAGGGATGACAACTCTGTGATGACAACATATCACAAATTTGTTGTTTCGAACATATCCGGCTGTCTAATTTTAGTCTCAAATAAGAGTTTTAACACATTTAAGTAAACTTTTTAATTTAGAAACGCGACAAGAACTTATCTATCACAAACTGTGTATGATACTTCTTACAAAATTTGATTTTTCAGAAGATTTATCTTTTCTATTTTCATTTTAGAATTTCTCTTTTTAGTTACCATTTACAAAAATATGTGCAACGATTTTTTTTCTAATATCCACCTCCCAAAACTAATAAGCAAATGTTTGATGCGTTAAGTCTCCTTAATGTTGGTATACATGGGCAGTCGATAATATTGTGTTGTAATTTGTTTTGTTATGCCTGAAGTGATGGAAGTGATGGATCCATCTTCTCAAACTATAATAGAACGCTTAAATGCCATTAAGGAAGAAATAAAACAATCCTTGTCTGACAAACGAAAGGTAAACAGTTAATTTCAAATATTCTGCAAATAATGAATTAAACAGTGGGCATTTACTTGGAGTTCTTCACGTATTAATTCATACATTTTGGGTAAATTCCTAGTGGATAGGGGCACGTTTTTCAAAAGTTTGAGACAAACTAAAATCGTATTATAAGGCTATTGCCTATCCAAAACGTTCCTGCCATGCGTTAGTACAACTTTTATGGAATTGGTGGCCAGGATGTCAATACACAACTAAATTTACCAGTTACTATAGTGCAATATGCTAATACAAATAATCGCCTCAAATTAACAATTCTAGGTGTGCTCATTGGTTGTGTCTTGACACAACTTGAAAAAAATATATTATTGATGCATAGTGAAAAAGCTCATAAAATGATTGCATCAACAGTTTGCAAATGCCAAATTTTGCACTTTTCAATCGAAGTGCCATTAATCTATCAATAACTAATCTATTTGTATTGAATGAAACAAAATTTAGTTACAACTTTAAAAAAAATCCAATCGTTTGTTTTCTTTTATCTAGCAAGATGAAGATGAAATATGTGTGGTAGCTGTAAGCAAGATCAAACCCAAATCTATGATTATTGAAGCATATCAAAATGGTGTGCGAGATTTTGGGGAAAATTATGTAAGCTATATAAATATTATTAATTGTTTTAGTAAACTTATATTTTCAGATACTGTGAAGAAATTTAGGATATTCTCTTAGACAAATTCTTTGTGCTGCTTCACTTAATGAGCCTGAAATTTTGATTCAAAGTCCAACAATTGACATATTTCTGAAAAAACATGCATTTTTTTCTATTCCACCGCTATTAATATTTCCTGTTAATATATTCAATTTAAAAATTGTTAAATTATTTGTTCTGTGTATATAAAAATAGAATGTAATGTGCATGAAATATTAAACCATAAGTGTTCACGTCTAGTTGTCTGTTTATTGTTTGAACAGTATACTGGGATACTTTGTAAATGAAAATTTCTGGATAGAATTTCTTAAATAATAGAAAACTAAAAAAAAAGTTCAGTTTTGATTCTAATTTTATTGGCGATTCAAAGCTTTATTACTAGACTTTGCTTTTATTGCAAAAGTGCATCATTTAATTTAACTGACTTCTAATCAACAACATATTTTTACTCTTAATTGTTGCTTTCGTGATAACTGGATAAATTTGGAACCAAATTGTACTTTTGGGTAGAAAAATAATTACTTGATTCCAAAAATCATAATTCAATTGCCTTTCGAAGTCTTAACTGTTCTTGTTTGTCAAATTTCATAAACCATATTTAAACACTATTTTTTTTTAAACTTCTGAATACAATATAAATTTTCGTTCAAATTTCTAATTTATACCTACAATAATTTACTAAATTCTTAATTTTTTGTTGTTTGTTAACATTTGCAGGTTAATGAAATTATAGAAAAGTCTAATGATCCGGAAGTAAGTGTATTTCAATATTTAAGACTAAATTAATTTTTTTAAACTAACATTTTGACTTAAATCTGTCATATGTTCATACTAAAAACTTTTAACATCCCAAATTAAACTTGAAGTAGTACCCACTTCAAACTCACACTTATTTCACACTTACTTTAAGTGTAAAATAAGAATTTACTTTAAAATTTTCCCACTTCACATTTATTTTACTTCTGTCAAAAACATACTATATAAAGCACAAGGCTTGAAATAAATAATTTTATCCCTGGTAATGTTTTTAAAAAACAGATGTATTTATCAATAAATATATATGACATGTTATAACTTAACCCTCTCTCTCCTTAATCTCTTATATTTTAACCCCATTAAACTTAATTACTTTAATTACATTTTTCATATATCCTTAATATCACTTAGTATTTTAACATCCCAACCACACCCTGTCGCCGACAAACAGTCGCCTAGATCAATAGTTCCCACAGAAACTGTTTAGTCATCACATTTTAAATTTGAACTTTCACACTTTCTCATAACTCTGATTGGTCAGTGGAGGAGAGCTCGGGATTTTTCGCCATTTTTGTGGGCATTCGGTCACACTCTTTTGTCGACTACAGATGACAAATCAACCTTCTCCTGATGACTAGTTGCTAAATAAAAGATCTTTAATTACTCCGAAGTTTCGTTATCTACAGTACTTTATTTTTAGTTTTAATTTAAATTCCACACCTAAATTTGCAATATTATGTAACTTTGGATATTATATCTTTTTTTAGGTTCTAGAGATGTGTCCTGATATCAAGTGGCATTTCATTGGACATTTGCAATCTAACAAAACAGCAAAATTATTAAGTAATTGTGATTTTTAACTTAGTGTTGCAATTTTCTGAAAGCCTTAAATTTCTGATCAACTGGAAACTGATTTCACAAAACATTTCTGGAGCAGGGGATCCTAGTTGGTAAGGGGCTTGCCTTGCATATGAAAGTCCCAGGTTCAGGCCCAGGCATTACCAAAATACCTGCCAATATAAGAGGTCAGTGCAGATTAAAGTCCAACAAATAATACTCTATGTAGAGGGAGTGCACATTAAATATGCTCCACAGTCCCGACGCTGTGTAGGATGAAGATTCGTTGGGGGCCTACTCGGGTGGTGTGTCCGAGCATCGCCAAAATAACTGCCGACCTATAAACAGCCCGTGCAGCCAAAAATGTCCGACGAATAATACCCAGTGTAGAGGGAGTGCACGTTAAATATCCTTCAAAGTCCTAATGCTGCGTACGATGTCCCTCTTAACGGCTACGTTGGGTGCCTACTCAGGTGTCGCCTCGTTACTTGACTGTGGTTCTAAAATACGACGCCCATCGCCAATAGCCCTCGTGTAGCTCTAGTGCGACAATAATTCAAACTAAACTACTCGGGTGGGGGTTTGTCACTTGACTGTGGTTCTAAATTTCTAGGCCCGTCGCCAATAGCAGCCGTCATGTAGCTCTAGTGTGTCAACAATCCAATTCACCCAAACATTTCTATGAAACTGTAAAGCATTTAAACCTTTAAAACTCAAACTTTTAAATGAACACCACTTTAATTTTTTTTTTAAACCATTCTCTATTTTCATTTTTTTAAATCCTCTCTTTCCGTTATAAAAAGAAAAACTTAATACAATATATACTAACAACGCTTGCTCTTTTTATACCATAAATTATGAATATTAGGTAATATAGTGTATATTTAGTCTTAAGCATAAAACCTTCCTAGTAATATCTTTTAAGTTGACTATTTTTTACTTGTATATTACAAGGCAGTTTTGCTACTGATTGAAAAAAGCCAAAGTAAGCAAGGTATTTTGTAAACAAATAAATTAGAGGGTCCAAAGTTTTCCTAATTGCAAGTGTATAAGAAAACTTTAAAATAATGAAATATTTAATTCTGACTCATTTCAGTTGTTACTTGCCATTTGGAAAATATTACTACAATAATTTAATATGTCATTCCAAATATATTTTTAGTAAACTCTGATAGTTGATGTATTTGATATGTATTACTTTTCAAAGAAAAAAATTATGAATGCTAAAAAAATAGTACATTTTAATTTATTTGATATTTGATGTCATTATTAAAAAACTTCATAATTTCAGATTGTCCCAATCTCTACATGTTGCATACCCTTGATTCTATTAAGTTGGCTGAGATAGTACAAAAGGAAATGATAAAAGTTGGAAAATCTGAACCTTTAAAAGTGATGATTCAAGTTAATACTAGCAATGAAACAAGTAATTGAGAAAAATATTTCAATTTTTAAATCCTTGTATTGTAATAAGTTAAATGATAATCAATATTTAATTGAGCTCTAAGTGTTTTTGTGTGTTAGAAATATTAAATGTTATATTGAATCTTGATTAGTGTATTGAATGTAGACTTGAATTAAATATGAAAAAAAATCAAGTGTTATATTTAAAATAATAATCGCCTATGTTCTCAGCTGATATAGTTAAAAAGTTTCAAAGAACATTTAAATAGCAAACTATTCTGCTTTTTTTACATAAAAGCAAGATTTATTTTAAATTTCATGAAACTTTAATGTAATTCAAATGCAGTTTCTGAAACATGTTCTTGAAAATTTCAAATAAAAATATTTTCTTTAAAATTAGTAAACTAAAGGAAATTTTTTGTACATATGTTAATTGTAAGTAGGCAAAAAACAAATGTCTTTTGTTGCCAGAGATCTATTTCAGCCTATGTTTAAATGCCAAAACATATGAATTTATGTACAGTAGTTATAAATATTTTACAGAGGCTTATTTCACCACTTCTACAAATAATTATTACTTTTCTACTTCAAGTGACATTTAAAAAAAAAAGACAATCTAAAAAAGTTTCAAATGAGTAGAGGGGGGGGGGCGATATATTTAAAAATTCGATTTTTTTCTTTCATAAATAGTTCAAATAACATCTCAATTATGTGCCTGTAAATTTTTACAATGACATTCACATTATTTATTAATTAAAAATTCGTTTGAGTGCTCCACCTCAACATGACGATTGAGCGCTCTGTCGGAACTTTAAGCATGTTTATCTCAAAACTACTTTTTTAAATAAGCGTGCAAGATAACTCAAAAAGTTTACAATGAATTCATATGAAATTTGGTACACGTCTTCTATATGGTATTAGTTTCTATTTGAACCCGCCTCAAAAATGCCAAAATTTGTTTCAAAAATTACTGTTTTTTATCCAAAAACCATTAAAAAAATGGTAAAAATCAAACTTCTTTTATTCTGAGGCTTGCCAATTTACGATTTTTTTACTTTTTGATTCTTTTATTGGTTCAACAGGAAGATATATGTTTTATGAACACGCTCAAACTAAAATTTGTTATTTCTGATCACTCTCGACGAAGCTAGAAATACCGCTGATTGATGTCTTTTGCTGCGAGTGTCTCAGGAGATTAGTTACTACGACGGCCATTTTGAAAAATCAAAACAAAAAACAGCTTATTCTTGTATTTTAATATATGATGAATAAACATAATGAATTTCAAAACGATTCATTTATTCCGTACCTTTTAAATAACAAACCCTCTGAAACACAGTCAACATTCAGACGGTTACATGTATCGAACCCCTTAATAGAATATGTAGGTTTTCATCGATAAATCTGTAATTTAATTTGTTTTAGTTTACAATTATAGGGATATTTATTTCTGTTATAGAGTTGAAATTATTTTTTTACTTCATTTTAAGTCCATGTTATATATTTCAATAAATTCTATTTTTTTGTTTTTATTATTATAGATAAAAGTGGAATTAAAGAAGGTGAAGTTGATTCTCTTGCTAAATATATCATTGAAAACTGTAGTAGATTAGAACTATGTGGCTTCATGACTATTGGTGCACCAGATTATAATACAGAATTAGGACCCAATCCTGAATATCAGATGCTGATAAACATTAGAGACAGAGTGTCAAGTCTTTATGACGTTAATAACTTGAAGTTAAGCATGGGAATGTCTAAAGATTTTATACATGCGGTAAGTAAATATTTTTTTTATTCTATTGAGTAGTGAGTATTTTACATGTACTTGGGGGCATCCTTAAATGACATGATACTGTATATGTACACGTTGGAGGAGAGAAGGGTTAGAGGGATTTGATTCAGCTTTTTAAATTTATTAGGTCATTGGATGCTGACCTGCTTGTTTTTTATTCTGATAACCGGACTAGAGGTCATAGTTTAAAACTGAGAAAAGCACGTTTTAATAGGGATTTGAGGGAACATTACTTTTATGTTAGAGTTGTGGATAAGTGGAATGGTCTGCCAGAGGATGTTGTGAGTTCTGACAGTGTTGATATTTTTAAAAAGAAGCTGGACAGACACTGGGATATAGTCGGGGGACTGTAAACAGGACCAATCTTGTTGGGCTTCGTGCCTGTTATTGGTCCTTTATTTTTGTATTTGTATTTGTATGATGCGTTTAGGGAGGGGTTCGAGTCAAATATCACCAAGTATCACGTAGGGAGGGTCTCATCAAATATCAGGTAATTTTTCCCCACAAAAAATCAATGTAAAACTGCAAGAAAATATAGTTAAACAGGGCTGGGCGGTAACGCGTTACTTGTAATAATTACTTTTTACAGTAATCTTATAGGTAATTCGTTACATTTGAGAACCCAGTAATTTTACAGGTAATTCGTTACATAATTTACGAAAAAGTAATCTTTGTTACAGTAACGCGTTACTTTCATTAATTTTATCATTAACACTAATAAATGTCCAAAACAAAAAAAGGCTTTAAAAAACGAAATAAAAAACTTTCACATGCTCTTTGCTAAGAGGAGAAATATTGTTAACACAAAAATGAAACGTTCCCTACTGATTGCAGTGCGGTACCTTTAGAAACGTCCGGGACATATGTGTTCCCTTGTCCCAGGGCAATGCCATTCTCCCCACATGTGGGTCTGGCTTACCTGTCATCGGGAAAACAGATAATTGCAGGCTACCAGTAGAACGGTGAAGGGTTGAATGGGTTCTTTGTTAAGAAAGTCGTTTTCCTGCCACTGGTTAAGGACAGTCATATGAAGTTGTTATGTTCATATCAAAGGCATTCGCTCTGACCCAGAACTTTGGCTAAGTTTAAAACTTATTCTTGTGTGAAAACTAATGTTTTTATAACCTTCAATATTTTATCTACTCAACATTATTACTTATGAATGCTTAAACTAAATACTTAATATTTTATATTATACTTTTTTAAATTACTATAATATATAATTGATAATTTTCTTTTTAAAATGCCTAAGCAAAAGCGGTTTTTAAGTCAGTTGGAGATCGACAATTTGGTTTCAAAATGGGATGAAGTGGGACCAATTTTAATTGATGTTAAGTGTTTATGAATATATACATTCATTTCTTAAATACTATTCAAAAATGAATTGTTTTGATTTGCAATTTCTCAATAATGCATATTTTTCTCATTTATAATATAAGTGGTATAATTTAATGATTCTTAAGCTAAAATATGCAATGTATGTAATCGTTAAATTTGTTCATAAATTCACTTTCTAAAACGGTACATTTTTTAATTTGCAGTTTATGTTTCATTTTCATAACTTTAAAAAGTGATAATAATATAATTGAGACAAGAGAAGAAATTTTATTCAGGATATATATTTGAAAAATAGGGGGGTGCAGAAAATAAAATAGAATAGATATCAGTAAAATAAATAAGTTAATAATTATTTTTTTAAAGGGACTTTCAAAGACCTTTATTTGATGTGCAACAATGACATGGTTGATATTTTATTTGGACGCATTGATATCTTTGACTGACAATTTTTTTAAAAATTTACCTAATTTTTCTAATATTTCTTTAAAGAAGTACAGTTTTATGCTAAATAAACTTAAGCCCAAAAAATTTTCTATCAAATAATCATAGCTTTTTTTTCCAAAAAACTTTTGTGTCATTTCGGGTGCAGGTAATTTATTACCAATACATATAGTTAAAATTAGTAAACAAGTTTAAGATTTTTGCAATGGCTATATTCCGAACTCCCATTAAACATAATCCCTCCACACTTTGAATAATTGAGTTGAGTTCAATGGCTTTTCTGTTTTGTCATAGAGAGAATAATTTATTATCTGTCGTTGCAACTGAAGAACCAAACAAGAATACTTGAATATGAGTATGCTGTTGCGAATTTCCTAGAAACCAACAATTTACCCCCCAAGTCAAGTGTGACAAGAAAGGGGAGAAGCACACCCTTCTCAAAGGGTCACGCCCTCATTGTGTCCACTGTCATTCTTCGACAAAAGTAGCACCACTCCTAGGGATTATCTACCATGAAGAAATTTCCTACCTCCATTGATAGAGAGTCTCGGGGAATTTTTGTGCAGAGTACACTCATCTAGCAGTGATGATGAATTTTTTTTTTTTGAGAATCTAAAAACTAGACATCCTTCCGCCGAAGCCGATTTTGAGTTGTCTACATCTTTCCAAAGTAACGAGTATCAGATGACTGTATTCTGTACCCTATTAACAATTAAAAGCATGTTCATAAAATATAATACCCCCTTATCAGCCAGTACGGGCCGACTGTTGGTTAGTTCTGGTGGTTTATGTCTCCGACCCAATCGTAGCTGTGTAGATGCAGCTTTTGTTGTACACCAATAAGTAGATTTTCTGCTAACTGTTTAATAAAGTCGATTTTAGAAAAAAAATCATTTATTCATTTATACTTTATTTTTCAAAACATTTGTAAATATGAAATTTTGTCGTTAAAAGTAATCTTAAAAGTAATTGTAATTGTAATTAGTTACTTTTGGAAATTAGTAATTTTACAGGTAATTAGTTACTTTTTACGAAAAGTAATTGTAATTGTAACGAGTTACATTTAAACAAGTAACGGTCCAGCCCTGTAGTTAAATTCCGGTAAAATATGTTTATTAACTATGTTTAAAAAAAAATTGTAATTCTGTCTATTAATTTATGTTAAAAACCATTTAAAATTCACCAAAAAAAGAAAAATAAATAAAAAAGACATGCATTTAAAAAAAAAACTCACTTGATGTTACTGGGTCGGGGAGGGGGAGAGAGAGAGATTGGGTAGAGCCAAATACCAGGAAATATCACTAGGGGGAGGAGGGGGGTCAAAAAATCATCAAACCATGTGATTAATTGAAAACCCCTCCCTTCCCCCTTAATGTATATTTCTTTCACACATATTTCTAATAAAATTGTTTGGGAAATTAACCTCCTAGGACCTAGAGCCCTTATTGAAGACCATTATTCTTACAAAGACCTTAATTTGTGTTAATAAAAATCACAATGCAAATAAAATATCAATTTATACTTTATTATATTGTTGACCAACTTGTCCCACGATACATTACTTTTTTACTTCTAAGTTGTCAATTTAAAAATGTCATTTTAAAAAAATTCATCCAAAATTTAAAATATAGGGAATATTTCATATAAGCCAAGAAATTTTGGACAAAATTATCATCAAAACAAGTAGGTTTGTAACAGAATCTGTCACTTAACTCGCTTCCACATATTTGTGTTTAACAGGAAAAAACGCGCCAAACACAACATTAATTCTATATTTAACATTTACAAGCTAAATTTGGCTAGTTTCATTTATTTTATTTCGAAAATTCAATAATTATTACTTATCGTTTGCAAAAATTAATTTATATTTTAAAGAATAAATATGTCATATTCCTCGCTTTTAAATAGAATGAAAACATTTCATATCAACATACAAGGATTCCGTAGTGAAATATATTTGACGTCATTTCAAACTGATCGATGTTGCAAAAATAAATTTATTTTAATTTATTGTCTAAAAGAATTAAAGTTTCTCGAGCGATTGTTGTGAATGGCAAATGTGATTTAATTCTAATAAAAACAGGGCATTTAGCTATTTGTAATTCAAACTTTTAAACGCCAAAATTAACTATTTTCATTAATCTGCTTTCTCAGATTTAATAATTAGACTTTATCGTTTGCTAAATTTGTTTGAAGTTCGAAGAATAATGATGTAATCTTTTTTAATAAATATTTTTGTCGCCAGAATTTCCCATTTACATTTCTTTCGAAAATTCACTTATTTATAATTTGTTAAATTAATTTACAGTTCAAAAAATTTATAATTTGTACAATTGATGCTTTAAAAATAAAAGCGAAACTTAGCATATTTTTTTTTATGTTAAGTTAGAATTCTCTATGCATCTTTCTACATACATATATATAGAACCATTAAAAGAACTCTATTGTGATAATACAACAATCCAAACCGAATTATATCACATAAATAAATATTTTTTCAAAAGTGTATTTTTATTTTAACAAAAGTTTCTCGTACGTTTAACGAAATGGCAACAGTGAAAATATTGAATAAAAATGGAATTTGCATGTTATTTCAATGTAGATTAAATTTTTAGTTATTTAAATTTTAAATAAGCTTCTAGTTTAAATTTTTTAATGAAATTTGGCATGTAGCCTAATCTGATTTTTTGCTTCAAAATGACGTATCCCACTTGTCTGTGGGACTTGTGGATGACAACAGTGAAAATATGAATAAAAATAGAATTTGCATGTTATTTCAATGTAGATGAAAAAAAATTAGTTATTTAAATTTTAAATGAACTTCTAATTTAAATTTTTTAATGAAATTTGGAATGTAGCCTAATCTGATTTTTTGCTTTAAAATGACGTATCCCACTTGTCTGTGGGACTTGTGGTTCTTTCTGTGAAAGTGGGTGACAGACAGACGGACTGAACGATTATAATACCTTCCACTTTTTACGTTATAAACGTAGTGTGGAAGCTAAAAGGGAGAGATCAACTTATACACAAAACATCAAGTTTCTTGAAAAATTGCGTTAAAAAAATATATAATTTGATCTGCAAAATTTATAAATATAATAATATAAATTATATATAAATGTCGATAAAAAAATTAAGATTTAATTGCTATTATTGAAAAATAAAATACTAAAATAGTTACAATCCTAACATGAATTAGGATTAATAATGCTGAACTGTCTTATCTAATCTCTATCTGCTGAACTGTCTATTTTTAAATAACTGCCGACCTATAAACAGCAGTGCAGCCAAAAATCTCTGACGAACAATACCCCGTTTAGAGGGTGTGCACGTTAAATATGCTTCTAAGTCCATCAACAACAAAAGTAAAACTTAAACAGTCTGTTCCTGAAATTCAGGAATTCCTTTCAGACTACTTTCAAATTATATTATTCAGATATTTTATTTATGTAAATTTAAGAAATATTTGAATCTTTTGAACATTCAAGCAAAAAATTAATTTTCTTATTATAGGTTCAACTTGGAAGCTCCTATGTTAGAATCGGAGAACGAATATTTGGACCAAGACAAAAGTAACTTATAGTTAAATATTTAATTCATGTGTAGTTAAACAGAATTGCATCTGATTACTAAGATGAATAAAACTTGCTATATATTTAATAATTAGTAACCCAAATTTCAAAAATTTTACTTTTATATCTGTATCTCGATGTAGTAATTCCTCACTTATTTGTTAATTTGATTATTCATTTTTTTTTCAGAAATCAAAAGTAAAAAAAATGGGAATTTGGAAATGTGTGCCAAATCCTTATTTGGGAGCTGGATAGAGAAAATAGTGAATGAAAACTAATCTTTTGAATAAACTATTGTCCTGAAATATTTAGTGCAATAACTTTGTGTATACTAGTGCAATAAGTTTTGATTTTCCTTACTTAAAACTTGGCACATGAATATTTTTAAATTATGTCAAAACTTAGTTTTGAATGTTCATTATTGCTTTATAATCAATCATAAAAATTATATCTGTATACTTAACTGTGGCGATTGTGCACCATGATCGCACAGATCAATTAAAAATTATTTAATTGTAAAATTAACATCCCAATAAATGAAATGTAATAGTTTAAATTGTTATTGCTTGTCTAAATTACTCATATCCTGCACAATTCAGATAAAACTACTATTTTAAGTGTTAACATAATAAATTACGTAATTAAATTATTTACTTTTCATTTTTGTACCAAACTGCCGTTCCTTAATACTTACTGCACTAGGCTCCAAACTATTTTATTTAGAAATACGACTGGAGGTCAACTTTTACTATTTTGTTGTTTTGAAAGATAAGTTATAAGTTTGTTAAATAAGCTAAAAATCTTATTAAATGCATTATACACTATACAGGGTGTCCGTAAAAGAATGTCCGAATTTTAATGGTGTATTACAGAAGTTTATTTTATACTAAATATAAAAAATCATTGAAGGAAAACTAACCTAGTTTTTCCTATAAGTGCTCAATGTGTGTGCCTTTAGTGATAAGGCACACATCCAAACGAAAATGCAATTCATCCCATACTGTCTGCAGTAAGTCCGGAGTAATGGCAGGAAGCAACAGCCTGTGCAATTCTACCTTTCAAGGTTGGTAAATCGTGGGGTAGGGGTGTAACATAGACCCGAGTTATTCTTTATTCGTCACCTTCAAGTTTAACCACATTACAATTACACTTCAACCACAATACTATTACAATTTGAAACTCGGACATTCTTTTACGGACACCCTGTATAATATCCTATTGATGCATTATATCATAAGGCCTTTTAATGTGGTTGGCATCCAATGTATTCGCCATACAAATTCTGTTAGTAGGTGAAAATGTCTTCTCTGTAGTGTTATGGTACTTGAGAATAAAAGCAGTAGCAACATTTTATTATTGAATCAAATATAAAATCAATGCTATATCAACTAAAATTAAGCAAGTTATACGAAACTAATTACAACGATCAAGATGTTAGCCATTCCTTAATAGTTTCCCACAGTTTAAAAATTTAATTTTTATTGACATGGTATTCTTTATTAGCAAGTGAGAAATGTAGGTGCAGTATACGACAAAACAGTGTGAAAGGGCTATTTCCGTGCACTTGGGCTTAAAAGTAACACTTTTGCACACTGTTTTTTTTTTTTAAGTGTAACTTTAAACTGATTGCTGATTTGAATAAATAGGGGTGTCTTTTTGCAGGATTAAAAAAAATACTTGTAATTAATAGCACATTTATATATTACACATTAATACAAATAATGAAAACATCAAGAGAAACCAATAATATTTATTCTTCTAAAAAGACATCACCCAAATTTAACTTTGGATTCAAGAAGGAAAAAAAAGTTTCTACAAATTTTGTACACAATATTTACTTTTGAAAAGAATTATTTAGTGAGAATCATTTGGTTTGCACAAAACACTTAACATCCATAACATAAAATAGTAATATTCTAATGCATATATAAAACAATGAAAAAACATTATAAAAGGTGATACTTAGTTTTTGACTATACATCCTAGTGACATGAATTCAGATTTTTCATTTTTGAATGCACTAACTGTAAATGGGATTAAATTTAAAATTGACTAGGATCACAATTCAGATATCACAAATGAGGTAACATTTTGTTCATTTCATTGCTTTAATTAAGCAATTAAATTAATTTAATTGATCATTAGAACATACAATTTTAGTAAACTATCATTTTAATAAATTTCGGAGAAAAAAAATAAGAGGGTGTTTTGTAATATGAATTTTTCCACCAGATTTTCATTCATTATTTTAATACACATTTGACTAGTTTTAATTCAAACATTGTTTTTAAAAAAAAAAAATTGACATTCGGGAAACAAGGCTTAAAGTGAAATTACCCATTAGCACACATGTAATGTATATATTTCAGTTGTATTTTGTTGAAGGTAGATTTAAATGTACATTACATTTACTTTAAATGATTTATTTTTTATTTAGAAGTACCAATTGTTTTTTATTTGAAATAACAGTGCATAACAACAAATTCAGTGTTGAAATTAACACAACTACATTTTTCCTTCCAAAAAATTGGTAGATAGTTGACAAAACACTTATAAAGGTCAGCAATGCCACAAAAGGGGCATTAAACAGGTAAATTACAGCTTCTAAAGTATAAACACTCCTTTGTTGTAGAATTTGATAAAAATAAAATGAAGTAGTAAACATCAAATCATATTTTTATTTGAGCCACAACTTTAACCTCAATGCATCCACACCATTTAGATAATATCTGAAAAGTCTTTTGTCCCGCACAAATCCTAGATTTTCATACAGTCTTAAAGCAGGCTTATTAGTAATCTCAGTTTCCAGAACAACCTGAAATGAAATAAGAAATGTTATTAATGCTGGGGTTATTTCCTTTTATATTCTAATTTTAAAATGTCTTTTAAATTGCATTTCTTAGGTGACGTAATACTTTGCATGAATCTTCAAAAACGTGCAGCTATTTTAATGAAAAATTCTTTGTTGTTTGAAAAAATTGTTTGTTGATATGAATGAAAATTGCAAACCATTTTATTAATTTGGACTTGCAATACATACTGTACTCAAAATAATTTATAAACAAGCTATAACTTATGTTTTTATTTCTTTATTATTCGGTTGACATAGAAGAGAAATAAGGGTGAGTGTTTTCAGTCTGATGAATACAAAAAGTTTACTTTGAAAACTTAAGACCAAACCAATAGGGAACTCTTATTTTTAAGAGAAACACAGAAAACAACAATAATCAAACTCCTTTTGAAAACAATTTTAACAAAAAAAATTTATCAAACTTGATATAAGTGTTTAAATAAACATGATATACATCATTGCATGCTAGCTTATAAATAGAAAAAATAATCATTAAAACAATCTAATTTCCCAAAATTGTCAGAAACCTTTTCAACACATTTAATTTTTTGCACACTAATAGTTATCATATACAGCTAAAACTATGAAATAGCTTAAAAACTAAAACTAAACTCCTCGGCGCAACAGCCCAATTGTGGGCCAAGGCCTGCCGTGCCCATTTCAGCTTTCGTGACCTAGGACTCTGGGGTGCTAGGCATATGTCCCGGTAAGGTGGTCAGCCTCACGCGGAACCCCCAGTGTTTAGTTCCCAAGCATACTTGGTACCCTATACTATGAAATAGCTATCAACATATAATCCCTTTACAGGGATTTAAGTGTAAAAATAATCTAACTTTAATAATATTTATAATAATCTTTAACTGTAAGAAAATATCTTTAAATACAATAAATATCAATTTAAACAATAAAAATACAACATACCTCATCAGCAGCATCTTCATTCATGGCTTGGATGGCCTTCAAAACTAAGTGAGAACCTAAACAAAAAATCTTATCACTCACAAAAAACAATAAAATTGTATCATAATAATACCCCGCTGAAAAAAAACATAAACTCAAGGGTACGATAAAGGGAAAAGGGGGTGAATGAATTGCAGCAGAAGTTCTGATCCGTCCATCAGAAAGACTGATGCAAAAAGCTCCAATTGTTTGGCTCCCAAGCTAGCTTGGCCCTCATTTAATCAACCCACTGAAGGGATGAAATGTCAAGTGAATCTTGTCTGATCCAGGATTTGAACTCCCAACCTGTGGTATAGTATCACAAAGTAATACCACTCGAAGACTGAGCCTCAAAGTAATAACTAAGAACTTCTTATTTTATAACTATCTTCTTGAATGGTTATCCAAAAAGTTGTATTGGGAAACAGGCTTTCTGTTTATTATAAATATGTTTAAATATTGCTATATCTTATGTAACGCAACTTATCTTACAAATGTATAACATAAAGACTTAGAATCAATCTTTCAGCAACTTAATGTATCTAAAAATTTTCTAAGACAAAAAGAAGTATTTTAACTAAATATATTTTAATATCTGTACTTTACTTACCAATTTTCTTTTTTCTATATTTTTCATCTACAGCAAGCATAGCTATATAGCCCCTCCGCCTTAGTTTCTTATGGGCATCCAGTTTACAGACAATGGCACCAACAGTATGGTTCCCGTCTTGTGCCTAGAAAAAAAAATTCATAAGTTATTAAAGGGTCTTGTATGGTAACAGATCTCTATACAATTCCTATGGGGAAATTTTGGCCGTTTTTAAATAAAGTATACTACATCTCATGTAAGCACGAAAACATACCAAAAAATACACAAGAAAGTTATTTTGCAATTAAAATAATTAATAAGTATAATTTTAAAGATATTAATTAGTTATAATTAAAACAAACTTTTTTTTGTCTAGATATGTACATGCCGTTAGTGCTCCCATCAGTAGTTAGTGAATCATTACTAAAATTTTGTTTTAATTAAAACTGATTAATATCTTTAAAATTATACTTATTAATTATTTTAATGGCAAAATAACTTTCTTCTGTATTTTTTGGTAAGTTTTCGTGAGTACTTGTTGTATACTTTATTTAAAACAGGGGCCAAAGTTTCCCCTTTGGAATTGTATGGAGATCTGTTACCATACAAGACCCTTAAACAGGAATGTAAAAAGCCATTTTCCTTTTTTAATTGAAACTAACAACTAGTTGAAACATATTGGTTCATCTTAAGCAAATTTAATGTTAAAAAGTTAATGTTAACAAAGTTCGACCGTTATTCACATTTGCTATTGGATCAGAGGAGATAAAATTGTGAAGAACTCATGTATTTCTATCCTCATAACTTACAGTACAGTGCTTCCCTAAGTAAATTCCAAATCTTGAAAATGCACTTGCACTACTATATCATTTACAAAAAGGAATTTCTTTACTATATTAATATTACAATGATTAATTAAATGTATAGCTTTTTTGGCAAAAACCAGGTGAGGTGTTAAATGTTTTTTGGTGATTAATCAACAGCTTGGTAAAACCATTACTTTAACACCCACTTCACCATCACCGATGACACAGGGACAGATACGTGTTAACTCTATAGAATCTAAAGTAGCAACAACGTTAAGAGCTCGCTCGAAGATCCATCGGGAGCCAGATTATGTATTAACCCCATCTTTTGATCACTGTCTTAAGTTAGGAGGTGTATGTAGCTATGTTAAAGCTCTCTCATTATATAAGAGGCTAGAAAAAAATAGGCAACAGGGAAAATGATATTGAAATCTAACCTTAAGGCCTACACAAACCTGATTGCACGAGAGAAATCTTTATACACTCACTCTCCAATTAACTTAGAATCCCCAGAAATATATGTGTCTATCAAAACGTATGTATAGATATTCAAAGTGTACTCTTAACATTACAAGTTGTAACTTTTTATAAATATTGAATTTATGAAATGAACAATTACTGAATGTTCAGATAAGATAAAAGGCACAACTTGGCATTTAGATGACAGATTAGTGAAAATTTTATGTAATCTTAATGAAAAACAAGCTATTTATCCTACTTTTCTTAAAATCCTACAGTAAAGGAATGTTGTAAATGCTACATATGATAGAAGTTCCATCGCGAGTATGACTGTATTTATTTCACAAAAAATTAGTTGAGATCTTGCATCGGTAAAATCCCTTTTGCGTCCCGAAAGAAATTACACGAGTTATAAAGAGCGATAATTTTTTTGCCAATCATGTTCACTAATCCAAATAAAGGAGAAGTTAAACTAACTTTCCATGAATCCAGAAACTCATCATAACCACTTTTAGTATTACCGAAACGAATCGCAAGCAAAGATAACATTGATTTACTGTCCCCCTTGGCGCGATTTTATCGGATTTGGCGATAAATAATTCTTTATGGCTACCTGTCTGACTTCGAATGATGATTCGAATTCTATGACTTTGCACCGATGACATTTTCCGGCAACCTTATCGGACAGTCCAAAATACGGACTTTTGGCGTGATTGGAAAGTTCGCCAAGGGTCCTACAACGTAGTAATCTCAAAATAGGGGGGGCGGGAATTAACCTATAAGCAAAATAAACCATTTAACCTAGTTTTCCTTAAATCTTCCAACAAGGGAATATTTAGAATGCTTCAACTCATTTGTAATAAGTAGATAATTTGTTGTATGAAAATTAGTTCAGATATTGCATTGGCAAAATCCTAGTCGCTGGCTTGTTGATAAATTACAAAATTTGGCAAGTTTTCATAGATGGCTATAGAAAAATGGCATGCAAAGATAGTGGTTAAAAAATGTAAGATGTCGCCAAGCACAAAAAGTCAGCGGCCCAGCAACTACAATTAAGTCATCAAGTTAACCCTTTATGTACCAAAATAAGTTTAAATATTTATCCTTGAACATTTTAATGCTAGGATAACTAAAGGAAAAGTTTTAGGAAGAATTTACTAAACCTTAATAGAGTTTATTGTGTGAAAACGGAACAAGTTAAATCAAAAACTTGGATCAGATTTACTGTACGGTCCCCCTTGCGTGATTTTTTCGTATTTGGCGATAAATAATTTTTTCTGGCAACCTGTCTAACTTCGACTGATGATTCAAAATCTATGACTTCGCACCAATGACGTTTAACGGCAACCCTATCGGACCGTTGGTCATAAGAAATATTCCCATACGATCTTTTCTTTGAATCGTGGTTTTTAAAAAAGAAAAAAGTCGCCAAAATAGGGACTTCTGGCGCGATTTTGGATAGTTCGCCAAGGGGGACCGTAGAGTAACTCTCTACCAAAAACTTCATTCTTTCCCCGTTTTCTCCAAATTGAACAATGAAAAGTAAAACTGCGGCTTTAAATTGGTAATTATAAGTACCATCAGTAGATAAAGGGTTAAGCAAGAAAATGCAATTTTTTTAAATTAAACTTACCAAAAAACACAACTTTGGCCAATTATGAATAAAGTATCGATACGTATATATAGAATATGGTTCAGACAAATCTTTCTGTATCAGTCTCATAATATCAGGCATCTGACTTTCCGATTCATACCCTAAATAGGTTATAGTCTCATCCTGTCCTGCAGTAATATCATAAGAATTTTTCAAAGGGAGAACCACACTAAAATCTTTAAGAAACTGTTCTTCAACCAGAGCTGGTGCAGTAGTCCTTTCAGAAACTTGGTCAGTTTGGGATTTTTCAACTGGTTTGCCGATTTGATCAGTGTTAATTATTTCATAGGAAGGACTATTGTTACATTTAGAAAAATTAATGTTTTGAATCTCTTCGTGTAATAATTTACTACAACCGTTTACTAAAGGTTCGGAAGGATCGTTGCATATGTGTAGCTTCTCTTCTAGATCCGTAGCGATCACGGAGTGTTTTTTTATTGATTTGGCTTCTTTAAGGCATGATGATTCAGTTTGACCAGATGAAGGAATATATAATGTAGAATCACATTCACCATTCATTTGGGAGTCAATGTTTGAATCATTAAGCCTAACAGCTACCTTCCTTATGCTTATATCAACGGCAGACTGATCTTCCATTTTTTTTAAATATATAACCGGGATATAAACAAATTTTGTTTATTAACTCATTATTTTATCTTCTTAATAAGTAGAGTGGATCATTAAGAATTTGATGACACACATTTTAAGATTAGTATTTTTTCTCATGATCCTTCCACTAACGATAACAACAAGGACGACAGACGGAAAAGTTGATAGTTGAAGTTATTATTTCTTATTGCAGTTCTCTATTTTATTTATTATAAAAAAAAAACTATTAGAAGATAGGTTTTTGATAAAATATTTTTAATCATGAGATACTTAATACAAAAAATCAGGAAATAATGGAAAAGATTGTTTTTTAATTTTTTTTTAAATATTGCTTTATTATTCACTATCGCGTAAATTTAACTGTAACTTGTCAAATAAATTTCTAGTTTTGTTTTTGTTATTTCTATGAGAAGTATTGAATATTATATCTAAGATAATAATAATCGTTTAAATATTTATGAAACGTCCAAATTTGCAATGGCATAGGCCTATCTTTTGAACTTTAAAAATCGACTACCAAATAATGGAAAGCATAATAGACTTCCAATGTTTGTTTTCTTAAAAGCTTCGTTGAAGGCCAATATAAATGGCAAGATGTTAAAAGATTTTTTTAGTATTTTCCTTTTGCTGTGCTTACTTTACACTACAAACAGTTTGCACTTGACAGGAAAATGGAACACGGATGATTTCTTTTTATTTGTGACCAAATTTGGTTTCCAGAAAACTGAAAGTTATGATCAAACCAACACACTTGGTTTTATCTACGGTAATATAACATCACCCGGTTATGTTACAAATATTAAAAACAGGGCAACATTGGTTGTCGTTGATCGACCTTATTTTCTAGACTATTACAGACATCGATTAAAACACACAGCCAACCCTGACAAGGCATGTGCTGATATGTTTCAAAATATTGAAAACATTGCTTTCGACAGAAATTGCAACGTCAATGGAACACAGGATTTCCTACGAAGTATACCTTGCCCTATTGGACAGCTTTGTGAAGATGAAGACTCACCAGAACATGTTGTTAATGGACACCAGTTTACTTTTTTTGTCCTTAATACCAATCAAGCTAGGTACCTAAAATATTGTTATTTTGGTAAAGGTATGGGATCAGATTTACTGTACGGTCCCCCTTGGCGCGATTTTGTCGGAATTGACGATAAATAATTTTTTCTGGCAACCTGTCTGACTTCGACTGAAGATTCGAATTCTATGACTTCACACCGATGACGTTTTCCAGCAACTTTATCGGAACGTTGGTTGAGTTTTCATAAGAAATATTCCCAAACTATCTTTTCTTTGAATCATGGTTTTTAAAAAAAGTCGCCAAAATATGGACTTTTGGCGCGATTTTGGAAAGTTCGCCAAGGGACCGTACAGTAAATCTCTACCAAAGGTATGATATAATGGTCTGTTCATTGGCTGGCTTAAAATGTAACAAGTTGTATGAAATGTGCTGTAACGTTTACTGAATTTGGGCATTTTCGTTAATTGGCTATATAATGCAATTTCGCCAATTTGAGGCCGGCCATTATGTCAGAGCTGTTCCGTTATTGTTTACTTATAATACCGTTGCCATTGGGTTTAAATGTAGTATTAGGGTGTCATATGGGAAATGTTTTATAAGATTGTATAAGGGTACATCTGACGTACCAACTAGCGTATAGCCGAGTGTATAGCAACTAGCATGTCTTTAGTAAAATATATGTCTGATCTACCTACACATCTTTTAATTACATTTGAAGTGGTCTTCAAATTAAATAAAAAACAATCTTGACTACCAGTTTATTTATTGTCTTAGTGCTGTGTTTGTTTGTTTTTAATTTTAAATCTTAATTTGAATTCGGAGACTTTTCATATAATTTCCTTAATATCCCCATCAGATTAAATTTTATATTGTTTAAATGTTTACTTAGATATCTTAGAAAAAATGAAGCTGTGTTAAATGATATTTCAAAGGCCACCTTTCCACTTTCCATGTAGGCCCAAGCCTGCTCACTAAAGCATCCACTAAACTAAACTTACTGGTGCACAGTGCAGTAACGGCCAAGGCTTTTTGTGCTCATTTCAGATAATTTGACTAGTAGCAATAGAATGCATTGCAGCAGATCTTCTGATCAGTTGGAGGCTATGGTTACTACTCAGACACTGGGTAAAAAGTTGAACTGAGCAAGTGGACACAATTTCGTGGGAACTAATTCTAAATATCCGTACAATTATTAGTAAGGGTTTATGTTAAGTAAAAGTTTTATATAAAAAATAAGGTAACATTTATTATCACATAAAATAATACACTAAGTGAGGGAAATCATATTTTTGCCAAGGTGGAAAGAAGGCTTTTAGCTTTCTATTACATTTTTATTATGAAAATAATATTAAAAATAAGAAGTTGATATCTGGCAAACCAAACATCTACTCTGAAAGGGTTACACAAAATATATATTATTTTATTGTATAGTTAGTAGTGCCTACATATTATTACTATTGAAAATAATTATGTATTCCTGAAAAAAGATAACATAGAATTCTGTTTTTTTTTCAGGTTCTGGTACATCAGTTTAGTTTCTTGCTACAGGAGTGGAGTTGGGGATAACTGTACATGGAAATCTTCGTCCAATGAGAATTTGAATATTGATTACGACATTTGGTTAGCCAATGGAAATCCATTTGGACCCCACCGAAACCCTTTTGAGTTTCAGTTATCATTTGATCAACAGGTTTAATTCTTTTCTTTCTAAATTATTTTTATGAGTATGATTAAAATTGCATTTTAGCTTCACAGTGGAAGAACGTGCAAAGTGAAAAAAAGGTGAAAATAAGCTTTAAAGTTTTTTGTTTGCACAAAATGGCACTTACAATAGATAAATAATATATCTACCTGACTTAAAGTTTATGAAAAGGGTGAATCTTATTATCTTTAAAGGTGGGAAAAACATATTCATTTGACACAAAAATCTTTTTTTTTTTCCAAAAATGTCACTTAGCATGTTCTTCCACTAATCTCTTCAATTACAGAGAGTAATACATTTTACATTTACATACTTCATTTTACAGAATATACAACATTTTATTGATGATTTAGAGAAAAACCCACCCTAACATTTTCAACTTATACTTTTTTTATGTGTACCTACACAATAAATCATAGTTTGTGAACTCAAATGTTTTACAATGCTAAAGAAATTTTAATTGCTGTGTAAACATATTTATCATTCAGTTGTTTTAGTATTACATTTTCCAATTTGTGTACTTATCCCTTCAATAAATTTTTATACCGTGGAATGTTTAAAAAAATTTCAAATATCTTAACTTAAAATGCAACATTAAGTTCAAAAAGTTCATTATATTAGCTAGGCCATCTTAAAATAGGTATTTCACTCTTTTAAAAATAGATTATCAACATTGAAATGCCTATTCTGACAAATCAATACTTAATTAAGAGATAAATAAACTTGTATTTTTTTTAATGTGTATAACAATCGAATTCTATGTTAGCAAATATTTTTGTATAATCTTACTGATTTTCATTTTTCCTCCAATGAAAATGACATTTATATGTAGCTGTGAGTCCTTGGTCGTAAAAATAACTCTTATATACTTTCCCTGACTACAGAAACCAAATGCATTAAGGCCTTATCACACGAGAGCTCGTTCGTTCAGAGACGTCCGTACGCCATGTCAAAAACTGGTTATTGGAGCAGTTTTTGCTGGATGAGCTTTTTCGAGTCGACCTGAAAAAATCCGGCTTCTTTTTGCTGTTTGAGCGGCTGCTCCAATCAGAACGAAGTTTAGTCGTGATGTCACGTTGTCACGCCTGTTAAACTTGTGATGTCACGCATGACGTAGCCGTTCTCTCGTTGACGATTTTGCTGTCCCAAAAGTTGTTCGACGGGCGACATTCGTATCGTGTGATAAGGGCTTTACTTTTTGACTACCTAACATATATAAATCAATTTACAATGATGTATTTGCTTTCAGGGAACTGTGGAAATGTACTTAGGACTGCTTGGTCTCTATTTAATTTTGGTGCCACTTCAAGTATACGCTGCAGTCCACCAACATCACCATGTTACCAGGCTGTACACCACTTCTCTGTCTCTTCAGTTGCTGTTTGTATTTTGCAGCGTGGTGCATATGGTCAAGTTTGCTGTGGATGGCGTGGGATGGGAGATTCTTAGTACTGTAGGAGATGTGGCACATCTCTTTGCTCAGGTATGTAGCTTAAAATGTTGGTTTTTGAGATTAAATGTTTGGAGCTGATGTAGGTGTGACTGGGAGGTTGTATTGTCTTATATCTTTTGATGACTTATATTCTTAGACTCATACAACTTATTGTTATTGTTTAATGAAGAGTTTTAAAAAAATAAAACTTAAGTTTTGGTAGTTGTATTTATGTAAAGTAACAATGACAAATTCTTTGAGGCCTTCATATGTTTCAATCATAAAAAATGTATTTAAAATTAAAAATATCTTTTTTCCTATTTATTGTAGGTTATATGTAAATACTTGTGCATGTGTTTTGCATTGCATTATAAATTTATACTATTTCCAAGTCTTTGACTCTGTTTATTCAATTTGAACCCTCTATATTTTACTATATTACTTTATTAATTATATTGTATCTTACCCTCAGAGGAATACGGACATATAAACCCATCACCTGACTGTCAGATTTTCCAACAACACACAAAATTTTTAAAAATTTATAAATTTTACTCAAAATGTAAAGTATGCAGCAGTCCTTTATAATCATTTGAAATAGAAATAAAATTTAAAGCACTTAAAAAAATTACATTTTCAGTTAAAATGTACAAATTTTGTCTCGCACAACAACAAGATTGCACTTCAACCAAATTGTTTATCCCTCAGAGGGTTAAGTTGTTCAACCCCAGGTACCCTTATTAAAATCCAATATTCAAGATTTTTACATTTATTTTACTTTATAATATACTACTGAATAGTTTTATTAGTGGTAATTTGTTTCGCAAATAACTTTTAATAATTTTACTGATTTTCATTTTTTTTCTCCAGAGTCTCTTTATGCTTCTGCTGTTACTCCTAGCCAAAGGTTGGGCAATCACTCGAACTGAGTTGACCTGGAAACCTTTGCTCTTTTGTGTTTGGCTCCTCTACACACTTGTTGGAGTTTTGCTGTATGTGTGGAATAGGGTAAGGAAACACTGCAAATTATTTTGACGTTAAAACAAAATTCTTTTGCAGTCAAACTGTTAATATCAGAAAGCTACAGACACAGTAAATGAAAGTATTTCTTCTTATTAAAACTTTAAAGTAAAGCTTTTTTTTTACTAACTCGTATAGAATAACATGAAAACTTGCAATAGCATATTGTCGTGTGGATTTTAGCAGTTTGAAATACAAGAAACAAAGTTGGGTCTTAAGATTAGCTTTATTGACCCAGAGCACTATTAGCAGTTGCTTATATACAGGATAGAACATTCAACTGGAATGTTCTAGAAACTAAATGTACATAATGATAATAAATTATTAGAAATGAATATTCGAGAACCTTCGAGAGATATAAGAAACATAATGTAACTCTATAAATAATAAATAACTCCGACCAGACCGGGGCCCGAACTCACGATCTGCCTGATACCAAAGCCGCACGTAATCCCACCAGGCCACCTCGTCTGTTCAGAGGAACTGCCACTTTCACTACAATATAAATTCTAGTGAAATATTAAGTTTTTGTTTTTTAAAAAATGGGAATTGAAGCAGTACTCTTTCTACACTCCTAATATTTCAATTTTACTTTAGTAAAAGTTTTTACTTGTTACTTTGGTAAGTAGAGAATAATATATATTTTTAATATAACTAGTAAAATAAATAACCATGCTATGCTTACATAGCTAAGTTCTGATGATTTATATGACATTAGGGTACTTGAAATATTTGTTGCTATCTTTAAATTTTGAATCTGACATTAATTTGCTTTTCCATAATTTGAAACTTGTATCTTAGTAGAAAAAGGTCCGATGAAGAAAATAGGACAACACCTTCCATGTCTTACTGTTGGATGTCTTAACTGGTTTATGGCTTTATTAAACCTCAGTAGAGGATTTTTATGACAACGTTCAGGGACTAATCTGCACTTATGCCACTTCCAACTTGTCAAAATTTTGGTTTTTGCTCAATATCTCAAATTTTTATTAATTTTAGGCAAAATTGTCAATTGATAAGCTGTAAAGGATAAAGAGTAGTACAACTTTTATACTTAAAGATTCGTTTTACCAGCACCATTTATTGAGGTATTATCGATTGAAAGCAATTTTATGTCAAGTCTACGGGCCTAAACCTAACATGGCTCTTCAGAAATTTTGTTTACAAAGAGTTATTATGGAAATAGCTTGCCGCGTCACGTAGTTCGAACAGCTCTATATTAGGGTTTTTGTACTTTAATCTAATATGATACATGTAATTTTTTTTGCAGACGGAAGTTGATGTTATTGACGACATTGATGAATATCAGACATTCCCTGGTTGGATCATTCTCATCTTCCGACTTGCCATTATGGTCTGGTTCTTGTACGAGCTGCGCTCAACCATGTTGGATGAAAACGATCGTCCCAAACTGCGCTTCTACGTCCATTTTGGAGCTGGGATTTTAGTCTGGTTTGTGTACCTCCCTGTCGTTGCCCTGATTGCACTTCAAATCTCTGCACTATGGAGGGCGAAACTGCTTCTAGGTACGTTGGTATTCGTGTATTTTTAGCTTTCGCACTATGTTTATAACAAAAAAAAGTGGGAGGTATTATAGTCGTTCCATCCGTCTGTCACCCACTTTTATAACCCAAACTAAAAATGCTGCAGGCTAGTGTGATACGTCAAAAAATTCAGCGCATCGAAAATTAGCTGACATTGAAAATCTCAGAAAAAAATCGAATTTGAAGTACTTCAATTATTAGAAATACCATGCAAAATTGATTGCTCATTTGAAAAGCATAAGAAGCCATTTTGTAAATGTTTAATATAGTATTAATACTGTGTTCGGCACCTTTTTTCTTGTTGAACACAAATGCTGTGTGGAAGCAGGATTCTGTTACAAACCTACTTGTATTATCTAAGTAAAGCAATCATCTTTATTTTTTAATAGCTGGTTGATCCTTTAATGGGATTTATTTGTTTTGTCAATCATTTATTTAGTCAAAACAAAATTTACTGCTGATGAGATGGTTGGTTTTGAGTTTGGTTATTTTAGATCCAAAGTAAAGTAAACAATACAGTTCTTTATAATTTTAAATTTAAGTAAAATTAGACTAAGCTTCCCCACTAAAAAAGTAACTTTCTCGAAGATGGAAGGGAAACGGTGCACCCCCAACTAGATGGCTGGATGTGGTAGAAAGAGACGTCAAGTGTTTGGAGTAAACCGATGGAGGGCCATTATCAGATGTAGTAAAAGTCTGACTTAGTGAAAGTCTATTGTATTAAGAGACATATGTTAACTTGCACATTTTTTATTCTGATTTTACCTTTCAAATTAATAAAAATAGTTTTTTCTTTAAAAAAAATCCCCAAAAAAGTTGTAAATTATTTATATTTTTGAAAAAAAAACCCCAAAAAAACGCCCGGGTTTTGTTGGGTTTGTGGGCGTGTCACAAACCCTGATTGTAGGGGACAGAGTCAGATGGAGGAGACTTGGAGAGACACATTGGCCTGTAACAGGCTGTAGTGTCAACGAAGAAGAAAATAAGACAGACGGCACTGAGCGTCACCAGAGACCCAATTGGTCGTAAAAAAACCTTTTATAATGAATGGTGACCTGGTGTTGTGGACAAATAAAGTTCAGAGGGAGAAGGCTTTTAAACATTTAATACAACTAACTACTGCACAAATTACATAATAGATTTTTATAAAAAAAATAAAGGTTCAGGACAACACAAGTCCTTTGGGCTTGAGAGTATGAGCAAAAGTGATGTCCTTGTTCGATTCAAATCTCCTTGGAAATAAATTTGTCTTGCCTTTATCATACAGGGATTAGTTAAAAGGATTTATAGGGTGAGAAATTTGAGGGACATATGTTTGGTTCTACTTCAAGATTTAACAGGATTCACATGCAAAGAGAAGTACTGTGTGCAAAAGTTTAACTTCCTTAAATGGGCTGTCGAAGTAAAGAAAGTTGAAAGAGTTCAGCTATATTAAGACTCACCACAAGCCAAGGATCATCCATATGCATAATATTTTAACCCGGGCTAAGGCGCAAGAAAATTACCATTGTGGATGGGCGCACAGTGAATGCCATACCCAGCCTTTTATTGGTGCTTTTTTCAGATATAAATGGTATTCTAAAAAAAATGTAACTAAACTAAAGTGGAATGTACCATTTTGTCAAAACTTTTTTTTATTTTGAAATTTTTTTGATCATTTGAAAATATAAAAAAATTCTTTTCATTCGACATCGACGAATCTTCATCAACTTCACTGTGTGTTGATGAATCAGTATTTCTATTCCATTCTAAATCTTCATTATCAAATAAACTTTATTTTATCAGTTAAAGTTCTCAAATGCTGCATTTCTTAATTCCAAGTCAGTTTTTGTGCCATTTTTATAGGACATCCAGGAAATTACACATTTAGAAATGGCTTTTCAACCCTCGCTGTCCAAGGTCGCGATCATTCATTCAACTATACCAAGAACCGTCCACTTTAAAAGAAAGGGCAGGAAGTATGCAGAACAAAAGGGAGGGGCGTGTATGACATATACTGAGTGCCTGTCTTGTGGTTAAACGTCTTTTGGCTAATTGATCTGTGTTTTTTTAAAGGTATTACTTCTAGTGCAGATTTCCTAGCCTATGCAATCATGGCCCATCTGCTGTGGCCTACAAGAAGTGAGCAGTACTTTCAGCTTGCTTCAGAATCGGATCCAGGAGAAGAACTTGAAGAGTTCAATGAAGCCCCCAACAATGTGCCCAGGCCCCAAAAGGTGTAAAGCGCTATCAAGAAGCTATTATACAATTTGTTGGTTTCATTGTATAAATACATTTTAATCCTATTTTTTTTTTGTTATCATATTCCTATATACTATTCCTATATTGCATGTTACATTGAAATTCTGGGACATAGCCATGTTTTTTAAATTGCAATGGGTTATTGAGTATAAAATTTTGAACATCGGGATACTCAATCAAAGTTATCTACTTATTGTTTATGTAAATCTCAATGGTTCATAGTTGAAAGCTGGAGGTTGCTATATAGTCTCTTAGTTACCCAATTAAAACAAGAAGTTCTTAAAGAACTAAAATAGCCTACTTTCCTGTTACTTAAATACTTACTGAAATTCTAATCGGGAAACAACTAGGTTCTTAACAGTAAATATCATCAACAACCGTTTCTACACTAGATTTATACATATTAGAAAAAAAATCGCTAAAGACAGCATCCAGCTATAACATAAACTTCTAAAAGCCAAAATCAACTATTTTCCTTAATATTCTTTCGCAAATTAACATAATATTATTTATAGTCTGCTCGATTCATTTGTAGTTCGAAGAATAATTAAATATTTATTAATAACAAAAGTAATGAAACTACTCCAAACTGCATTAAAAATATACGAAATGTAAATTAAAACTAAGCATAATTTTATGCAAAAAAAAATGCCTTGCCACTTTCTTGGTAAACAATTAATGAACAATCAAAGAATCACATTGTGCTACATTTTATGACGTCATTCCAAACTAATTTAAGAAAAAATTATTTTGCTTCAAATATTTTTAAATAAAGTTTCTCATGTCATTGTTGTATTGGCAACAGTGATTTAAATGACTCAAAATTGAATTCCAATGCTAATTCAATGTCAAATACATTAAATGTGTTTAATTTGTAACTTGATTTTTAAATTTGAGAGTCAAACGCAGTTTATAATTTTATTTTGACGATAAAATTATATTAAAATCTATGTATATTTTTATCTTGTGGCAAAACCATATGGTTTTAAATAATAGAAAGAGGTATGATTTTAGAACTTGAAAATTTGTTATGTCCTAGTTACAAATCAGTGATATATTTATTAGTTGTCATGGTACTATTGAACATGACTAAACTCAATTTGTTTCTTTCCAAAGTTTGTTATCCAAGCCGATAACAATCTGGAAGCTCCGCTTAATAATGTAAAATCTTAATATAGTTTAAGTAGAATATACTAGTGGTAGTACAGTATATGCTCAACTATAGTGATCACACATGTGTTTGTTTATGCTGGAAACTTATTGACACAATTGGACAGTCTATGGTGGATAATGGCAAGTTGTTATGCATTGTTTTATAGCATAAGGTTACTCAAAATGCAGAAAACAGTCCCTTTTAAATGAAACTAACCAGGCAATATTTGAGCTTGTAAGCTGAATTAAGATTGTAAATGGTGGTTAATCAGCAAGTTGTTATGCATTGTTATATAACATAATGTTACTCAAAATGTAGAAAACTGTCCTTCAACTTAACAACCTTCCGGCCTTAAATAAAGCTTACCAATTTTTTCGCTGGTCCATGTACATACCAAAAATTTATTATTCATAAAATAATGAATGTAATTATTAATTTAATCATAGGTTAAGTGAACTCTATGAAATGTTTCCTTTAACTAGCTTGTCTTTAGTACCAGTAAGTCCAATAGGAGTTCATTGTATTTTAAAAGATTGCATGTTCAGTTGCTGTTATTGCTACTTACATCAAGCGTTATGTGTATATGTCGTCAATGTATTTAATACAAGATGCCCATTATATTGTATTTATTTTTTTACATTTATTAATATTTTACCCTGAATTTTATTGCATTTTTATGAATTTTTAGCTAGTCAACTTTATTCAAAAAAAATTTGCATGTAAATATTTATATCATAATGTAAATCAGCCATTGCAAACTAATGCTGTGCATTAGTATCCTGTTACTCGCATTAAAATAAATAGTACATTACACAATTTATCCATTGTTATCCATTGTATGTGGCTGAGAGGTATTGCGTCTCCTCATTATAACCCCAAGTTTGCGGGTTCGAGTATTGGTTGAGTCATCAGATTATCTGGATGGGAAAATCGTGGGCACCCATCTTATATGATTATGTGGCTTGTAAAAGATCCCACTTTTCTTGGATTCTCTCGGCAAAATTAAATCTTGGCATACTTTAACATCTAAAGAAAACATAGATTTTCTTGCTATCTGAGCGTCAAAATTGGTAGCGATAGAGTCGCCTAGATGGTGCCCAAAAAAAATGGCTCTCAGTTCTGGGGAATATGTCAAGTCTGAAAAGGCTTAGCCCCCAATAATGCAATCCCATTGGGAAAAAAATACTAAAGCAGCTAATATTATTACTTTTTATAATTGATATTTTTAGTTAATCCATAATATTTCTTAAATTTTGAAAACTCCCCGTTTTATTTCAGAATATGTTTGAATTATATATCTATATTACCCTATATTTTTATTTTAAGATAATGCTAATTATAAATCCAAAAATAATTCATTTAAATTCTTTAGCTAACATAAAAAAAACTTAAATGTGTTGCTAATAATTCCTAAAAAAAACAGGAAAGTTACTGCTTTAGTTATCAGAAATAATTGCTTTATTGAACCCTAAATCTAGAAAAGCAATAGACATAGAATAAATTCCAAGTTAAGCTTTTCTAAAGCTATAATACCTGTATTGAATATAAATCTTACCAATAAATTTAAAATGCTTTGGATAGGAACATGAACAATAGTTTTAGTCAGCATGCTATTAGTATTGTAACTTGTGTGACATTTAATAGAAATGAATTTCAAACACTACATAAACACTTTTATTATTTTAAGTATAAAAAAGATTTTTTTACCTCCAAAATTGATTATATAAGATGTTCACCATAATAAAAAAAATTAGTTTATTTATTTTGTTCGATTTTTGAGTTGAATATTTATTTAGTGTTACTGATCAATTTTCCTATGCATATTTTAGAATGTTTCATTTCATTTTATATTGGAATCTGCGAATTTTCAAAAATCTCTAATGTATGTTAAACAAATATACTTTCCTATTAAATGTAAACTTGCCCAAATATTTATTATTTTACTGATTTTAATGAAAAATTATATTTCTTGTTAGTTTTTAACACAAAAGAATATAAACTTGTGTTAGATGTTAAGAGCGATCTCATTATTTTCTATGTATCCTAATTTGAATAGTTTTATTTAAAGAGAAATACACTTAGCCATTGAATAAGACAAAATACTGAAAAATACTTTTTATGATTTTATCATGATTTGTAAAGTATTTTTTTTTATCATTTATTATATTTTTGAGTTTTTCTAATCAGTTTAAATTGTGTTTTGGTATTAAAAAATAGTATTTTTTTATTGTTTTTAAATTCTTCACATTTTTTGTAATTATAGTATTTTTAAATGTAAATTGCTTAAACATTCATTTATCCATTCCAAATTTGATAATAATCGATTGCATTTTTTAAAAAATTTTATTGCAAAGAAATAGTATTAATATTTGTATGTTAACTGGTTTACATTTATTATAATTTTTAATGTGTGCAATCAATGGCCATTGTCTTGATATTTTAAAATATATATATTTATTTTTTTCATTTGTTAAATTGTTTGTATTAATACTTCCTATTTTAGTTATTGTTAGTTACATTTTTGTCATTTAAATGAAAGGTTTGTAGCATCAATCAACCATGTATTATTTATCTATTCCAATTTTTTAAATGAGTGATCATATTTTTTATAATTATTTTAATTGCAATAACATCTGTTAAATGTAATTATTGAAAGTAGTTTGTTCTCTAATTTATAACAAGTAAATATGTAACTCATTTAAGAATTATTCAAATTTTATCAATAAAATAAATATAAACTCATTGAATTTTTATTTATTTAAGAAGCAATTTTTGAAATATTTTTTTTAAAAAGCATGCATACAATTAATTAAACTTTAAATGACTAACAATATTATTGCTATAGTACCTACCTATATAATGTAACTGCTATATTAATTTCTTGCATTTTTTAAACCAACGAAAACTATTTAAACTATGATTGACAGAGAAGTGCAACCAGATATTTTTTCTTTTTTAGGGGGTGGAATTTTAAAAAAATGCTATTTTTTAAGCCAGTTAATTCAATTGAAATGAATACTTAACATTAATTATGTAATTAAATTTATTTTATTATACTATTCTTAAGGTAACTAATTTTAAATGGTGTGCATATTTCGGCTTGTTAATGTTTTGAGTATTGAATGCCTAATGTATTAAATAAATTAATGGTTTTATTCATTGAATAACAAATAAAGGGTGTTCAACCATAAAAGTGCAATTTTCTTCTGTTTTTATTGCAAAATTGAATTTATTGAAAAAATTTTATTGCAAAATCCGAGTAAAATTAACAATAGTATAAGTAAAGGCCCAGCCAGCTTGAATAACGGATTTCATTTACAAGTGGGAGGGGGGCAAAATCTTCAACATGAGAAGTGAAGCTTATAATGTTCTCAAAATAATTAATTAGAAATAGATATTAAAAAAGATATATTTCGAGTGCTTCATAAAGAGGTCTCAACATTTTAAAAGCAAATCCCTTGATAACTGTTGCTCCTAGAATATACTTTTACTCAACTGACGCGGGAGGGAGAATGCGAGATCATATAATTTCTCGAAATGTTATACAACTTGCGTGAGATTTATGGCTTACTAACTGCAAATGGGCTTCCCTGCAAGTGCTTAAAAAAACTTTATGAAAGTGGTAATTGTTTATGGGAAACAATTGTCAGGAATATTTCGACTGGTACACGCTCTCGTCCATTATTTATATGATCTATATTCACGTGATGATTAGGATTTCGGTAACCATTTTTATTCTTTATACGAATACGAAAAGTATTCTGGAGGCACTTTTGATTTTTTTTCTCTCCAATATTATAACTTTTGTGTTTTATACCCTTTAAAAATTCCTTTCACGGGTACTGGGGGCCAGGCCACACCATTAGTATTTGAAGGGTTATGACCTTTTCTAACCTTAGGTTGTTTTCGGTTGGAAGTTAGAATTTTTTTAAATCTAAAAACTGTTTTCTTCCGGGAATATGCCATTTCTGCTCTTCAGGGCCGGATTAAGCAGTGTCGGGGCCCGTAGGCAGTTGATTTTGACGGG
This sequence comes from Oedothorax gibbosus, assembly GCA_019343175.1. NCBI lineage: Eukaryota > Metazoa > Arthropoda > Arachnida > Araneae > Linyphiidae > Oedothorax > Oedothorax gibbosus. The sequence goes on along the minus strand of CM033274.1, from coordinate 32,537,646 downwards.
GCCCCCTTGGCTCCCCCCCCCCCCCCCCCCCCCCCTATCCAAATTTTTAAATTGTGTAACTGTTGTTAATTTGTTTTACATAAATTTTGGTATACTATCATGTTTGTAAAATAGGAATTAATTTATGAATACCAATAAATCTAAATTCTGACCAGATATAAGCAATTAAACACAAATTTAAACAATTACTCACGAAACACTATCTATGTCCATAAAAATATAAAAATAGTGCACATTAAAGCGAAATATATATTTTAACGAAAGCTCAACTACACTGCTCAAAAAATTCGAGGGCCACTTTGCGTACTTTTGTTAACCCTTTCAATTCGAACTTTTTATTTTCTATTCTAAAAATGTAAAATTTGTAAAATAGATTCATTATGCATCCAGAATGAAATGGTAAAAAAATAGGAGGGAAAAATCTTAATTTTTTGACTAAAATTTAAGGTGAAAAAATTGGAATTATAACTTTTGAATAAATTATACAATTTTTTCAAAACTTTATTTGGTTAAAAAAAAGTTATATTCAATTTTTAAACATCTACAAGTGCAATCGTGAAGAATTTAGGGTCCATTTATTTCATATTTTTTTTTATAGTTTTGTTTGCTTTGAATTATCGTCACTCGTCACACTTGAGCTACACGAGGGCTATTGGCGACGGGCGTCATAATTTAGAACCACTAAAAATTTTTTAAAGTGAAGTCTTTTTTTACCATGTTTTCATACTTTTTAATTAAAAAAAAATATTTAATTCTTCAAAAGGCATGGTTCTTCCACCTAACGATAAATAAGTGGGAGCTCAACTTAGTGAGAAAAATGGGGGATTCGGATTTTATTTTTGGAAAGTGGAGGTGACGATTCCCAACCATCCCTACTCACGGAAAGTATTTTTTTCGACAGCCTATACCCCTCACCTCCACACACACACACCACATTATAAATATTATCTTGTATTTTGCGGTGTTAAATTACTTTCAGCTGAAAGTGGGGTTATTTTGGAAAATAAAATTTCTTATGAAAACTAGATTATATTACTGTTTACCTATGTACCTTATAAATTTTTGTACCTTATGATTTTTTATAAAATAAATGTTGCTTGCAAATGGGCTTTACATTTTCCAAAAAAATATGATTTTGTCACATTTTGGGGAAAAAAAAGCATTTTACTCCTTCGTATACAACCCTGTAGGAGAGGGGTGTGAAAGCTGCAAAAATAGCCCCTTATAACGTATTTCGCAGAAGACAGTGGTAATTGTATCCGACCATTTTTATTGCCTCAGATAACGTTAACTTCTCTTGGGGCATTACCACGTGTTGTGAGGTTGGTGTGAGTCTGAGGCCCCTTTTAGGGTTTGTGGTGACGTGTTGTGTTTGTTTTTCAACTCGAGCGATGAAATTCCCAACTTCCAAAAAAAATAATCTCTTTTCGGGAACTAAAACGTAAATTCCGAGGGGGTCCCTTGTGACTTGGAAGTTGCGGGGCCCCTAAAATGTGCGGGGCCTGTAGGCGACTGCCTACCTTGCCTAATTGGTAATCCGGCCCTGCTGCTCTTATATATAATGTTTCGACACGACATGTTTCACTTTCGGAGCAACGCATTGTCAAAACTTAAAAGTATACAATTAACTGTCAAACTGTCTTTGTTACTTGATCTATCACGAAAATGTATAGTAAGTTTGCTATACACATCAAGTTTTGATGAAGTGGAATATTGAACCGTTTGTCCCTTGTCAGGTGTGACACAAATCATCAAATTATAAGATCGTTCGCTGAAGTGGTGCATTTATTTGCAACCATTATCATCAGACCATTGTGCGGCTCAGGTGCTACATTTCTTTAAACAAACTGTTTATTTTGTCTAAATTTTGAAGAATTCAAATTGTTTATATATTATTTAAATGAAAATTTAAAATTTACGGCATATTTGAAAGTCTGTTTTTCGAACAATTTTTTTATTATTAATATTAGCAAAGCAGCCGAAAGTCACCGCAGCTTTGAGAACTAAAAAAAGTTGACTTGACTGCTTATTTTTCGTTCGTTTGCAAAAGTTTGTAATTAATATTTATACTTTTTGTGATAATTTGAGCTTTATGTGTAATTATTCTTAATCTTGAATATCAAAAGTCAGTTTTGGTTCATATGTTTCTGAAAAGTTCGTCTTATTAACTACCATATATCGTGATTTTATGTTGCGTGTTTCACAGCAGGTAAGCATTACAAATGGCCGAAAGATTAATTCGAGTGTTTGGTGATTTAAAAAAAAAAAAAATAGAACAATTTCTCACAGAAAAAGTTATTTATTTAGTCTTTAAACATTTAAATGTGCGCTTTGGGTTGCATGCGTTGTTTTGTCTTTCGTTGATCGTTCTATGAGTAGGTACAACTTTTCACCATATGATCCTTGTACCCCAACATTTCGATCGAACTTTTTAAATATAATTTATTCTTAAAAGGAAAAAAAAATCATTGTTTATATTTTTTCTTTAAAAAATTCAATGTTAGTATGTGTTTTAAATGTTTTCGATAAAAATTTTCGTTGTTTTTTAAATCTGGCTAAAATCAATAAATTTTAGTTCGTTCTATTATCATTGCAACATTGCTTGAATATTGAAACTGCAAATCCCGAATCAGGGCTCAAAAGGTCCTTAAATCTGTTTTATTAAAAAAAATGGAGTTTGTGAGGCTATACATTTGTATTATCAATAGTATCAAAAGCTCAATAGTAAATGTGTATTAATAAATATACAAAGCAAGAAATTTGTTTACTTTTGAACTGTCTTACAATGCTAGCTTCGTTTTTGTTTTAAATGCTTTTTTTCTTAAGAAGTTTTCATTAATAACAACGAAATATCTTTTATTTATTCCAATGTTATTCAGCATAGGAAGTGTTTACAATGACTGTTTAAAAAATATTTGAATTCGTCATGCACACTGTTAATAAAGTGAAAAATAATAAATAAAATATGTGTGGGAATTTTATTCTTATTAATAAACAGCTCAAGAATTTTGAAAATTCTTCATTAAAAAATTGGCTGCATTTTTGAAAAAGTTTCTACGCAAACGACCCATCCAGTTAAATTACCAACTCAATTGAAACTGCATAAAAGTATTGTAAACTGGATAGCTATCTAAAGTCTTTACAATCGAAGGTCAATAAAATTGCAACTGATAACGAGATCAGGTATGCAAGTACAAGAAAATTTGGCTGTGTTAATGATCTGTTTGTCAAAGGAAAGATCAGGAGCCGGGATAGTTGATAGAAAAGATTGGGTTGCCAAGAGCATTCATTAAAATAATCTTAATCCTTTTTTTAAACATTATTAATCATTAAATTGATATTTCGATCATAAATTTTATAACATACGGAAGTTTAAATTATTTCAAAATGTTCAGTTTTTATTGCAATGTCTCTTTGTATGTCAAAGATTCATCACACTAGAATCATATTCCACTCTCCAAACAATTTACATAAAAAATAATTCAACTGTAATGAGCTATCTGTTAATATGCTTCAATTACTAAAAATTTTCAGCATACACTGTTTTTGATCTTTTGTCACTATATGGAGGACTTTTTGTTAAGGTATGGAAGCGTGCATAATGAAATTCCAAAAACAGTTTTTCAGGTTTGGAGCCGGGCATCGCCCAAATAACTGCCAACCTATAAACGGCCTGTGCAGCCAAAAATGTCTGACTAATAATACCCCGTGTAGAGGGAGTGTACGTTAAATATCCTCCTCTAAGTCCCAACGCTGCGTACGATGTCTCCCTTAATGGTTGCGTTGGGCGCCTACTCGGGTGTCGGCTCGTCACTTGATTGTGGTTCTAAAATAGGACGCCCGAAGTTAATAGCCCTCGTGTACAGCGTGTAAAATAAGCGGTATCGCATCGCGAAACGCGACACCCAAATGAAAACTTGCGATAGCGATTTAGCTTTGTATCGCATTTAATTGCGATACTCACATAGCATCTCCGTTTGTCATAACCATGGTGTTTTTGCAAACGATTCGAAGTCAGATCGCTTCAGTTCAGTTGTCTAAGTCATGGAGCTCTATCTCAATTCGAATCCGTTGGCCGCTTTTCGGTCGGGCAGGGAAGCATCTCAACTCCATACCAGACTGGAAGTGAGTAGCGAAAAGTGTAAAACAAACCGCCGATAATCGCGCCAGAGCCCAGAACAGAAAGATTTAGCGAGATTTCCGATTCGTTATTATTTGTGTTGCAAAAATCAACGAAAGTAAAATATGGTGGTTCAGTTACGAACTGTTAAAAACTGGATCACGTCGTTGAATCCGAATAATGAGTGTGGCTGAAGTACAAATCTAACGGTAACATTGTTACTAAAATAATGTGCTCTTTATGTGCAAAGCACATAGATAACTTAAAATGTCAAAAAAATTCAACGCATCGCTAATCAACGGAATTAACGGTGCGTCGATAAAGATGGACAATACTCAAAAGTGCTATGCATTAATTAAAAATTGCTACACACAAATACTTTGGTGTAGCAGAACTGCTATACACACAAAAAAAAGTATTTTACACGCTGCTCGTGTAGCTCTAGTGTGACAATAATTCAAACAAACCCAAAACAGTTTTTTTTTAAACACAGAACTTTGGAACAATCTATAGTCGTTTTAATCGCAACTCAATCTTCGAAATCACTTTCTTCCCCTACCTTTCCATGAAACGGTGGAAGCATTGCTGTTTCGTTTCCACCCCCCCCCCCCCCCCATCACACTTGGGTTTGGGCTGTGTAGAAAGCAATTGAAGAGTCCAGCTGATGAACTCTCTAATAGGAATCTTCCCCATATCAGATCTGCTTGGCGAGCGTTGGCGACAGGAAACCGGTTTCTCCCTTGCTTCTCTCTTGGTACAAACATGGGGTCTGGCATGAATCGGGGTTGCTGCGAAAGAAGCAAGTGAGAAAACGGTTTCCTTACACCAGTTAAGGCGACGACTCGCTATCGTCGCTAAAGAGACCTGATGCAGTCAGATTCCTATGTAATAAAGGGGTTTCCCATGTAGTTTTCAATTATGATTATCTAACAGCAGAACCTCAAACAGGATATTTTTAGAACAGCAACGCTCATGCTGTTTCTTAGAAAACCACACGAGGGAGTAAGGAGATAAAGTGTTTTTGAAGCTTGCATTGTAATCAGAAGGAGTATAGGGTATAGTAATCAATCTTTTAATGTACATGTTTTTTGTTTTTCAGATGGCCAGTCAGTAAAGATATATAGCTATAAGCTCATTCAGTAGTTACATGGTTAGTTATTTGAGTTCTATATTTCAATAACATTGTTTTTTTTATATGCACTATGAAACCTAATGCAAAAATAAATTGATCGCTTTAACAAAACCTTAAATTTGTTTATGCTTCCTTATTCTTTTGTTTAAGTTTAAGTTATGATCATTTATTGAAGCGTTAAAAGTCATAGATTTAATAATTAGATAATTATTTTATTTACATAAATCCATGTGTAGTTTTTTTTTTATCCTGTTAGTTTCATTAGCATGAAGGATTAAAAGCTCCTTAAATTTCAATGCATGTAAACAAAAAAAAAAATAAATTCTGTAGACATCTTACCTAATATTATAAAAATTTTATATTTATGCTTTGGTGAACACAAATTGATTTTCTTATAGTGTAATATTACAGAAAATATATTTTATGCAGTTGATATCTTGACTATTTGTAAATATTTAATTATTTTTGAAAATAAGTAGTTATTTTAAATGCTACTGAGTTTGGATGTTATGTTAACCCTTCTTATAATAAATTCCATATAAAATTTTTAAAATTACATTATTAGGGTCCCTGTTAAGCTTGGTTAGTTGGTTAAAGTTTTATATCAGGATCTCTCCTTGAAAGTGGTACTATAGTCCATTCGCCAAAATGTGATAGCTTAAGTACACAAAAGCATGTGATATTTGGCGATATTGGTATATAGATTTTATAAAAAGTGACTACACATACGCTTTTCTATCCCATGTTTTTTTAACTAGGTTAACATTGCACCAGGTTAGAACTTTCTAGAACTACTGTGAAACTCATGACATTCATAATAATTAAGTCAGTGCAAAGTTATAATAACTACTTCGAGACGGCATTTATTTAAAAAAAAAATATTTATATTTTATTAATTTCTATGGTAATTGTTTTTAAGAAATTGAAGTTAGGGTTTCAAATGCCAATTGTTCCAAAGAAACCTAGCTACAGCAAAGAGAAATTAGACCTATAAATTAGACAGCTTGTCAATTTAGTAAAAACAGTGAAAATGTTTGGTGATAGTATGGCAACTTCTTTCTTATGATACAACTTTTGTCGAATGGACATGGTTCTTTACTTTGACTACTTAATGTTAACGCCTCTATCCAGACCCCTTTTTATGTGCACAGTAGTGCAGTTCTTTGTGTTTTTGCAAAGTTTTTCGGTTTTTGGTTTGTCCCCTATCATTACCTTCTGACCCAGTAATTTTTTCCTACTTCAAACCATTGGAGACCAATATTAATGGTTTTGCTGGCATGCATAGAATGAGATACATATTTTTTTTAATGATGTCAGCAAGTTATGTATCTAAAATTTACAAATTTAAATAAATTTAAAATATAATATAATTCTATTGTCTTCACTTTTTTATGAGTTTAGAGCCTAATATAATAATTCATAATTTTAGCTTCCATTAAAAATGTTTAAATACACACTTAAAAAATTATTTTCTAGCTATTTTTGTTAAAAATAAGAACATTGTTTTTAATAAGGACCTTATTTATAGTTGTTTAGGGCCTCTTCGCATGTTTAAAAAAAAATTGTATGAGAGAAATTTTAACATCATGACGTGTGCAATTTTGCAAATACTTGGTCATCACTGTCCATTAATTTTTGTATTTTAAGGTATTTTTTAAAGTATGTTTAACCATGATATATTCCCTAATTGAAAGTTTTCATGCCAATTGAATAATACATTCCTAACCTTTTGTTTGAGCTCCAATATTTCTTTAAGCCTCTTTTATACAATTATTGCACAATAGCGTGCAGGTATTACTTTGGTAATGCTTGAAAGTAACATCTTTGTTTTCATTTGCATGAAGTAAATTTATTTAAATATGATTAATTAAGAAATATACCAGTTAATTTAAGAATAATTAAGTTTTGAAAATGGTTTTTATTTTTATTAATTTTTATTATCTGCACAGATTTGTCAATTTTGACATAATCTTTATAGTTATAAAAGATTATTAATATGCCTTATGATTGTTGTATAGGTATGAAAATTTTCTTTTATGACATTATGCAATACTGTTAATACTATAGCTGTAAAAATATCGATATTTTTTTCATGAAATCTTATGGTAGGAATCCCGACTAGTTCACTATTGAAGTAGTATACATACTATGCATCTCTGCTTTTAAGGTTTATGTTAGCGTGCACACTACCTTTTAGCAGCTTTTAGATTTTTAATATTGATCCCCTGCTCAACCGCTTTATACCCCTGCAGTTATACGAAAGGTCAAACATTTTTTTCTCTCTGTTTCGTTCAATGATGTCCAGTTTAATAACCAACCAAACTTTGCTAGGAAATAGAGGAAAAAACCACCACGCATCCGACGATACGACTAATTATCCTGTTTGGTAAGGGTTAAATCTGTTGCCTTGCTTTGTGTTCTTAGATTGAATATACAGTCCGCCGGTTGCTTCCATGGTATCTTTTGCATGCTTTCCATATGTGGTGTTTGCACTGTCACTTTTCGTGCTTCTCAATTTCTTCGATTTTGTGTGCTTGATGTCACTTTACTTTTAACGTATTAAGGGAGAAATAAATGTGGGTTACCAAACTGAAATGCCTCTGCGAATCTAATGTAAAAAAAATAGTTTTCTAAGCCATATTACTCCGGCTGTATTCAATATTTTTACAAGTGATTTTTTATGTCATAAATGTAGCTGAGTTACAGGGCTCTATAATCCCTCTTTTTTTTTAAAATGGGTTCAGAAATTTTGTTGTAAAATTAGTTATATTGAAAATTAAAAAAATATATATATTCAAACCCATTTCAAAAAGTGGGATTGTAAGTCAGCCATTTATAATGTTTAAAAAAATGTTTGTAAAAATATTCAATACAGCCAGAGTAGTGTGGCTTAGAAATTTTATTTTTCCATTGGATTAATTAAACCAATTAATGCATTTAAATTAACAAAGAGACACCTAGGTCTGGAGACCCACATTGATTCCCCCTTAAGTTTCAGATGTGTTATTTTCGTCTTCCATTTGACTATCGTTGTGAAGTTCAATCTTTTTTGGTGTTAGTTTACTAATGGTGTAAGTTGTCTGTAAGCTAACCCATATTGCTTATTTTTATGTTTCTTGTGAATGATTCAAGTGAGTATTTGGTGTTGAAAACATTTAATATATATATATATATAATTTTATGAATTTTTTTATATTGTACTTTGCTTGTAGTCATTGCATTTACAGTTATGTAGATTAATTATGTATATGACTGTATTATGAAAAGCTAAACATTGATTTTTACCTAACTGTGTACATTAATATCATGGTTCTAATGGCATTTATATACTTATTCAAACCTTAAGAAAAAAGTATGTCATTTTGATTTATTAAAAAAAAGTTAATAAATAAGTTGGGGGAAAATGTTTTTTGAATAAGTAATTAGTACAAGTCAATGTTTTCTTCTTTTACAACTGTATGAATTATGCAATAAGTTGTTTAATTTTCAGTGATTCAAAAACTAATTTATTGTCAGAGTTAATTACGAGTCTTCATATATGAGATTTTTTTTTAAATATTATGGAATGGTCATTCCACGAAGTAATACAAATACAAAAATTGCCAACCAACAACAGGCCAGAGGCTCAGCAAGGTTGGTCCAAAATAAATCCAATACTTTACCAGTTTCCAATGACTATCAAGATTCTTCTTAAAATCTTTTACTCTCTTCGAATATGCAACATAATCTGGTAAAGCATTCCACTCCTTGACAACTCTTTTGTAAAAATGTTTTCTTACTATTTACTTTACTAATTACTAATTATTTCTTACTAATTCTAAAGCTCAATTTATTCAATTTCTGATCATGTCCTCTGGTCCGGCTATTTAAGGTAAAACCTAAGCCCTCCATGTCTCCCTGTTTTATGAACTTGAATAACTGAATTAAATCACCCCTATCTCTCCTATTTTCCAGGGAATACATGTTTAAAGATCTTAATCTTTATAATCAGTACCAGATAGACCCTTAATCATTTTTGTAGCCCTATGCTGAACTTTTTCAAGCAACTCTATATCTTTTCTGGGGAAGGGAGACCAAAACTGAACAGCATATTCCAGATGTGGCCTTACCAATCCTCTATACAATGGCAAAATAATTTCCTTAGATTTAGAAGTGGTACTTTTTCTAATATATCCCAACATTTGATTGTCTTTCTTACTTGCTTCAACACACTGTTTACTCATTTTGAAATCATTGCTCACCAAAACTCCTAAATCTCTAACAAACTCACTATCTTGGATACTTTCTCCCTGTAAAACATAAGAATGTTTAACATTGTTCTTACCCAAATGCAAGGTTTGGCATTTGTTAACACTGAACGACATGCCCCTCCTTGAAGCCCATTCTGTAATTTTCGTAAAATCATTTTGTAACTGCTTGATTTGCTCAACAGAATTTATTGTACTCGTCACTTTTAAGTCATCTGCAAAAATACTTAACTTGCTATTCAACCCCCAGCTGATATCAGCAATAAACATAATAAATAAAATTGGCCCTAGTACAGAGCCCTGAGGCACTCCACTTACTACTTTATTCCAATCAGAGTAATTACCATTAATGTGAACCCTTTGTTTTCTATTGGTCAACCAATTTTTAATCCAACGGACCTTGGCGATCCCTAACCCAAATCTTTTCAACTTAAATAACAAAGCTTCATGAGGAACTTAATCAAAAGCCTTTTGGAAATCCATGTAAATAACATCAACCATATTACCATTATCAATCTCTTCTGTAACAATGTCATAAAATTTTAAAAGATTAGTTGTACAAGACCTACCTTTTAATTTCTAAAGCCATATTGATTACCTGAAAGCAAATTATTAGTTTCCAAAAAAGTCATTATACACATTTTCAACAGTGTTTCAAAAACTTTACCTAAAACAGATGCAAGACTAACTGGTCTGTAATTACCCGGATCAGATTTAGGCCCTTTCTTGTACAATGTTGTAATCTGTTAGTAATTAATAAATTTCAAGAAAAATACTCTTTGAAATTAGCCAATGTCATAAAATAAGCTTAAAAAATTAGTTAAACTAAAACAGACTTATTTGGTGATCTTTTGTTGTCGACTTAGTTAAATTATTAGTATCAGTAGTCTTTTTATTTACTAAGGTACAGATCTATTAATCATTTTTTAAATAAAAACTTTTATCCTTTTTCAAGAAGCCCTAGCGACTAACAATTTCATGTACAATTGTTGTTTTTAGTAAATAGCTCATAATGGTTTTTATACTAATCCTCATGTTTCTTTATTCAGAGTTGGATTTGAAATGCTCCACACTTTTGCTTTAAAAGCTCTAACAGTATTTTGTGGTTAGACAAGTTCTAATTGGTAAATCTCAAACCTACAATTATCTTCAATTTTCGATGTGGTATAGCAAGTGTGTTTTATTAAAAGCTGAAATGCATGCCTCTTCTACGTACAGAGCCCATTATGGTCATTTGTGGGATCTTGTTATTTATATAACATTAGCTAAATTTGTATCCATTAATAAAGTGTTTTTTTGCATAACTTTTCTTTAATATTTTACTTGTGATTTGAAACAAAAAAAAGAGTTGCAGTCTATGCATATTTTTGATCTAAAGTACTTATGTGTGCTAGTATATTTTGTGTTAATTGAAGCATGTGGTAATTTTACACTGTTCAGATTAGCTTATGCCTGCATTTCATTTTTGTGTATGTTTATATCATTGCTTGTACTTTATTAACAGGGAGAATTTTTAACTGTAGTCATTTTGCACATTGGCTAAGTAGTATAGGGTATGTCAATTATTGAATTATCCATTCTCAAACTATGTGTGACTAATTTTCTTTTCACTTTCAACACTTATGTGTTTTCTATTTCTTTTTGTATATGTATACTCCATTCTTTTAGAGGTTCCAGTTTCTACCTTACAAAGTAATGTAATTTGTGATTATGAAATTCTTACCTTTATATTCTGTGTTCCTTTTCTTTGGGAGTGTCAAACCAATTTAATGAATCATATCAAATGTAAGATCAACCAATTTTTTTATATCCAAAACATCAACCAAATTTTTTATAAAAAATTAAGACTGTTTTGAAAGTAGAACAATATTTCAAATTTTCTCTTTTGACTTAATTTTCAATTGAAAAAAAGTTACAGGCTTGCTTTTTTTAATCATAACTTAAAGTGTGGACAACTAAGTTATTAATATTTAACATTATCTTAAATCATCAAATTGACTTTAAGCAAAAGATCTTTGTCTAGTTTTCTCCATCTTTAAACAAAAAGCAGGGTATTTAAAATGTACTTGAACACAAAGAGTAGCAAGGCTAAAATGTTACCATTATTACAATAGTATATATTTTTAATTGGTGTAGATGTTTGTGAATCGAAATTTAGGTTATTTTGTGTTTGACACTCCTTCTTTTGTGTAGATATTTATTTTACTTCAATTTGTTTTATTCATGATGCCTAATTAAGTTTTAATGTTTTATATATTTTATATAATAGTTGCCATGTTGAATATGTTTAAACTTTTATATACAATACATCTTTTCTTTTAATTGCTTTAAGTAATCATAGATACATTTAAGTGCACTTCCAACATTTGTATTAGAAATTTGTATTCTATAACTTTATGTTAATAGATTCTTCAACTATATCACCTTTCTTTAACAGTATTTAAGTCTCTCTAAAATTTAGTTGTATTTTTCAGTCATTTGAAGCGAGTGCTTTTAGTCTCTTTTAAAGAAAATCAAAATTATTTTTCTTGCTTATTGCGTCCTAAGAAAATGTTTGCCTTTCAGTTTTTTCCATTGAAATTCATTAAAGCTGTGCCGAAGATGTCATTTCCTCCGGGCCCGCCTTTACCAATACATGGCATGCCACCAATGCCCCCTATGCTTCCACCACCATATGGTGTACCACCTTTAGGTATGTACAACAGGATTTACAAAAAGCCAAGTCATTCTTAACCGGGATTTGAAATTTAACGATCACCACTAGTTGCAAAATGCGACCAAATCCGGCTAATAACCCAAAAAGTCACTATAAAAAAAAATTCTCAATCTCAAAATGTCAACAGACTCTCTTCTGTAAACCTAAAATCACAAATCTCTGGCGATACAAAAATTGGGATACTCCGGTGGTCGTAATATCTAAAAACTCTGGTGATCGTAAATTCCTAAACTTTTGGAACTCAAGCAGCTAAGCAATTGTGTAACTTGGGTGATTCTGTACTTGCGCGACTACGGCCATCTTAAAATCATTTTGAGTCACTGCCAGAAGTCAAGGTTTTGTGGATAAATTACATAAAAATAGCATTTTTCCCAATAAATATTTTTCTCAAATTGCTCCTTGAGAATGTACATTTGCTTCCAGTTTTTTTAAGTTAGTAGTGCAGATTTGCTCCTAAACTTTTCAATCCAACTTCTAACACTGTTCCTAACATACAGATTTTTAACTTGAAACTCAACAAATAAAGTCCATTTTATTCGCTAACAGTTTTATTAGGTAAGTTAACCCTCGGGGATCTGAGGGATAAGCAAATTGGGTGAAGTGTAAATTTGTTTTCACTGCAAAAATAAAATTTAAATTTTTAATTAAATATTTAATGTCTTAAAATTTGTTTACATTTTATTTCTGTAGTAGATGATTATGAATGATTCATACTTCAAATTTTAAAATTTATAAACTTTTAAAAATTATGTATGTTGCTCGAAACCGACTGTCAGGTGACGGGTTTATACGTTCGTATCCCTCAGTCCGAGGGTTAATAGAATTTTTTCATAATAACAATTTTAACTACTTTTTTTCCCCTCACTGTTTTTTTCTTTCTTAATTAATTGTGTTAGTGTTGTATAATGTCATTTCAACCGTTTGGACGATGTATTAATTTTAATACCCCACAAAATTCGGCTCTATGAAGTTTAATTTAATAAACAAATAAAAATACTTTTGAATTTGTTTAAAAGAATTTTCGAGATTAGTCTAATTTCTTTATTTTATGTATAGTAGATTATCCAGCGATAGGTAATTTACTATTTTTATAAATCTAAATTATCAAAGGCAGTTCATTTTCTTAAAATTTGCTTTTCTATGACTTTGCAATTTATTAGAATAATCTGTTAATTTATATTATTATTCATGAGTACACATTCTCATAACTAGTAAATCTTTAAATGTATGGGGATTTTTTATTGTTGAGTATTTTAGGAGCTACTATATAAATTTTATAATGTATTTAATTAATTTTTAGGTGGTATGATACCCATGACTGTTGGAATGATGCCAGGACCAGTAAGTGCTTAAATGTTTTTTAGTATTTTATTTCCCAATATTTTCCTTTCAAGACTACAAAGTTTCAATTTTCATTTAAAAAAACGGTTCTTTTAAAAATTTAGATGATGCCACAAACAGTAAAATTATTTATTATATACCAAGACTTTGCAAATAAAGATAACACGCACAAATTTACTTTTATTTAGGTTATAATTGGGTCAATTTTGGCATTTTTGTTTTTACAGAATAAATTGAAAATTATATTTAAATAAATGTTTATTTTATATGGTTTTAATAGATTCACTACAATAAATTTCCGTTACAACGAATTCCAAGGGACCAAAAAAGTTCTTCGTTATAGTGGATTCTTCGTTAAAACGGAATTGCATTAAAAAAATAACATTTTGTTAAATTTGAAATACTACAAAACTCAAAAATATGCAACACTTTCATTAATAGACAAGTTATAATATTTATACTTTCAATAAACAAGTACTAAATAATATAACTAAGTATTAAAAGTTTGAGAAGGCTGTGTCCACATCTTGAAACTGTGCGGTATCCAATATTCTTTGTCAATATTCTTTTCCTACTCAGCCCGACAACTGCAATTGCGCTTCTATTTTATTTAGGTCTTTCAAAAAGGTTGATAAAGTTGAAGGAGAGATTATAAATTTTTTTGCAACATCCGATTTTTTTTTATCCTTTATCAAAATCCATTATAGTCATCTTTTCCTCTAAGGAAAAATGTTCTCGTTTGCCATTTCTAGAATGAGACAGTAAGTCAACCACAACCAACACTAGAGAGAATAGAAGTGAAGAAAAATGCAGAACGAAGGAGTCCACCCTTTTCCCTATGGTTACAAAGGTTGAGTGTGGAACAAACCATTAGTCAATTTTAAAAGTGTCTTCAAGGAATAACTTTCTGTGACAGCAAAGCCGACAGTCTTTTTCATTCTTAAAGACTTCCTTTGTGACAACAATAAAAGCAACGCCCATGTGCAGTTGTGCACATGTTTTCAAATTCAATCCCAGGAACACCATAATCTCACAAGTGTCATAATGTCAGGCTATCATTATAAAATTCTAAAGGGGATTGTACTGGCCACTATAGATGCTTGGGTTTGACCCATTGAATAGCAATTTCGGGCTTTCTTGGAAAGGGGCGTTAGGGGGGCAGATTAGCAAAAGATTAGAGGTACGGTGATCCTCCCCCCCCCCCCCCCCTTCTCCTTCCATTTAACAACAATGATAAACAAACCTGTTTAAAACTTGTTTGGTACCTTTTCAAAATAGCATAAACAGAAAAGTGCGAGTTGCCAAAGAAAAAATCCTTCGTTATAATGAAACTTTGAGTTTTAGTTATTTCGTTAAAATGAAATTTTTTAAAACTGTTATTCTTATGGGATTTCAAAAGGGACTGGGGATTTATTTCGTTATACTGGATATTTCGTTGTAATGATATTCGTTATAAAGAATTTTACTTTATTTGAGTTTTCATAATACGATGTAGTAATGTTTGGTTTTTAGATATTTTTCTATTTTTTAGATGATGACTCCTGTTATGACTATGCAAGCTCCTCTTCATATGCCACCTCACAATCAAATGAAAATGAGGAAAATTAATACACACTCTACCTATAGAAAATATGATGTTAGTTGAAGATACTTTATTTTCTGTCATAATTGCAGTAAATAGTTAACTATACAGATTAGCTAAAACAATGTAAAGTTTCTAGTATTTTGTGGGTATCAAGTTTTTAAGAAACCACGACATGATAAATGAAAATTAAACAAGAATAACCATCAGTAACAATTGTATTTTCAAATAAAATATAATACATAACAAGCACTTTTATTAACTAAAATTGCGCATTGGCTCGACTTATTATACAGGTTCATGATTGAATGTACTAATGTAAGTTGCCTGGTTACAGTGATTGGCAACTCTGATTTTAATACTGCCCCCTAACTTGTTCTATATTTTTTAACTTATTTCCATATATTACTTAATGTCACTTGAACATAGTTTAAAATTACGAGGCCTGTCTCCAACAGCCCTCTCGTAGCTGGTGTGATAATAATTCAAAACCAAACCCCCATCTTATATTCAGACAGAGTTCTTCATTTAGTTGTCAATAGCCCATTTAGTTTAGCCCCATAAAATTTGGATGAATGCAAACTTAAAATATAAAAAACAGATGTCAAACTTGCATATTTTTTTGTTTGCTGCTTTGATCACTTTTTATTAGTAAAATAAATTTGTTTTTTATTACTATTATGCAATTTTCATAACATGTATTCTCTTTTAGAACAATGTGGAACACCACGAACCTCCTAAAGGTCCTCCAGTAACTGTGTTTGTTGGAAATATCACAGATAGAGCACCAGACAATCTAGTTCGACAAATTTTACAGGTATTTTTATTGTTATTGTAATTTATTATATTGTATAATAAAGCGTGACTAATTTACGAGAAAATTGTTTATATCTCAACTTAGTTCAAATATATTTTATATACTGGTTACCTCAATAGGTTATCTGTTACATATGCTCTTTGATAACCTTTTATGTTATACAAATAGATTTTAAGAATTATTTAAGATTTATATTTAAAAAATTGTTATATTTATGCATAAATGAGCTATGAACTATTTCCAAGATGACGAAAACCTTTTGCAAACTTGTTCCCTTAAAAGTGGTTGAGCAAGCATGATGCATTTAGCTGATAAGATCTGATTGGAAATAAAAACATAGCTTGATTTATATAAAGTATATTTTAGATGCTGTTATGTCTATAGATTATCTCATAAATTTATTTTCGGAAAACATGTTTAGGATGGCCAAATATGTTTTAGGAATTTATATTGATTTCTAGTTCACCAAAACTGGAATTCTGCTGTTACGAGTAGTGATGTTTGCAAGTACACATTTTAATGCCTTGAGCCTTGTTTTATCATTCATGAAATAATTTTTTTTTAAAGTTACACATTACTGTGGCTCTAGAAGATTTTAACCAAATATTTTCTTATTAATTTTGTTAGTATGTAAAACAAAATGGATATCTGTAGCATAAAAAAAATTGAAGACTTCTTAAAAGAAAGGATCTAAACGGTATCATGACATTCTAAATTCAGAAAAACCCAAAACTTTCCGACAAACAAAAATGTCTTTAAACATGAATCCAATAGCTGGTATTAAGCATTAATTAACAATATTATGAGATCATTTGTTTTTTTAAATTGTGTCATCTGGATTTCCAATGCTTGCCTAGAATCTTTTTTTATTTAGAATTTCAATGCTCCATTTTCCTAGACTATATCAGAGGGGGAATGTAGGTTCATGGTAATAAATATAAAAAGCAAAGGACCTAGCAAACAGTCGTGTTCTTGATTGATTTTCCTCTGAAGAAAAGAGAGCCTTTTCTCAAGTCAAATAAAAAAATATTCCTATAATCTTAAATTATTTAGAAACAAAATATATAAAATTTGCTAAAAACACCATTTGCATCAGAAATCCTACGCAAAACAGCACGTTTGAACTTTAACCGTAAGCTAATATATTTACCTATGATAATTTTTTAGCAGCATTTCAAAACTTTAATAAGTTTCATTTATGCAATCTACATCTTGCTTATAACTTTATTAAATATGCGTTATCCAAAATGACGAAAATATTTTGTAAACTTGTTCCCGATAAAAAGGTTGAGCAAGAATGATACTTTTAGCTGATAAGATCTGATTGGAAAATAAAATTGTTTTTGTAATTTTTGCATTTATGAAACATATTTTTGCTGTAATATCAGTTTTATGTATTAAGGCATTAGACTGAAAGTATTCCATAGATTTGGTTCGTATGCATTACCATTGTTCACTAAACTAAATTCTTTTTTTCAGCGATGTGGTATCGTTTTAAATTGGAAAAGAGTTCAAGGCGCAAATGGAAAATTACAAGGTAATTAAGTATTTATATTGTAATTTTGTAAAAATTAAATTCAATCAATATTAAGTAAGAAAAACTTCCTGATTCCTCCTTCTCCCTTCTCGACCATATATAGTTAGCTATATTTAAAAAAAAATCAAACATAGTTGTTCTGAAATTTAGTTATTGATTTTTTAGTTTTAAAATACAATTTTTATATTGATTATATTTGCCATCTCTTACACTTATTATGTTTTTACAACTTAAGTATAATTCAAAAATAAGTTGTTAAATATTGATAAACTACTATTTTTCAAGTTTTCTTGTACTTGAATTTAAACAAACCTTTTTTTTTATAATAACCCCAAATTTAAATTTCAGCATTTGGATTTTGTGAGTATGGAGATCCTGAATCTGCACTAAGAGCCATGAGGCTATTGCATGATTATGAACTCGGAGAGAAAAAACTTGTGGTATGCAAAATAGAAAATTTCTTGTACCTTTATCTTCGTACAATTATTTAGTTAAAACTAATATAAAAAAATATTTATAATAAATTAATATACAGTGGCAAGGTTCAGTATGTGCTTTAATAAGCATGTTCTATTCATAAAGCAATGTTAATAATAAATACTCATAGTAATGGTAGTGGTCAATTTTGTGATATTTTAGAATTATAATCATTATATAAGAATAATAAAGGGTAGGAATAAGCTTCTCTCAGACCTCATAGTACTTAAAAGATAATAAAAATAAAAAAAGGTAAAAATTTAATGGATTTTGTTAAATTAGTTTTAACTAACATAATTTAGAGTGCTATACAAATCTATCATAAACTACAATTATTTCAGGTTAAAGTCGATGGTAAAACCAAGGAAAAGCTCGACGAATATAAAGCGTCTAAAACTGCCAAAAATCCTGATGAGGAAGATAAAGAAAAAGTTAAAGAAGAAAAGCCGGAGAAAGAAGAAAGCAATAAAGAGGAAGGTGAAGCCAGTGATGATGCCTTGGATGAAGCAACGAAGCAAAAAGACGAAGCAATAATGAACAACCTGCGAGGCTTAATAAATGCACATTCGTATGAACTTACTAAACCTTACGATAATGATAAAGGTATAGTTATGTTTAGTTCTAGGATGGCGTGCGAATGAGCCTGATTGACCACGGGTCTCCAAACCAAAGTGCCTCTGTGTTAATCCAATGGGGGGAAATAATTTTCTAAGCCACATTTCTCCAGCTGTATTAAATATTTTTACGAACTGTTTTTTGTATGATAAGTGTAGCAGACTTGCTGGTCTCTATAATCCCACTTTTTGAAATGGGTTTAAATATAATTTTCAATAACTTAACCCAAAATATTAGGCACTTTGGTTTGAAAACCCCTAGTTGAGATTGGGTATGTTCGCCCATAAGTTAAGCTCTTATGTTTTTCGTTTATATGATGCTTGTTAAATTTTTTCATGGTCCAATAAACTTTGTTTCATCTATAGATATCCCACCTCCTATTATTATTGTAAACCAACCTGAAAAAGTGAAGAACACCGAGAACAACAGCCCCAAACCCAGAGTTGATTACAAAAGAGTGGAGAAAAATGTAAGTTCTTGTTACAATAGAACATCTCGAAACTGGACTTCTATCACATTCGGAAACACCCGAAATCCGAACTATTTTGAGGAAAACGTTATAAAATAAAATTGGCATTATGTATAACAGGGTGGTAACAGAACCTGGAAATCAGGGAATTCTCAGGGAACTTTTTGATTCTGGAAATATCAGGGAATTCTCATGGAATTTTTCAAATTTTGCAAAATATCAGGGAATTTTTTCCATTTTGGATTACTTAAACAGCAGGTATAGGTTGTACTTGTGATCACTACTAACGGACACTTGATCAAAAGAGTATTCTGGTTGGTCCGATTTGCCTGAAGGACCAATCTTGGAGGAAGGATGAATATCTCTCACGAATCATGTTATAACATGATTCTCTGATCACGTGGTTCCTCTAAACTTATTCTGATTTTCGGAAAAGTTAGGTAGGTTAACCCATAATCCGGAAAATTTTAAGTCCTGCTATGTCTGGATTAAATTTTCTGTACTGCATTGAATTGTGTGTATTGTATGTTTTCTAGGTAATTGGTAAAATCAGGGAATTTTTTGTGAAAGTATCAGGGAAATCATGGAAATATCAGGGAACTTTTTTTCGAGGATTTTTTTACCACCCTGTATAAGATCAACAAAAACTTCTAATTCGTCTTGAGTAGTCCAATTTTTTTTTATTATTTTACAATTGTTTGGTCAAAACTGTCAAATTCTCTGTAATCTGGAACAATCCCATATCCTGGATTTGATTTCGGATTTGAGATGTTCTCTTGTATTATTTTTAAACTTTTCTATATTGAAAATCTTCTGTGTATTTATAAAAATAAAAATATTAACTTTAAAGCAATTCAAACTGAATTTCAAGTTAACCCATGAAGAACTTTAAGCATTTGACGAGAACTTTCTTAAAATAGGAATAGATTTAATACTTTTAAGGCATAAATTTGTGGTTTTTAATTACAATAAAATGTTATTTTAAGTTGAATCAATCCAACTAGTTTGTCAATTAAATTCATTAGCTTTTTTTCAATTTAAAGCTTATTAAAATGTGAAAATGTCTTTTTAAATGTTGTGTAAACAGCTCATAGTCAACAGGGCTATTGTATAATTGAATTATACACCTTTTTACATAAATTATTTGTTTAAAATTCTTTATTAAAGGATATTTATTCTTATTAGAAAAGTGGTATGGACATTTTTATCAATGTGCTTTTACAGGAACTTGATGAAATGGATCTTGAAGAAGATAAGAAGTCCTTGATACATAGAGAAATCGATAAATTCCGGGACACCTATAAGGTAATTTCCTAATTTTAAAAGTTTGTTGTGTTGAAGATATTTGTACTGTATAACTACTTTTTAAATTAATGTGCTAATTAAATTTTTTAGTAGCAGGGAATCGAGTTTTTTTTAAAAAGTAATCGCTAAAACTCATCATTTTTTTTCTGAACCGTTATTACTTTTCGGCTCAAATTCATATTTTGTCAAGATTCTCTTTTCTGAAACAGAGTTGCCACTCAATCCCAAGATACATTTGAAAAGCCAAGACTTTTTATTGTTTAACAAATTGAATTTTTGTTACATCTTGTTACTGTATATCTAGCCATTAGATTAACATGCCAAGGATGCGTTTTTCTTGCTAAATATGAGAAGTGACGATTTTCCTTTAGAGTTTGTTAAAACTCAAACATTTCTATTTTTGACAAATTTTAAGGTTGATAAATGCAAAGAATGTATAATAAACTTAAAGTGGCAACAATGTTTAACAATTTGCAAAAATAACTTTGTTTCTGTGTATAAATTACCAAATTTAAACAATGTTTACTATTTAGAGCACTAGTTGAGCACTTTAGTTGACACTATACAGTAAAACCCCGATTTTTTGTCACCCACTTTGCATTTTCAAAAAAAAAGTCACAATATTTTTTACACCAATAACGAATTCATTTATGTCCTGTCTCATAGTTTTTAAAAAAGCTTTTGTAACTTTTCCCTAATTGGGTGTCAAGCACATCCTTTTCTGTGTTTTGCAAACACAAGGTCACCTTTAAAGCCAGGAACAGGATATGTCAACTTTCGCCAAACATTGGCTCTCTTCCTACTAGGTGTTACCTACCGAATTCATTTTTACTTGTCAGTGATTAGTTTTGTGTGCCCATGTGACATGTCAAATAGGATTTGAATTTAACGCTCGCTAGTTGCAGAATGTGACCAAATCCTACAATTTTGCAACTTCAAAACAAATCTAGTCACAGTTATCGCAGCTACTTTTTTTTTAAATGTCACGTGCCATTTTTTAGGGTGTGGATTCCAAGGATCTTGCCGAAAATAATCCTCTTAAAATCGTCAATCTTCGATTTTGAATTCGTCAAAATTCTCTTCGGTGATTCTAAAATAGAAAAACTCTGGCGTAAAATACATACAATAAAATAGCATTGTTATATACATAAAAATATATAAAAAATTTCAATAAAAATATTTTTTCTCAAATCCTTCCACACAATGTGCATTTGCTCTGAGTTTAAGTTAGTAGCACACATTGCTCCTACATTTTTACATCCAATTTCTAACACAGATGTCAAATCAATAACTGACAAGTGAAAATGCTTTCAGTAACTCCTTCTAGGAAGAGTAGCAATGTTTGGCGAACGTTCACATGTCCTGTCCCTCCATGTATTTGTATGCTTAGTTTTAATGTTTGTACAGTATTTGTTTCTAGAACCCCGATTTTACTTTGCTCATAGGGGAAAACGTGAAATCGGGGTTTTACTGTATGCTAAAACTATTTAGTTGCAAATGGAAATTTCTGCAAAACAGAACTCATTCATATTGCTTGTTTTAATGTGTGAATGATGATGGTGGTAGTGGATTCAGCTTAAGTTTTATGATTCCCCAAACACTAGGAGTTAACCTTGTTGATGTTAAACAAGCTACTACACGCCACTAAATGGGCTATGCAGTTTAATTTTGTCTAGGAGGTTGGTGAGTAGATTATGATATATGTTGTTGACACTTGTTTGTGACTTCCTATCAAAAAGAGAAACACTTTACGCTTTTTATTTGTAGCCTTAAGATTGAGCAATACTGTGGTAAGTTTCGGTGTGATATGAAGCACTTGTTGATACATTTTTAAATGTAATTTAACATTATTTTTTATTCTAATGCTTTGGAATGTTAGATATTGTTTATATTATTATCACTTTCGTAGTTGGGATTGAAATTTTACGGTTGACTTTGGTTTGTGAGCGGAAATTGCCACTATAGAAGCTTGTTTGGTTTCTAGGCATTCAAATTGAAGCTAATTGTTTCAATTCTTATTGGTCACTTTACTCATGAATGCTACTGAACATGTTTAGTTTGTCAAAAACATTGTCATTTTAGGATTTAACTTGTATTTTACAATTCTATCTCAATATTTCTAATTTAAAAATCATTCTACCTCTATTATAAGCAGTTTTAACTTAAATTCCTTTATGAACAAACTTTTATGTAGAAAAGTTGTTCAAAGTTTTTAAAAAAAAAAAAAAAACTTCATATGAAAGTTATTGTAGCATACAAGCGAAACAAGTATTCTTAGACAAATCTTATTAATTTAGTTTTAATATCAATTTTCTTGTTTTTGTAATTTGAAAAGAAATTATAGTATTTCAATCTAGCACTCGTGATCATAACATATCTTACGAAAACAGCAAACATAAATGTTATTCGAAAACAAATTGGTGAGTATGCATAGTGATTGCTTTTGTCATTTACTTTAATTTTATTCTTGTAGTATATTTAGTTTTCATTCATAGCATGTCAAATATCGCTTCTTAATTATTTTTTTAGATTGTGTCTTGCTATTTGAGTTGTTTATTAACAAATACAAAAAATCGAATTAGTGGAATTATTGTTTAAATATATTTTCAGGGTTGTCACTGACCGCTGGTTAACATTATTTTGTAGAAATTAATGTTCAAGAAACTAATCTTAAGATTTAATTCAATCAGTTCTTTTTGTTTGTATTCCGGGGAAAGTGTCTAGGGAAAGTGGGACTAGTCGGTTATGAAATTCGAAGTTTTTAAAAAGTGGCAACCCTGGATTTGTTTTCTAGATTTTTTTAATACAACACAATTTAATAAATAAAATACATTTCGTTTGTTTGAATATTGGGTAGTTCAGTTTGTTTAACTTTGTATTACAAATAAAATTGCATTTTAAGAATTTTTGAATTACTTACTACTGTAACCTTCTGGGAGCTGAAGTCCATATAAATGTTTTGTTTTATATTCCTACATTTATGCGCAATTTATTTTAAACTTAAAGCACTGAAATGGTTTAATAGAATATATGAAAATTTTTGTTCAGCCTTTCATTACAGGTATCACTCATTAGTTTCTTTTAAACCCGTAGTTGAACGAGGGTTAACAAATTTTTTGGTTTCTTAAAAAAAGACATTTTGAAGTAAAAATAATGTTAGAATGAACTGATAATTACAAAAAACTGATACAGCTTATTTCTACATTCATAGCATCTCAAAAAATATTTTTAGATATCAAATTTCGTAAAATTGACGTGCTCTTTAAACAATATGAAACATTTTTTTTTCAAAATTATTTACTAAACATACCTACTTTTTAATATATCTTTGAAAAATATGTTTATATGAACTTGAACACATTCATAAGATTTCACTGTGGTCTCAGAAGGTTAATCATAGGTTATTTTTTCTTACTAAATAAGAGTTAAATTTGTGTCCAAGTGAAATTTCAGCCTTAAGTGCTTCTGAAATTTTAAAGTGTTGAATATAAAAGCACTTCTTTTTTAATTGTTGCTTCAAACTTAATATATACATTAAGTTTCCTGTTAACATCTGAGATTGAAGAAGTTCTACCGATGAAGCCACCTACATTGTTGGATATTCCGAATTCGTTTTGCAAGTTATTTTTGCTGTTATTTTATAAATATTATTTTGTGATGTAAAATTATCCATAAAATATTGTACCTAAACAAATTTACTAGAACTATTGGAAAATTAAATCTTACACATAATTTTATAATTTCATTCAATTATTTACATTTATAAATATTTTAAATAAACTTATTTGTTTATGCTTTGTAAAATGAACTACTATAAGGTCTTAATATTACAAGAGATTTATTGCTCAAAAAAAAGAATTAAAATATCTAATTTTGCAAGCATTTTGACCAAATTCGTTAGTGAAACGTTCAATTTATCTATATAAATTTTTTTTGTGTATTGCAAGTTAAACTTTCTCTCATTTAACTAATTTATTTTCAATCAGGTATAGTTAACAAATATGTGCAAAATTTGTTATTTAAATTTTCTACCATAAAAAATATATTAATGATATATTTTACTTGTAATAAGTTTGGTAACTTATATACCTAATGATGGTGAATTTGATACCTTAAATAATCAATTTAAAGTCAAATATAGATATTTTTATGAATATTGGATCAAAACAATTGTATATTGTTTTGGGAGAAATCTTGTAGTCATTAAAGGCTTTATAAATTTCCAGTATTGCATTTGCTAATTTACCTTTCGTTCCTATTTTATTGTAGCTTTTCCAATCTCAAGTCTCATTTCATTATAATTTTTACGCACTGGGCCTCATTGGGATTGGGAATTACGGCTTATGTTTTCCAATATGGTAAATGTTTCTGTACTTTTCTAAAATAAGGAAGTTTCTCTCGTTTTCACCAGCCTCTGAACTGTTGTATACTGTGCTCTCATGACATATTTTCCGCAGCTCACCCAGCGAGCGTAACATTGACTTCGGATGAGAACGTACGCCCTTTCGCTGGTTGATTCGGTAACATTTTTATTTGCTGAAATTGCCCTTTGTGGAAAGCAATTTTGTTCCTCTCTAAAAACCATTAATTGGAAAACTGTTTTATTTACTGTGGTTGTATAGTTTGGCTTTAGGTAGAAGACTTAGTAGTGCATAAATTAGTATATATGCAAGAGTTGGGTACTTTTTCAGCTTTTGGGAAGTTGTACTAAGCATGATAATTAGATTGAATGATATTTTTTTTAATTACTGAATTTTTATCTATTTCGTACTTAGCAAGTATTTACCGTAGAATGTACTTTTAGCAGGTTGTTTCTCTTAATTTGTACTTTAAGTAATAAAAAAACATATTTGGCATTACACCAAATGAATTGAATCGGTATGTTATTTATTAGTGAAAACAATTTCTTGCCGGTATTATAAACTTCTTTCTATAAACATCTGTCTAAGCTACTAAACCCTTCACACCCAAAGCCACACTATATCCAACTCCATACATCAACACCTCTCTAACCTATCACCCCCATCTACCCCACAGCGAGCGGAGGAAGAAAACAAAGACCGAGACAACAACAACAGCACTAACAACTCCAAAAACCACCGGAGCAGCAACCGGAGAGGGCGCGACTACGAATCGCCCGAACCGAGGAACCGCGATCACAGATCGGAACGCGACCGGGAAACTACTAAAAGATGGTCGAAAGAACGGGCGACCGGTCGTGAAGAAAGGGGACGGAGGAGACGCAGCCGCGACCGGAAACATGATTCACCCAGGGATTCACCGGTTGTGGCAAGGAGGGATAGGGAGCGGTCGAGAGAGAGGGTTGCGGAGAGGTCCGGTTCAAGGGATATTAGCGAGTGGAATCGAGAGCGGGAGATGGAACGCAATGAAGAGAAGTGAGTGGTGGTTTTGTTTTGATTTAGAAATGCAAGTGTATTTTATATTCTAATTTAAATTTTGAGGCTGCTTGAACGGGGATGTTCCCCTAAGCAGCTAATAATATATTTTTGTATTTATTCATATGTTTTTTCTTGCTTCATATTAATAAAGTTATTATTATTTATTCTGTTAATATCTAATTAATAATTCTAGAACTCAACCAAATAGCATTTACTTTGAATTTTAAAGCAATTAGAAATATTTTAATTGAACATTTTGTTAAGAAAACAACTTCACATTTTCTTTTTTAGTTGTCTAAAGTTTAAGTTGTGTATAGTAGCTATTAAAATACACTATTAATTAAAAAAAAATTGTATCTTTATTAAGTCAGTAACTTATACTGTCTTTGAAGTTTTGTGAATGTAAATATTGTAATTCATTTTTTTTTTACAACTTAGTTTTTTTTGCATTATCAAATCTTGGGAATAAAAGTAATATGCATTTTTTAATATTTTTCTTGTGTCAAAACCTGAAAAAAGTATTTTGTTTAAACTTTGTTATGCCTTTTATTTTTAAACAGATCTAAAGACAAAGATTTTGATAAGGATGATGACGATGATACATATGAAAGAAAGAAGCAGGAGCGTAAAATCCGTGAAAAGGAAGCTATATATCAAGAAGTAAAATATTTCGCTTAATCTCATAGTTTATTCTAATTTAAAATGCTTGATCTATAATAAAGTCTTGTAAGCTTTTCTCCAAGCTGTCAAAATGCAATGTATAACTTGAATTATCTCTATATTCAATAAGTTTTTAGTGGTTTAAACAAGACTCATTAAGAGGAAAAAACAGTTGTTTTTAAAATGAACCCAATTCAATATATTTTTTTTTTGTATTTGCAGCGTTTGAGAAATTGGATTGCCAGAGAAAGACGAAAAACTAAAGATTATGAAAAAGAAAAGCAGAAAATGGAGGAACAAAAGAAAGATGAGGTAAATATTCAAGTATTTGTTAATGTTTTAAATTTATTTTGTGATAGCTGAGATGTTTTTTTTTTATCCTGGTAGCTAAGATGTCATTTTGAAAATTTAATTTTTTAGGCTAAAGAAGCTAGGAGATTAAAAGAGTTTTTAGAAGACTATGATGATGAAAAAGATGACCAAAAATATTTCAAGTAAGTTTGTTTCGATAAAAAAGTTATTAGAATTGTGTAAATATGAACTTTTAAAACAAATTGTTTTGTAAATTTCTAAAACTATACCACAGTATACCAGTAACAAGAGGTAAACAAAATTTTAAGATCTAAATCTGGGCCGTAATTTTGTAATGAATTTATTAAAATAGAAAAGTACACTTAAAGTCATCTATCCATATCAGGGCTTAAATCAAAATGTATTTTCTTGTATCTCCCTAGACCCATAATTTTAATATGAACATGTTAAATTTAAAGGAAAACAATCATGAAGTTCCATAACTAATTTTTTGCCTACACAGGGGCAGTGCGTTGGTGCGTCGTATGAAAGAACGTGAAAAAGAAATCGAAGAGGATATCATTGATCGGCGGAAGGAAGATGAGGAACTGGAGGAACTTCGGAAGAAACTTGTGGAGGAAGGTCATCCTGATCCTGAAGGGGAGGTAGAGAGGGTAAGAGTGGTTTGATTAGTTGTTACTGTCAAACGTTATTGAAGACCTTAGTGGAAGAACATGCTAACTGACAAAAAGGGGAAAATAAGAAAATAAGCTTTAAAGTTTTTTGCTTGCACTCAGATGTGTTAAAAACAGTAATTGCAAATGGTAAAAAATGAAATTAACTTTAAATTTATGAAAAGGGGAAACTTTTTATCTTTAAAGGACGGAATAATATGTTCAATGGCACAAAAATCTCAATTTGATAGGTTCAGCCAGTTAAGGGGAATGGAAGCGAGTCACCACAAACCAAAGTGTCTCTGTGTTAATCCAATGGAAAAAAATTATTTTCTAAGCTGCATTACTCCAGCTGGTATTGAATATTACAACCGGATTTTTTGTGTGATAAATGTAGCTGGCTTACTGGGCTCTATTCTATAATCCCACTTTCTGAAATGGGTTTGCATATCTTTGTAATTTGCGATAAATAATTTTACAACAAAATATTCAACCCATTTCAAATAGTGGGATTTCACTACTGATTGACTACTTCCTGATTCACTACTTACAGTCACAGCAAACTTATGGATGCTAACTAAATTCTCCACATCCATTTACAGCTACTCCTTGAAGAAAGTCGTCTCATGGATCCCCCATTACCAGAGAGTCCAGAATCCGAGCCGGAACCTGAATACGAATCTATCCCCATCAAAGTCAAACCCATGCCCAGACCCATGTCCCCTCCACCCATGGAGGAAGATGAAAGGATACCTTCCAGAAGAATGGTCATGTCCGAAGAGGAAATTTCGCAGAATAGTTTTTCAGGTTTCGCTGACGTTGTGACGCAGCCGGAAGAACCTAAGTTGATGGGTTTCACGAGTTTGAGGCTAGGTGAGAATTATTTAGTTCTTGAAACATTATTTGATGACCGAATGGGTTCGAAGCAGCAAACCAATATCCAATGTGCACGGTTATCGCGTGATTTGGAGAGTCGTAGATTTAGACATTGGTTAAATTTTGTCATGAAAATCAGTGGATATGTATGGCTTTATAAACATCTCAAGCCAAATTTAATATAAACTTAAAATTTCACCGTTTTTTAGCGGATTTCCTTTTTTCCCCCGCGGATTTCTATGATGTTTTTTTAAGGACTCTAAGATTATTTGAGTTTCAAAATTCAAAATCGCTCGAGTTTCGTGATTTTCTGATCATCCATGTTTTCTTTTACGGTTTTTGGGTCGCATGAGTTTTGCTACTTTCGGATCACCTTGAATTCTGATGGTGCAATTATCAGAGTTGATAGGAATAGTAAAATTTTTAGAATTGGAGTTATCTATAATTATGCTTTTGATGATCGTTCTGTTAAAGTTCAATATTTTTATGTTACTTTAGACTTGTTTTTCTGATTTAAATCAAAACATTGTAAAACCAAATTTCTATTGCTGTGTTTAACAAAGCAGTATAAATTTGGTTTTGCAAAGTTTTGTTGCAACTCTTAATATAATTTGTCAACATGTTTAATATCGTAATTTCTTTTCTTAGGGGGCAGCCCTACCCAAAACAGTCCTTCTGCTCCGGCCAATAACAATCATGTGACACACAAACGAAAAGTAACTGTTGACGAAGTTTTCAATGTAAATGACGAAGAAACAGAAACTAAGAAAAAGAGAAAACTCATTCCAATTGATGATAATCAGGACGAGGAACCGAAGAGTCCAAATTCTGCTTCTCAAATGACAAATGAAGAGAAACGTAAACATATTAAGGTTTTGATTGAAAAGATTCCCACAGAAAAATTGGAACTGTTTGAATATAATTTGGATTGGACAGTTGTGGATAAGGTGAGCTATTATACTTCTCATACTGGAGAAGGAGAAGTAACAGGAATACGATTAATTGATCTCTTAAAATTTGTTATCCATGTTATTTAAACGACTGTACGATTTAGTTTTGAATTGCAATAAGGATACTTTTTTATTTTGTATATGTTTTGTTATTAAACTAGGAGTGTAACACTACGTGTCTTTCAATTACCGCTCAATAAATCAATGCCTTTAAAAGTCATTATATACCCTACACAAGGTAATTTCATTAACTTTAAAACCCAAAAAGTTCTGTGGCAGCTACCATTTGTGCATTCGTAATTCTTCTAACACCGTATTATGGCCCCCAACAGATAAAGTGAACTTGTTTACCAAATTTATCTCTTTTAGTTTGAGCTGTAGAATAATTTCAGACAAACCATTATTCAAAAACCACTTTTTCAGAATTAGCACCCCAACAAAACATGTCGAAAACACGAAAGCTCTATTTCAGATTTTGAATGGCATCACAATACTTCTTTATTACCTTGTGTTTCATATTAGGTAATTGAAAGTAAAAATGAAATGATTTTGAAATTAAAATAAATCAGGTATTTAATTACTTATATTTAGTGTTGTCATCAGAACTTGATTAGAACTATGATATTTTAATAGGATTTTTTTTCAGTTAATTTATTGATTGTAATTTTTATTTGTAGGGGCTAATGGAAAAAAGAATCCGACCTTGGATTAATAAGAAGATAGTTGAATATATCGGTGAAGAGGAGCCCACTTTAGTTGAATTTATTTGTTCTAAAATAATGGCAGGTAGTGCGGCGCAAAGCATTTTGGATGATGTGTCAATGGTAAGAGCACTTCATGTTTCTTTTCTTGGTATAATATTTTTTGTACAAATATTTTTTGAATAATGATAGTAGCCAAATTGTCATTTTTATTAAATTTTAATAAGTATTTGTATTTGGTTAGTTTATTATATTAATCTAAACTACAGTCCCTGGACAAATTATTAGACGCACTGCAAGATTTCATGTATCAATCAATGATGAACAAAATACCTTTAGAAGGACATTTGTGTTCCTAAACTTTAGCTATTGAATAGAAAATACTATCTGCTATACTTAATACATATATCAACATCTTTTTTAATGATATGGCATTCTTTGGTATGTTTCATCATTATTTAAAAAATACAGTGCTTCTAATAATTTGTCCAGGGACTGTAAACTAAACTCCTCGGCACAACGGCCCATTACTGGGCCAAGGCCTGCTGCGCCCATTTCAGCTTTCGTGACCTAGGGCTCTGGGGTGCTAGGCATATGTCCCCGTTAGGTGGTCAGCCTCACACGGAACCCCCAGTGTTTAGTTCCCAAGCATGCTTGGTACCCATTTTATCGACCCACTCAAGGGATGAAAGGATGGGTCAACCTCGCCCAATCCTGGATTCGATTCCCGGACGCGTGGCAATGCAAAGCACTACCACTAAGCCACTGGGCCTCATTAGATTAATCTGATATACAAAATTTATGTTCCTTTATGTATTGAGTCAGCTGACTAGATATTTTTCGGAGATCTTCCCATTGAGTTTTTATCTGGAGTTCTTTTGATAAAAAAAATTTTAGTGTTCCAAACCGAAGATAGTTTTTAGAAGCATTGAGATAAAATTTGATAAATATTTTTCAATCACAGAACTGAACTAATTAAAAAGCACTCATTTTTCAATAAATTTAGATTTTTTTTGCTATCCATGCACTTCTTATACATAATTTTAAAGTGTTTATGATTTTAATTTTCCAGGTTTTAGATGAAGAAGCAGAAGTATTTGTCGTTAAAATGTGGAGACTGCTAATTTATGAAATAGAAGCTAAAAAATTAGGATTAGTCTGCAAATCTGAATTAGGGTCCCAAGTAAGTTTTTATTGATTTCTCTCTGAATTACATTGTATTGAAACTACCTAGGTAACATTTGACAATTTGTATACCAGTTATTGTAGTTATATTTATATCATAAACTTAAGTAAGCTTTAACTATGTTTTATAAATCCTAAAATATCATTATCTTAAAACAATATCAAGAATGATTCTTATCCAGTAACTTTCAAATCTTTTTGTAAAAAAAAGGCATTGTTTGTCAAGGCATATTATTATTAATTTAATATTATGTATTAAAAAATATATATTCTTTAAAAAATGTTTTTAAGATTAAAATGTGCCAAACGAACCTGGTTATTATAACTTTGAAAGTTTTTTCAGTTGTGTTTAAATACTGTGTTGATTACATTAGCATGTAAGTGAATGTGTGTTAATTGTAATTGTTTTCAGGATACTACAAGTAAAACATGAGATTAGGCCTACAACTTGTAATACACCATTTGTTTTCCTGACTCACCATGTGTGGACAAAAACCTCCAGCATTGTAATTATATCATCATTCAATATCACTTAGTACAATTCTTCTGTACCTTAACTAATTACTGTAAATGTGAATAAATCTTGAAAAACTCAAACTGTTTTTGCTTTGTTTTTCAAAACCTACTTCTCATATTGGTAAAAGCGGATTTCAAGTGTTATTTCCATTAAATATTTTTCTTATTACAGTAAATACTTGTAATTTTGTTAAAAGTGAATCTGCTTTATTAGGAATATTTGATCATGACAATATGTATTAGTAATGGTTTTCTTATGTATGCCAATCATTTTTTCTATTGAAAAAATTATTGTATTTCTTTTTGTAAATAAACTAACCTAATCCTTATGTATAGCTTGTAATGAATTTATTTTTGAAGTACATTGCAATACATTTATACTATACTTTTAAATTAAAGCTTTGCAATTGTCTGTAAAGTAATGTAAAGCATTAATAGTCTTAAACATAACTTTCATCCATTTATTAAAGATTAATGTGTAGGTATACAATAGTTATTGTTTGCAAATGCAACCATGATGCAGATAACCTAATATGAAACAAATAAATATGTATATTTCTTGCATATGGCTTTCGCATACTCTATAATTGCCTCTATTAATAAGTAAAGCTAACTAAGGCTAAGTAAAAACTAAATGAGTAATTATTGGCTTTCATAAACAAATTTCAATCAAGCTCTTCTATCAAAACATGCTGTTCTTCACTTTTAGGAACGTTCTCTTGTAAATAACGCCGCTTAAATAAAGGTTCGTTTTTCTTTTCTTGAATTCTATCTTTTGCAGAGAGCTATAATGATTAAAAGAATATGCATTTATAAAAATATTTCTGGACATCCAATTTAATAATAATAATGTCAATTGTACTAATTTTCATTATTAACCACTTGTAAAATGTAGCTCAAGAATTTTGATTTTGGATAAATTTGAAGTTGGGGATTAATATATTTGCACATAGTTCTGCTGCTAGGGAAATTTCATGCATCGTACAGATTTGTGCTTTTGATTTTTTATGAAAAATTTAATTGATAATATTTCAAATTTGTATAACTTAACTGAGGTATTCTATATGCGTATTTGTACACCTGTTTTTATTTTACAGGCATAAATTTCCATGCATACTTTTTATCGAAATATTTTTCTAGTTAATAGGTTTATTAAAGCTTTAAAATTATGATTATACTAAATTTACATAATAGTAAAACCAAAACTTACCATTTCTTCTTCTGACTTGTTCGTAGCTTGTAAATCTGAAATTAAAACAAACAAGTAGGTTTGTTACAGAATCTGTCACTTAAACCGCTTCCACACAACATTTGTGCTCAACAGGAAACAAACTATTTATACACCTCAGAAAGAAATTCGGCAAACAGAGCCTTTAGCTAGTTGTAATTAAACATTTAAACGATAAAATTATTTTCATTAATCTTCTTTCTCAGATTTAATAATTAGACTTTATCGTTTGCTTAATTTGTTTGAAGTTCGAAGAATAATAATGCAATCTTTTTTAATAAATATCTTTGTGCCATCACAATGGGCTTGTTTCACGGAGGATCCGGCAATAGCTATGCGGTTTTGTTTGCATGTCTATGTTGATGTCTTCCAACAGTATTGCCACCAGTTTAAGAAGAAAAACTACGAAAAAATACCATTTAATTCTAAAATTACAAAAACATTCCATAAAAATACTAGCAAAGCGTTTCACGTTTTATTAAAGTCACTAAAAAGATTCCAAAATGCAGCTAGTATTTTTACGATATTTTTTTGTAATTTTAGAATTTATTTTAGAATTATTCTAATCTTGCTTGGAATCTTTTTAGTGACTTTAAAAAAACATGAAACGCTTCGCTAGTATTTTTATGGAATGTTTTTGTAATTTTAGAATTAAATGGTATTTTTTCGTAGTTTTTCTCCTAAAACTGGTGGCAATACTATTGGAAGAATCAAAATAGACATGCAAACAAAACCGCATAGCCATTGCCAGATCCTCTGTGAAACAACCCCATTTACCATTTACATTTTTTTCGAAAATTCAGTCATTTATCGTTTGTTAAATTAATTTACAGTTCGAAAAATATATAATTAGTGCAATTGATGCTTTAAAAATAAAAGCAAAACTTTGCATATTTTTTATGCCAAGTTAGAATTCTCTATGCATATATAATAAACCATCAAGAGAACTCTATTGTGATATTACAACAGTCCAAACTGAATTATATCACATAAATAAATATTCTTTCAAAAGTGTTTTATTTTAAATAAAGTTTCTCGTACGTTTAACGAAATGGCAACAGTGAAAATATTGAATAAAAATGGAATTTGCATGTTATTTCAATGTAGATTAAATTTTTAGTTATTTAAATTTTAAATAAACTTCTAATTTAAATTTTTTAATGAAATTTGGAATGTAGCCTAATCTGATTTTTTGCTTCAAAATGACGTATTCCACTTGTCTGTGGGACTTGTGGTTCTTTCTGTGAAAGTGGGTGACGGACAGACGGACTGAACGATTATAAAACCTTCCACTTTTTACGTTGTAAACGTAGTGTGGAAGCTAAAAGTAATGTTTATCCACTTCAAAGACTTTTTTTTTATGTAATTCATTTTTAAAATTACTTACCCAAACAACACATCTTGGGGAAAGTGCGATTACGTGTGTAAGTAGATTGACCACCAAAGATGCTGTAATGAAATTGAAAAAGTTAAGTTTGGTACATTTTGCTTTATTGAAAAAAAAATCTGTTGCAGAAAAGAAACTCTTACCTATCTCTGTTATTTGATCTTATAATAATGCATTCTTCCTCACTATTATCAACGTATCCACCAATTTTGCCTTTTGTTGTCAGTTTTGATTTTGGAGTCAATGAATCCTTCGTTTCTATATTGAGCTGTTCAAAATCAAACTTGCTTTGTAACTTATTTCGATTTGTGTTGCTACATCCACGCAACCAAACTTCATCTTCAGTACTGTGGTCAGACCTTTTAGTTTGCTCAGTATTTGGTTTAGATTTAATTTTGTCATTTCTATCAAAACCAAAATGTTCTGTATTAAATATCTGTGGTTCAAAGAAATCATTTGTGACTTCTAAGAAGGATAGTGATCTTTCTTTTTCAATATTTTTTAAAGAATCATCTTCTGTCTTGTTTACTTCAAATTTCTTCAGAATGTTTGCATCAGGATTTTTGAAATAATCAAAGTTTATACATCCTTTTGGTTCAAATTTTGTGTCTTGATATGGTTTTGAGGCATCTTTTTGTTTCTTATCCATATAGTTATATTCTGATTTGCTTAATCCAAATGTGGTTGAGATGTTTACATCCGAAACTTCATTCTTATCATAATCGATATATCCCTCTTCTGGCTCCATTCTTGTTTCTTGATCTAGTTTTATAACATCTTTAGGGTGATTATCAATATGTAGCAAAGCATTATCTTTTGACTTTTTTGTTCCAGATGCTATTGAGAAGTCTATGTCACAATAATCAAATACACTATTCCTCTCTTCTAGTTCTATTTCTGTGTATTGTTCTGGTCCTGGGGCATCTTTATGATTGGTTAATTTCTCTAGTATGCTCCAAATATCGTTTTCTACATCTTCATCATTAATTTCCTCTAATGGAGGATGTGACTCTTGTCTAGTTGTCAGCGTCAAAGATTTTTCGTTGTGACTAAATTTATTCTGTTTTTCTTCATCTGTGAGATTTTCGTATTCCCTTAAAAGAATTTCACTTAAAAGTGTTTCTGTTTCAGGCATTGTGTATGAAGATGCACCAACCGGATTCGGTATCGCTAAATCGCTAGATTGTGTTTGGACTATAAACTCTTCAAGTTCTTGCTGTTCCGTTTCGGACAGTATTCCATGGATTGCACTAGTAGTAGCTTCAATATGAGTGCTTTCTTCTAAACTACTTACATTTACTGCTGGCTCAGGTTTTCGAATTTTACTACTTTCACTTGCTGGTTGTATCATAGCTTCTGCATTTAAAGTGTTTATTTCGCTATTACTTACTGCTAATGAAAAATGAGTGTTAGATATATCTCTTAAAAGATCAGATTCGATATGTAAATCGGGAATATTTTGATACACAGAAATATTCGCATCTGTGCTACTAGTTTCGTTGGAATATATGCTTGATGCACGATTTCCTTCAATCAAATTGTAATCAATATCACTTTCACATGTAGATACACTTAGGAGCTTTGCTTGTGCTTTATCAATAAGTGCATGGATTTTCTGTGGTGGTACTTGATGCTTTATTTCTGGTATTGAGTAAGTGCTCTCTTCCGAGATGGAATTATATGAACTACTGGATGGAGTAAAATCATCCATTGATGTAGTATCCTCATCCGTATCTTCAGTAACTTGTATTCGATGTAATACGCAACTAGTAATCGGATATTTTGATATATAATTTGTACTTTGAACCCTTGAAATATCAACCCTAACATCGATAGAATCTGAATTGGATATGCAACTTGCATCAGTGTCGACCCCAAAATTTTCCTTTTGTGGTAATGTCTCGAAAGAATTAAGTGCATTTTGATTGTTATTTCCAGCAAAACTTTCAGCTTCCAGAACATCCCCTTTACTATTGGTAAAATCAACTGTGCTATTTCCGTCGCATTCCTCAGTAGCTTCACTTGGTCTAGAAACAATTTGTGTTTCTTCATTTTGAAGATCGATGTTTTCTTTTATACTTTGAGTAGAATCTGTGTTGTCTTCTTGAGCATGACTACTAAAATCAATTCCAGGAACACAGTTTTCCATTAATTGTGAGGAAGTGTTAACATTGCTTGAATACCCACTTGCATCAATTTCAAAATTTTCCTTTTGTGGTAAAGTCTTGAAAGAATTAAGTGCATTTTTAATGTTATTTTCGGCAAAACTTTCATCTTCAATATCATCCCCATTATTATTGGTAAAATCAACTGTACTCTTTTCTTTATATTCTTCACTTGGTCTAAAAACATGATGTGTTTCTTCATTTTGTAGATCTTTGTTTTCTTCTGCACTTTGAGTAGAATCTATGTTATCTTTTTGAACATGACTATTAAAATCAATTTTAGGAACATTGTTTTCATTTAATTGCAACAAAGAGTTACCATTGCTTGAATGTTCATTTAAATCATTTGTATATTCATTCAGTGATACAGTTTCACTACTGTCAGTTATATTTGCTTTTTCCTCAGCTAGAGACTTGCATAGTTCAGATCTTGCAATGACATTTTCAGAAGTGATATCTTCAAACTCAATTTCACTTTTTCCCGAAATTGTTTCTTTTGAATGCAATTCTTCAAAAATAGCTTTATAACAAAGATTACCCCTATCATCAAACTGTACTTTAAATTCCTTTTCATTATTTGGGCTTTCTTGAATTTTTAAATTATCTCCTTTTACAGAATCCCCTATGTTATTATTTGAACTACATTCTTTCATAGTCGATTCATGATTGTTTACGTCTTTCTTATTTTCAGAACCCTCCAGTGAGTTCAGAATGGAGGCTATCGTGGCTAATTTGTTAGTAACATCAACTATACTCTTTCCATTGCAACCATTGCTTGCA
This sequence comes from Oedothorax gibbosus, assembly GCA_019343175.1. Taxonomy (NCBI): domain Eukaryota; kingdom Metazoa; phylum Arthropoda; class Arachnida; order Araneae; family Linyphiidae; genus Oedothorax; species Oedothorax gibbosus. The sequence goes on along the minus strand of CM033274.1, from coordinate 32,500,476 downwards.
TCTGCATTTAAATCATTTGCATATTTATGTTTAGATTCAGTTTCACTATGGTCAGTTATATTTACTTTCTCCTCAGCTAAAGACTTAGACATTTCAGATCGTGGAATGAAATTTTCTTGTACAAGACATTCTTCAATCTTTATGTCAGAAGCAACCTTTGGAATCGACTTCATATTACTTGAATCATTTTCATCTGTGCAATACCCTACTGATGGGCAACTATCATCCTTTGATGCACTAATAAGCAATTTATTTTCTTTATCTTGAAAAGTTATTTCTGCAAAAGAAATATCCATTTGGTAATCTGTTGTATATTCTTCTTCTTGAACGTCACTCTGTATTACATTAATTAGATCATTTTCTTCTGGGGAAATCTGATCATCAGGCAGATGTAGTTGGAATTCTGAAATATCAACATCTTCCAAGGGTGGAATGTCTTCCTGATTTTCAACATTGGGCTTTCGAATTCTTTTTTCCCCTTGAGATTTTTCACAATTTTCTTTATGATGTCCACTGTTTGTTGAGACTAAGCACTCGGACTGATTGGTAGTTTCTGTCGAAGGTACAATTATAGGCCTAGTTGCCGTGGAATTATTCAATTCATCTTTTATTGTAGAAGATTCATTGGTTACTGATTTATCATCATGGCCTGTTTTATTAGTATCCACGGTTTCGATAAGTATATCTTCCTCCTTTTCTAATTTCAACAAAATATCCAAATTTGATCTTCCTTTTCTGAGAGCCAAGACAGCTAGTCAATTAAAAAAAAGTAAAAGAAAGCGTTATTGCAATATAAAATACTAGCTGTTATACCCGACGTTGTACAGGTAGAGGTGGAAAAATAATTTAACAGTCAATTGAACTATTTTTTATTCTTTCATTTTAGTTGCATAAGATATGAAGATTACCCAGTAATTTTCAATTTAATTACCCAACTTGGAAATAGTAATGATTAATATTAATTTCAAAAATAACTTTGATAAGAAGCTCAAATTAAAAATAATACACATTTAAGTAAAAAATAATCAGTAAGAATTAAAAATGGAAAAACATCTAAATCTTTAATTTTAAAAAATGCACTCATAAATGTCATCACAATTCCCTCATAAATACATAAAACCTTTTAGCTCATTTGGCGCGTTTTGGAAAATAATTTGGCGAGAAAATAGATATAGCTATAAACACACCCATTATACAGCTCTAACACAATGACCTTCGTACAACCGACCAGCTTATAAATTATTTATAAAAGAAATTGCCCATTTGGCGAGTTTTATTTAATAATTTGGCGAGTTTGGAAACGTATTTGGCGAAAAATAAATACATAAAACACTAATATGCAGCTCTAGTGCGATGGCCTTTATTAACCATCATAGTTCAGTAATAGCTTAACTATACATTTATTGCTTAAATATGCATACATGCAGTCAACAGAAAAGTCCCCAATGAAAAAATCATCAAATAAACCCACAATAAAATCCGGGAATGGAGACTGGCGGAATTACGTCACTTGAAACATGTCAATTATTTTTCAAATAATGAAATTAGTTTCTGAAGGTAATGGCAACAGAATAAAATAAACATTTTCAATTTTAAATGTTTTCGTTTTATTTAATTTTTTCAGCCGATGGCATCAGGAAAGTAAAAAAAGATCGGATTTGAGCCAAAGTGGTGTAGTTTTTTCAGAAAATTCGAATAAAAACGTTCGAAAACGATAGAAGGAATGGTCTGATTCGAAAAATTCTTAGCCTATGTTTGTTCCGGAGATGAGAAGAATTTTTGTGCCAAATTTCGTAATGATCTGTTGCGTGGTTCTTTAGATCTCGTGTCTTATACAAACAAACAAACAAACAAGCAAGCAAGCAAACGGAAGTTGCCTTTTATGTATATAGATAGATGAGCACATCAAATATTGATAGCACGCTTGTTATAAGGATAACTTAAATCCACTAACAACCTTAAGTTTATAAACAAGTTTTATTTAAAACATTTAATTGGGCAGTACATTCAAAATAAATATTGTTATATGTTTGTAAAAATAATTCCATGATCTTAAAATGTCCTTCAGTTTCATGTATTAAAAACATTAAAAAAAACTATCTGTATCTTAAAAATAAAACCATATTTTGCGTTATTTACCTTCTACACTTCTACGTAATTTGTCTTCTTCCATTTCCTTCCATCGGATTCTTTCTTTTCGTTCAGCATCTAAGCCTCCCTGTGACCTGTATAATAAAATCAAATTAAGTTTATCACCGAAGATTCCGATTAAATGCTAATGCTATATTTATGCTAAATTAATTAAATGCTATATTTATACTTAATCAAATAAATATTGATTAAAGTATAAATATAGATGCTATACACATATAAGCTCAAATGTTTTTCTTAGCTTTTTTGAGCGATCGCTTACTTAAATGAGTATTTCTGTATTCAAATATAGCGTGATTTTAAAATAAATATGAGTGATAAAAAATATGTGCGTGATAAAAAAAAAATTACCGTGTATAATTCAAATGTTTTCACAGTTTTAAAAATATAGTTTTTTTCCTTTTACATGAACCAACATAATTATAGACTCAGAATGGCCAAATTGAATTCAATCATTTATATGGTTTTTTTTTACTAATTTGCTTATTTAACATACAACTTATAGTTTATAACATAACAATATAAACATTTATATTTTTATAACATAACAACTTATAGTTTTGAAATCGGAATTTCTGCGAAAATATTGCTTTGCCATCGAAGCATTTTTTTTCACAACATATGAGAATCGCCATAACAGCAAACATTTTCAAATTTGAAAGGAAAATAAGCGTGACTATTTAATAATTGATAAAGTTTTAAAATAGTGTCGCCCTCTTCAGAATATTTTTTGGTTTAATTAATAATTAAACTACCAATTGATATTTCTCCTTTGAATTTGATTTATTTTGCTGTTATGACGATTGATTCTCATATACCTGGTTAAAAATTGTTTACATGTCAAAGCAATGCTTTCACAGAGGTTGGCATTTGAAAATTAATGCATTAGCTCTGTGAGACTTGATAATCTCTCTTAAATTAATAGCAGGATTTTCTAAAGCAAACAATATATAATACATACCATGCATTGACACAGGCTCTCTCTTGATCAGTAACGGGTCTATCATCAAGGTAGCATAGTTCTTTCTGAAATAAATTTCATTATTTCTCAAATATAAGTGATGTACCTTTTTATAACTAGTGGAATATTTTACTATAACTTCATAATTAAATTTTAAATACATACTATTCCAAATATAAAGTTCTTCCTATAGTTTTTCATGTGCTTTAACATAGGATTTCCGCTCATGTTAAGGACCCTCTGCAAGAAATAATTCTTATGTTTAGATGTTTTAAAACGTTAAATAAAGTGAACCATTGTTCGAAATCGAAGTATTCCCAGTGTCTTAGTATCAAAGAAACACTGAATTTCTTTAAAAAAAAATAGTACTGTAATTTTATCTATTTTTTTTTTCAACAAACGAGATGCTGCTGCTATTATTATTTATTGCCCCCTGGAAAATCTCTTTAAATAAAAAAAAACCGTGGAAATTAATTGATCTTTTTTTTTCAAAGCAGAAACTAGAGCTCTGAAATGTAAGAGGGATGCTCTTCTCCTATATTAATTGGTTCAAATTCAGCAGAAAGAATAGTACATTAATTTTATTCTTTATAGTAGAAACTATTTTTCCAAACACCGTCCAATGGTTGTTTGAGTTTAAAGCAGTATTTTTCTTCCAGTTAAAATAATTTTAAGTTTAATATCCTATTGTATCAGATTTAGTAAATTATATGTCTGACTACAAAAAGCTAAATAATACTTACCAAAGAGGTCATTGAAGCAAAAATGTCCAAAACCCCTGGATCGTCAATCATGTTGTTAGATAGGTCCAGAACAGAAATAGATCTACATTTTGTCAAATGCTGGATGTCTTCTATTGAACATAAGCGATTATGGCTTATCTGAAGGGTCTTCAAGTGCGGTAAACAGCCTGCACATAAACAATAAATTTTATGCTTAAATTCATTATTTATATTTTGTAATTGTATTTGTTCATAAACTTGATATGTCATCATTAACAATCTTTGAACAATAATTTACACTTGACATAAATCTAACGAAACTTAAAATGTAGTACCGAAAGCCTTTTTTTTGTACATGGATGGGATATTTTTAGTATTATAAATTATTTGAAGGTTCTTGTTTCAATACTCCAAAGTATAAGAAAAATATAGGTTCCGTTCGTTGGAGACGCTCATGCAATTGAATTTACAATTCGAAAAAGTATGGAACGGACCCTATATGTTAGTTAAACTTTGGACAGTGTGAGTTTAGCCATTCGACCCTTCATTTCCTTTATTATTAGTTTAACATACACATTCATGGAAGAATCTGAACCCGTCAAATCATTTATCATGGGCAATTCTAATAAAGAAATATCTTGTGTTAGTATAGTAAAAAAAATTCGAAAATTAGTAGTCCTCCTCTGGTTTCTGATAGATATATCATTATTATTATATTGTATTATACAACTAAAAGTTTATAAATCTGTGTACCTATTATTAATCCCTAATAAAATAATCAATTATCAAGAAATAAAAACTAGGAAGCTAGAATTCAGATTACTCAGGTTTTCTATTTGAGTGATAGCATTTTTGTTCACATTGAGTGAATCTAGCAATTGAAGAGGCTCCAAATTTTCAATTGAAGAAAGAAGATTTTCTTGCAAATACAGGCATCGAAGGTCTGTTTGGTGGTCTAAATTTTCTATCTTTCTTATTCCATTATTTTCTAGCCAAAGACTTTTTAATCCTGTGTACTCTTCAAGGTTTTCAATCTTCATTAAACCTGAATTAGAAAAAATGTTTCAGATGCATTTATAATCCTTTTATCATATGCCCATATGGTATGGTTTCTAAGACTAATTTAAAATACTCACCTTTAAAATGTAAATAAAGGGTGTCATTTAGATGTGGAGTCATATACAGATTATTTTGTTTGCATACTTGCTGTAGAAACTTTTTCGTTATTCTAAAGAGAACATTGTTGTTTAAATTGCTGTCAAAACTTAATAACATACAAATCATAACTCTCAAATGTGAAATACTTTTAAAATTAAGTAAAATGATTGCGAAATTATAATTTTTTAAACTAAACCTCAAGTTCAGGATTATTTAACTTGTTTATTTGCTTTTAACACAGGACGCTACGCGTGGTTATCTAGAGCCCAACTTGATTTGTATGTTACCTCAAGTTCAGGATTATTTAACTTATTTATTTGCCTTTAACACAGGACGCTACGCGTGGTTATCTAGAGCCCAAAGCGATGGTTTTGTAATCCCTCCTTTTCCTTAATAAATAAAAAAAAATTGTAACGGTTTTCTTAATCTTTAACATCAGAAACCTATTTTTTATACTTTGTATTCGTCAGTCTTTATGCTTTACGGTCCATGCGTCCTATGAAGACCTTAACTTAGTTTAGTTTAAATTATCGTCGCACTAGAGCTACACGAGGGCTATTGGCGACGGGCGTCGTATTTAAGAACCACAGTCAAGTGACAGCCGACGCCTGAGTAGGCACCCAACGCAACCGTTAAGGGCGACATCGTACGCAGCGTTAGGACTTTGAAGGATATTTAACGTGCACTCCCTCTATACGGGGTATTATTCGTCGGAAATTTTGGCTGCACGGGCCGTTTTATAGGTCGGCAGTTATTTTGGCGATGCCCGGACCCGAACCTGGGGCCTTCCACATGCTAGGCGAATGCCTAACCGACTAAGCTCCCCAGCCCCCGTCTTAACTTAGTTCTAGCAGTCAAATTTAAAAAGAATATATTTTTTTAAAGATAGGATATCGGATACTAGCTTTTATACTTTTTTTCTTTGTCTGCCAATCCGTACTATAGGAATTTCGATGAGTATTCAAATAAAACGAAAGTAAGTAGGGCATTCCAGTTCTTTTAGAACTTTTTTTTTCTCTTTCGAATTAAAAAAAAACCTTCGAAAAGTAGGCTAAAAAGAATTTAATATTTTTTGCTTAGGTCATACAGCTTCGGAAAACATTAAATGAGTCTAAAATAATTCAATCGTAACCTCAGTCCTCACAAGAAACCGTGGCTTGCACTTTTGGGGCATAGCCATACATCATTCATAAAAATACTAAGAAAAAACAAAAAACAAAAGTTTCGTTTTTTTTAAAAGAAGGTTATGGTTTTTGGTTTGTTTCATTGGTCAAATAATGCATTTTTTTTTAAATCACAATATTTACCAAATTATTGTAATACGAACAGGTTAAGCATTTTTTCACCAGGTAGGAAAATATTTATGTAATCAAACAAATTTGAAGGGTAAATATCCCTTTTAGCTTAGGTTAATTATGAATTTTTAAAATTTAAAATAGCCATAAATAAACAACAGAGGATGATGCCATTTTAAAACTTTAATAATTTAATAACCGCATATGATATTTAACCTTCAATTTTGTTTTGCTTTTATGATTATTTATACTGCATAAATTTCAAAGCAATGCTTTGTCAGATATTGCGATTTCAAAAATAATGCATTATTGGACTCAATTATCTTTGTTTGAGCTTTTCGGTATTGAAACCACCCTTGAGGTAAAGTAACTTCTACAGGGGCAACTATACTTGTTCAATTGCAGAGACGAAAACTTACTATCCAAATTTTAGTGCGGCTCATAGTTTATGATCCTTTGCCATATATCAAACATATATTGCATTAATATTATGAAAAATAATCTAGTTAAATATTTATATTTTTGTTGCCATTTTGAAAAAAAATCCCGCTCTTAAGAATGTGATAAACAGTTTAGTTATATATAAACTAGAAAAAAGAATCGTATCCATTGGCGTTTTTTCCCTAAAGTTTATTAAGTTCAGATAAAATTGCAATTTTAAAAAATGATTTTTTTTTATTTTGAACAAATTTGCTGCTCTTTTTTTCGGAATATCTTCCCTTGCCCACAGACACAAGACCGGATTGATTGAGACCCTATCCACACGCGAAGACCTTGATGTTTAATGCGTAATGTATAGTTAATTGTAATCCCATTGTGGAAATATGCTGCTCGAATATCCGATACCATTTAATTTCTCTTAGAAAATATAAAAATTAAAGGGTATGCTAATATTACCTTGGAAAACTGTCTTCAATAACTCCCTTCCGAGTATTTGAAGGCATTTTCTTCCGATAGTCAGGAAATAAAAGTTAAAATCAATATGAATAGAGTGAAAGAATGTACTGAAATAAGTAAAAAAAATTCTTTAAAAAATTTAATTTTTAAAAACAATTATTGCTATATTATTTTTCTTAAAGAAAAATTGTTTTAAATATAGTTGTGGGAAATATCATAGTTATGTAAGATTGGAAACAAATCAAAAATTAAAAAATATATCAATAGAACATACCCAATCTTGAAGTTTTATTTTCTTAAAGGTCGTAGAAAACTTTTGATTTTCCGAAAATGAAACAGAAACAAAGACGCTTTTAAGAACCTGACAAAGAAACCATGGCAACGGCAACGTGTACAGTTACAGATTCGCAAACTTTTTTTTTTACAAATAAATAAGTTTTTGTGCTCTGAAGGAGTTAGATATATTTTTAGGAAACATTTTCTAGACTTATTTTTGTATAAACAGCTCAAAATATGTTTTATCTTTCAAAACGACTGGCCGCTGAATTATTTGGTAGGCAATATTATTGAGTTTTTTAAATAAAAACATGTGTAGGCATGACATCAACTAAAACGTTTAAAGTGAGCAACAAATTTACATACAATCCTATTTATTTAAATTAAAACATAAGGTTTTAAAAATATTGACGTCATTTAAAATTTCAAACTGCAGAAATAACTTTGATTACACTTTTCTGAATTGGCAACAAAACTTCAATGTTTAGTAGTTCACTTGTTTCTGTTTCACGAGCGGTTGTGTAATTCTTGTTCTCTCAAAGTTTTATTTCTTTTAATTTATTTTTGGGATATGTTTTTCACTCACCATGTTAAAACTTACTTAATAGATCTTTTATGAAATAACTCTAATAAAAACAAAATAAATGGGTGTCTGGATTAAAATAGTTATAAATCGAAGCATTTGAAGGATTAGTTCGTGTGTTTGCTAAGTATGTGGAGTCCAACTCATGTTCAGGTGACTGGTAAGTTATATTTCTCAATATTAATATTACGGTCAAAACTGATATAATCTTGCACTACTTATTTTAACTTAAAGTTATTCAATATTTTTGACAAATAATAATATATATTCTAACTTAACTCATTCTAAGTTAAAAGCCCGGGTTGTTCAACAAGTTGCTAAGTATAAGAGTAATTACCCCATTTTTTAATCTAATGACAGTGAATGTCTGATATTGATTTTTTTTCGGATTGTTAACCAGTGATATCAATTTTGTATTTTATACGAATAAAATATTTATAAAATCACAATATCAACAATTGGGTAGGCGATTCTTTAACAAACTGTCATTATAGTAATGAACTAATTTTTAACAAACTGTCATTAACTGTCATTATAGTAAATGAACATTAAAAAAATCAGGGGATCTTTCCACTTTCTAGACAGTGTCAATTAACAATGGGTACAATTTTTTTGTACTTTTCCTTTTCGAGAGCTCAAATCTTACCAAATGGAATTTTTGGTGACAAACGAAATTTTCTGGCAATAAAAAAACAACATACACAGTTAAAAGTTATTATTGGAAATATTTAGTTTAGCGATTGTTGTATATTATAACTGACCATCGAAATTAGAATGCACCAATTAATTAAAAAAAATAGTTTAGTTTTATTTGTGAAATGAAATACACAAGTTAAAGATATGTCCTATAACACTAATATCTTACTTAAAATTCTCAATGGAAAGAAAAGAACCCTCCTAAATGCTGATATGTTCTTATTAATTCTCAAACAAATGGAAACATGCTCCACTTATTCAAACTCCAACTGGCTTGACTACTGCGTAGTGTAATATACAGGGATTTGCTTTATTAGTTAAATACAAAGCATTTTTTGAAATTTCAAACAATTATGTTGGCGTCCATCAATCACATATGCAATTTTTTTTATCCCCCCCTCCCTGTGGTGAGATTTAGTGACATTTGACTCAGCCTTCCCCCTCCCGTAATCTCCTGTGAGATTTTTCAACATTCCTTTTTTTTTCTTTGAATTTTAAATAGTTTTTTAACGGTCCAGCATTTTGAAATGTGGTTCGGAAAGCCACAATGAAAATTATCATGTAAGATTTTGCCAAATTTAAATCGAGAAACATATTTTACTGGAATGGAACTATATTTTCTGACAATTTTTGTATTGATTTTTTTGGGGAAAAATTAAGTGATATTTGATGAGGCACCGCCTCCCTTAAACACATCCTGTAATTTATGGACGTACCCTATGAGGCTGTATTAAGAAATTTTAGCATTCTGGTTCTATAGAACAAAAGTAACATTCTTAAGGTAATGTCTTTTTCAAATCGGTCGTTGCATTCTGATGTCAGTAAATTGAAGTATTCTACTGTATTCGCACACTTCTACTGTACAATTCTACTGTATTTTGGAACACTGATCCTTTCGGTGCCAGTAACTTTGTGGTCTGGTACACAGATGGCTCTAAGATGGCTGCTCTACGGGTGCAGGTGTTTTCTGTTCATCAGATGGAACAAAAATGTCTTTCCCTCTTGGCAGATACTCAACAGTCTTCCAAGCTGAAGTCTTTGCAATACTTATGTGCTGTCACATTTGTCTACATAGGGGCTATCACAACAGATCCATTTCCATCTGCTCTGACAGCCAAGCAGCTCTTTTAGTTCTACTAAAGCCCAAATTCACCTCACCTTTGGTTTGGGAATGCTACACTCTTCTTTGCAGCCTTGCAATCGCTAACGAGGTCACTCTATCCTGGGTTCCTGGTCATTCAGGAATTCCAGGCAATGAAATGGCTGATGAACTGGCCAGGTCAGGCTCTAGAACCTCGTTTGTTGGTCCAGAACCAGCTCTTGGCATTTCCAGTGATATTATCAGAAGTACTGTCCTATCCATTTTCAGAGATCAACAGTACACTGATTGGCGCAGATCGACTAATCAAAGACAAGCTAGGGAACTTAACTCAGGTTGCCCCAGCTCTCGCCACAAAGAGCTTCTCGGTCTTAACCGTAATGGTATACACAGGGCTGTAGGTCTACTTACTGGCCACTGCTCCCTTAAAAGGCACCTTACCATTATGAAGGTCCTCGACGATCCCACTTATAGGGGCTGTAAGGACAAGGATGAATCGGTCACCCACATTCTTTGTGAATGCGAGAATTTCGCAGCTCACAGATTTGAGCATCTGGGGCATCACCTACTTGAGCCCTGGGAACACAGAGCCCCCCTCCAAAGTCATAAGTCACTGTATTTGCATATGTTTAGGAATACATATTCTTTTCATAAGTTTATTAAAGTATTCATATGTTTTCTAACTCTTGAGAATATAACTATGGTATAATGTCTTGTCTGTTCATTGACAAATTTGGGAGGGTTCGAAATTTAATGTATTGTTGCTTTACCTATCATTTGCACGAAATATGTAGTAGGATGTTTACCACATTTGGGCAATTTGTTTATCGGCAATGTAACGCAAATAAAGACCGGCTATTATATCATAGCGTTCTCTACTAGGGTTGGAGGGGAGGAAGGTGCATTCTTAAATCTAGCTAGAACAACAGTATAAGTCTTTGTTAGTTGAATTTTATACATATTCTTTTCATAAGTTTATTAAAGTATTATATGTTTCTTACTCTTGAGAATATAACTATGGTATAATGTCTGGTCTGTTCATTGACAATTTGGGAGGGTTCAAATTTAACGTAGGTTGCTTTACCTATCAATTTGCACAAAATATGAAGTGGGATGTTAACCACATTTGGGCAATTTTGTTTATCGGCAATGTAACGCAAATAAAAACCGGCTATTATATCATAGCCGTTCTCTACTAGGGTTGGAGGGGAGGAGGTGCATTCTAAATCAGCTAGAAAACAGTATAATGTTGTTAGAAAATATTGTTTTTTTGTTCTTAAATTTAGAAAGAAAAATTTCTAGTTATTTTTACTACTTAACATACACTATTGTGGTTCCTGTCAGCAATTGAAGAGCTTAGTGGAAGAACGCGCTAAGTCACATTTTTGTATTCTACTGTATTTGCATATGTTTAGAAATACATATTCTTTTCATAAGTTTATTAAAGTATTAATAAGTTTTCTTACTCTTGAGAATATAACTATGGTATAATGTCTGGTCTGTTCATTGACAAATTTGGGAGGGTTCGAAATTTAACGTAGGGTTGCTTTACCTATCAATTTGCACGAAATATGAAGTGGGATGTTTACCACATTTGGGCAATTTTGTTTATTGGCAATGTAAAACAAATAAAGACCGGCTATTATATCATAGCTGTTCCCTACTGGAGTTGGAGGGGAGGGAGGTGCATTCTAAGTCAGCTAGAAAACAGTATAATGTTGTTGGGAAATATTGTTTTTTTGTTAAATTTAGAAAGAAATTTCTAGTTATTTTACTACTTAACCTACAACTGCTATTTTTTACCAAACTATTGTGGTTCCTGTCAGCAATTGAAGAGCTTAGTGGAAGAACGGGCTGTCACATTTTTGAAAAAAAATTGAGATTTTTGTGTCAATGAACCTATTATTTCAGCCTTTAAATATAACAAGCTTATCTTCTCTTCATTCATGAACTTGAAGTTAAGTATAATTTTTACTGTTTACAAGTATCATTTTTAACGGATTTAAGTGCAAACGAAAAACTTTAAAGCTCATTTTCTCGTTTTAAAATTTTTGTTACTTAGAACGTTCTTCCACTACTCTCTCACTACTCCTAAACTCTTTAATTGTTAGTAATTATTGTCCCTTTCCGCCTTTCCCTATGCACTATCTTTTATTCTTTTTACTTTGACCATGGGGGGGGGGGGGGGTGAAATTTGCCTAAGCAGGAGTGAGATATAAAAAAATATGTGGATGTATAGACTTGGGTTACCCTCTGCTCCCATGAAATTGGAACCTGTGCCTTCTCTGACATAGCTTTTGGGCCAAATTTTCGACATCAAACCATCATTAGTACAGAATGTCCAATAGTCCTGGTTCTCTAACATTTAAATATCACTTTTCTTGTTATATTCAGAACTTTTTAATTTTATCACCTGTTATATATTTGTTCATTATTTATGTCTAATTTTTTGGTAGGTTCTATTTGTGTCAATTTTAGCAGCAAAAAAAAAATCCAACTCCTATTTATAGCCAAAAGTATTTTTATGGTTATGACTTAACTTAAAAACGATTTATTGTCAACTAAAGTGATGTCAAGATACCAGATTTCTCAATACCTTGAGTCAAAACTTTCCATCTGTCCTCTTCAGCCAAATTTGTCTTGCAAAATTGCTAGTCAATATATATCATATTTCAAGTTGAAAGTATTGATTATAATACAGGGTGTCCGTAAAAGAATGTCCGAGTTTTAATGGTATATTACAGGAGTTTATTTTATACTAAATATAACAAATCATACATGACATTGAAGGAAAACTAACCTAGTTTTTCCTATAAGTGCTCAATGTGTGCGCCCCTACTGATACGGCACACATCCAAACGAAAATGCAATTCTTCCCATACTGTGTCTGCAGCAAGTCCGGAGTAATGGAAGAAACAGCCTGTGCAATTCTACCTTTCAAGGTTGGTAAATCGTGGGGTAGGGGTGGAATATTCCACCCCTACCCCACGATCCGATCTTTTACAAAGCCCCAAAGGAAGAAATCACAAGGCGTGATGTCAGGTCACAACTTGAAACTCGGACACCCTGTATTTTTGGAACAAGAATTCTTCGAATTCGTCCATAAGGTTTGAATTTAAAGTAAATCTTGAAAAACTGAACTATTTTGTGTGTAAAAAACTTTTCAAACAATGCAGAATAAAATCACATTGAATTGTATTACGACTGAAATTGAGATTAAAAAACATCAAACAATTTTACTTTTAAATAATTAATAAATCTATGAAATTGGATAAAACTACAGAATTCAAAAGAACTCTCACAGCAATTTTTCAAAGCTACAGTATCAAACCTGAACTTTTAGGACAGCAGCCACTATTTCTAATTGTCTAGCTAGCTTCTACTGCAACATTAATTTTGTAAACTGAATTCAGGAAAATTAATCTGTAATTCCTTCCCCTATTCTTATTAAGTTTTTTAGTCCATTCTTGAGAGTAGTTAGTGAGTGAGCAATTAAAAAATTTCTTTTGAGTGGGGTGGCATGTGATGCATTATTACCAAAAATTATTGGAATCGTTAAAGTACAGTGAATAATTAAATATTATGAATGAATTATAATTTAATATGAAAGCAATGTCGTTGTAATTTTACAAAATTAATTCATTTAGCTATATTATTGATGTATTTTTTTTTTTAATAATTTAAATTAAGTAAATTTTAATAAGTAAATTTGTTAATTAATTGTTTTAATAAGTAAATTTTTCATCCAGTCACACAAAAAAAATGTTAGAAAGATAAACCTCCATGCTCCCCTTAAGTGTGCGTACTCTGGATCTGTCTCTGTAAGACCACAATTACAAATCATAATGTTTTTAATAACCCTCAATAATTCAAACAACCTTGAACCTGATCACATTTCCTGAATTAGAATCTAACTTACTAATAGCAAAAGACAGTTATTAATGGAAACAGGTCAGACAGCTTATAGATAAGTTGATAGGATTAGTAATTTATTGAAGTAAGTAGTTATAAAAGAGATTAAATTTAAAATGCATTTTTTTAAATCGAAAAAGAAAGCTTTAATTAGATTTATTTCGACATTAGGTTTCTTGAGTTTCAGAATGGTTTTAAATTAAGAAGGTTAAGGAAATTTTTTTTAAATAAATAAAACTTAATTAATTTGGTTTATTAATAAGTTGACTTTCTATATATAATTTTAGGGAAGTTCTAGTGATATTTAATTTTATGAAGAAAAACCTGTTTTAAAACGTTTAGCTGCTGCTAGATCTAAATATGACGCACTGCTTGGAACAGCTTACAGACAACGAATGATTATGTGCTCCATAGAGGGGAATGAATTTCCTCTGCAAGAATCTTTTGAAACTTAATAAATAACCTCAGATGAAATTAAAGAAGGGTTACTGTATTTCAAACAATATTTTGTTTAACTGGAAATATTACTTTTGAATTAATTCAAACCTAACTTTTGAACTAATTCAACTTGAAACTTTTCTTATCGAACTACATTAGTACAATTAGTTACAGTTTTTTGTTAAGTCTTTAGTTTTATGCTATTTATATGTATCTTCACAGAATCAGAAATCCTTTCTTCTAAATTTGTTCAGAAGCTCAGCAAAACCTCTTTATCTGATGAAAAATTTGATAAAAACGTTCTCAAAATGATTTTGCAGTTAGGTATATATATTTGGAATGATGACACATTTCAAGCTAAAATATGCCTTTTCATGTTTACATTCTACTTGATGTTTTTGTTATTTGACGAAATATTTCCATTACTTGAAGATTAATATTTTTACAGCATTTTTCAGTTTAATTATTTTCCCAATCATTTAATCAACCAACAGTTTTTCATTATTTTTCTGGATTTCAATAGAAATATACTAGTTCAGTGTAGCACTCTCTCTTTCAAGGCCTGATCTTTCATAAGGCCTATTAGACCTTGATCTTGGGGGAAGGGGCCCCAAATTTTAGTGATTTTCACGCTAAATTATGTTGCCCCCTGACACCTCAGTAAATTGTGTCTTTTTTATGGCTGGTGGCTCCACATTATTTTTAAAGAGAAAATAAACCATTAAAATGGACAAGTTCGTCCAACTCTGATTTATATTAATTACTTACAATTTTTTTTAGCTCTAGCTTTTTATTTTGATTCATGCATTGACCATTATACGAGCAATCATACAAAAAAAATCCTTTGGGGGGTTCCAAAACTTTCTGTGCCTGTAATCAAAGTTATCCTAGATCAGGCAAAGCACCCTCTGCATGTATGGGAAGTAGACGAATGACTTTCCATTCGTTGTTACTTACAAACCTATTTTCTTTTACTCATTGAGCTAGAAGAAACGTGGAGTGAGGTGTGAGATTCACTGAACAGGGCAGCAAACGAGCCGGTTCAATAACGAAACGCGGAGGGGAGGAATACACGGCACTGCAGCAGAAACGAACCGGGCAGAAAACCTAGAAACTTGCCTATTTCGCTATTGGGTTCGTCTTCGCTGGTTCGTAGTTAGTGATCCACATGGTTATTTCTTTAAAAAAAGTTGGAATTTAAAGTTAAGGAAAGTTAATTTCTTTCGGAACTAAAAATGTTAAAATACATTTAGGAGCCCAAGTCAATATGATAGAGGGGTCTCATACAAGCATTGCATACAAGTGTAGAGAAAATAGTCCTTTTATGCCCTGTTTGCCTAAAAGGGTGTGAGTGGGTTTTCGACTCGTTGACACCTCACTCCAGTTTCCCTTCTAGCTCAATGCTTTTACTGCTTTATATTCTGAAATGTTTATCCAAGCATCGAAAATCGCCTTTTAATTTATACATGAATTTTCATTATTCTAAGGATCGCAATCAGCTGCTGGCTTAATCCATCTTGAGTGACAAATATAGGACAGTAGTAAAGGCATCTTATCACCTTCACATGTCGATGAAGGGCAAACTTCAATAATAGGGGTTGAAGTGAAAGCGTTTAAAAGTATGGCAGCCAACCGTCAATTCGTGCGATATGCCTATGCTTTTTGGGTTAATAATCCCTATCAGTTCTGGAAGGCACGCGTAGTATGGCTGAATCGCGGAAGACAGGATGCATTGTAGCGAGGATAATTTCACTTTCTTAGAATGACGGAAATAGTCCAACCATAGATCCTTTTGTTATAAATGTTGTCTTGTGACCATATCACAATTAAGAGAAGAGTCGACCAGTTAAAATTACTGTACTCTATAGTAAGTCCGTAAACTGTACACCTCTACCAAATCCTAATTTACCTGATTAAAATAATTAACTCATTGGTTTACTTTTACGTTTCTGTATTTTTTAAATTGAGTATTAATAAACCGGTGACTGGTTGATTGGCGACGCACGGTACAATGGCGCCTTTCCTCTTTCTAGGGTGTTAGCCTGTGAAGTAAAAAAAAAGTTTACTTGAGAACAACTTTAATCAAGTTAATGTGTATATTTTATATTAGAAAAAATATTTAAATAGTTGTTAGGTAAAAATAAAGGTGTCTTAAATTGACACACGTCATTCTTTTTCATTGGCCATTGACCCTATATGTATAAGTAAGTGAAAGAGTGCAGGAAAGGTGCTTAAATGCTTCAAAGAGAATATATAATAAAACATTTGTTAAAAAAATGTTTACTTAATAAAATTGAGACCTTAATTTATCTCTAGTATCTGCGAATGAGCGAAACATTTGAATCGAACAAATTCTAAAATTGTAATAAAAGTACCAGCTGTTGTAATTTAATCGGTCTTCTGTTAAGTACGATCGAAAATAGAACACGACACTATTATTTATGTTATCGAATTGTTTTTAATGTGACCAAATGTTTTTTAATTGGAAGGAAATTTCTTGATGAAAATAGCTAGGGAATAAAACAAGAAACCTACATGAATAGAATTGTATTTGATATAATCCCTTTTTAAGTTACCTATTGTTTTTTCACAATAGATTATTCATCTTGTGTATATAAATAGAGCACGGATGAACACTTGACCCATCAAGTGTCTAGGTACTCTGTTTATTTACCTATTGACCGAAAAATAATTGTCGAAATTATATGGTCTGGATGCGATGCAAAAACATTAAGCTGCTTTGCTCATTTGCTTGACTGCTTGAGGTTTTAACTTATTCCGAAAATCAGTAATTTTTTTTTAAACCTTGAGACACAATTTTGTTTACGCCTTATCTTATTCTTCATCAGATCGAATAACTACGTTTTACTTTAAAAGGTGTTTGATTATGTATATCGCCAATACGTTTGCTTAAAATTTCAGCTATACAAATCTTTGTTTTTTAGTAGCAAAATAACACGATAATAATTTAGCAATACTAATCTGTCAGGTGCTTCTTTTACTTGCATAGAACCACTTGATGGTTAAATGGGAAATGAATCAATAAAGTTTTTTTTTAATTGGAACATTAAGCATTAATGAGATTTTAAGTTTCTATATTACTTGCCAAGATCTAATTTGAGAAAGTGGTTTTAAATCTGGAACGAGTTTGTCATTGCGAAATAAAAAAAAGGTAAATTGCCGTACTTTTAAATAAAGAATAACTAGGAATCTTTTGTAAACAATACATCAAAAGAAAAACCTTTTATAGAACAAGCGTTTATAACGTACAATCAAAGAGCAACAGTACCGTCATTTTCTATAGATTTTATTCATACATTTCTCGTATTATCTTATATTCATTATTCACTACACATTTTAGCATATGGTATGTGGAAACCAAAGACCGGTTCCCACGCATTTAACTTTTAACAGGAAAAATACCTTTCTGCATTTTGCAATGCTTAACAAAGGTTAGAAAGTGGTTGAGTGAAAACAAGCTATGGCGATAGGAGTTGTGATTATTTTTATGTTGCATCTTTCAAATGAAAGATTCAGATTTTTTTAAAGAAACAATAGAAAACTATTACTAACAAAACTTACGTGACAATCTTTATACCAGGCAGTAAATGATGCCCTATTGGTTCAATGCAATTATTTAACTGATATAACGATTATTAGTATACAAATAGAAATAACACTTACAATTTAAATGTAGTCTTTCTGGCCATGTCTTGTGTCCTTTTCTGCATAGGGTGACCAGATATACTGCATTTTGCAGTAAGTACTACTTTTAAGTACTGCAGTAAAAGAGAAAAAAATTAAGAAATAATGCTTTAATATCTTTAATTATGCTCCAAATATATTCAATTCATTCCTTTTAGGCAAGATGTGTTACCAAATTTACCGTTTTTAATAAAAAACTTTTTAATTCTGACGTATACACTATGCATACAACTGGTTGGAATCCACATTTTTGATGACTGTCTCAAAGCAACTCCGTTGGAAAAAAAAGTTGACTATGGTATGAGGTGAAGAGTTTTTTCATGACTGTACATGTACTGCATTAAAATTTTACAATCTGGTCACTTTACCCCAGCAGAATTAGTACTTCTGGAATAGTGTCATGACTGCCAAGTTGATGGTGTTGCAAAGAGACAACACTCTTAAAACAAACGAGCGGTTTTTACTCAGTCTGAGTTAATTTCCACTCCTTTCCGTGCCGAAAATGCACTTCTCCTATAGGAGTGGATTTCACTCTTTTTGCGGTGTGGGTAAAAGAAATAAAAGAAAACAATCTACGTCCTACACTCTTAAAACGAGCGGTTTTTACTCAGTCTGAGTTAATTTCCACTCCTTTCCGTGCCGAAAATGCACTTCTCCTATAGGAGTGGATTTCACTCTTTTGGTGTGGGTAAAAGAAATAAAAGAAAACAATCTACGTCCTACACTCTTAAAAGACGTTTACCAGTCTAGTATTCCACTCCTCGCCGAAATGCATTCCCTATAGCAGTTGGTATTTCACTCTTTTGCCGAAAATGCCTTCCTATAATGAATTTCACTCTTGTTTAAGAGTAGGTCTTTATTGAAGGGTACATAGTCTCACGGTCCTTTCAGTGTGTCCTCTAGGATAATAAAATTACCGAAAATGATAATTATGACCCAAAAGTCTAAGTTATATTGCTAATTAGTCTCCAGTCTTCTTCAGTTGTGCCAAACTCTAAAACGATTTATTTTGTACAGCATGACCGTTATGAATTTTCAATTAACAAGGGTGTCTTCACATTATGTCTCTGTGTGTGTGTTCTGAAATTCGTCACAGGGTGTTGGCTTCCAGTTGTGCCACGCTTTCGATTTTTTTTATTGCACAATGGGATGACGGAAACAGTACGCGCAATTGTGTGGTGAAACGAAGGTGTGACATTGCATTTAATAGGGTCAGAGTCAGGAAACTTCGATAATAATTTTCGTAAGGTTTAAAACATTTTCTGTTTTGTCAAACGAAAAAAGTATTTCGGTTACTCTTTTCCCTTTTCAAATATTTTTACTATTTAACTTTTACCTGCTTCTTAAAAACATCCCATAATTTCTTTGAGTAACAGTCTTCTTTAAGATCTGCCCGACTTACAAATTTTGAAACCCTGGGCAACAGTTAACTGGAGGGCCTAATATATATTTTTATATCTATAATAATAAAAGAAAGAGTCTGTCTGTGTGTCTGTATGTCTGTGGATCGTAAAATACCTACTTATACTGCCCTCAGAAATCCGAAATTTTTAAGATAGACCCCCTTTAATACCAACGCGTGCCCCCTGAGGCTTTCTTAGTTTTTTCATATTTGTTCCCTTTTTAGAGAAAATTATAATTTTCTGAAAAAAATACATCACTTTCGCTCAAATCCGATCATTTTTCTTCTTCGTGTTGCCATTCGACAGAAGAAATTAAAATGAAAACAAAAATTAATTGAAATTGAAATTGCTTTTATTTTCTTACCATTACCTTCAGAAACTAAATTAATGATTTGAAAAATAATTGAACGTGCCAATGAGATAAAGGTTTTTTTTTGTTATAAAAAAAACCCAGAATGGAGGTTTTGACGTGAAATAACATTGTTATACAATTATGGTTAATTTTCAATTTATCAGGAAAATTGCGATGGCAGTAAGTTCATATTGAGGAAGATTTTTGTGATATGAGGATGTGTATTTTATAGTGATGTATTTTTATTTTGGAATTTTAAAGCAATATAAGTATCGGAATTTTATTCTTTATAATGAACGGGAACAAAGGCAAAGCTTATTATCCTATAGCAAATTAAATGACACATATACTTGGATTGATTTGATATTCTTTTAGTCCGTGCGAAGAACGGGTATTTATTTGCTAGTTAGTGCTTATGCACTAACTAGCTAGAAAGATAATAATTACAGTAATATTGAATATATGTGTAAAGTCTCTTGCACGTAGTAGTAATTGTGTTAATGTTTATTTAACTAAAAATAATTCTTTTAACAATTCTAAAATTTTATTATGAAGTAGGGTTTTTATATTAGGCGTCCCTTTGAAATAAATAATATATATTTTTTTAAATAAATTTGGAGGTTCTGGACATTTGCCCTGTTGAATATCATGCTCTGGTCTTCTTGGAGCCTTTTGTGTATATTATTTTACTCCACCTTAGATTGCCCATTTTTTCTTCTCAAAACCCATCAATGCATGACTCGAAACCAGGTTCAGGTGGAGTCATGGTCACTTTTTTCTCCCCAGTCATGACGATTCACAGGAAATCCAACGCACGTTTCCTCTACCGGTTTGTTTGTAAGTTTTTTTGGAAGTGAAACACGCTTCCGATTTCGTTCCATTCGAAATTTGGGTCATTCACTCAGGTGATTCCTTCCTCTCCAACGCATCCAGAGGTCATCTGGGGCTTCCCATTGTAGAAGTTAGCATAGCAGAGATGGTGTGATGCAGAAGAAATAACACTATGTAACTTTTTACAAGTTTTTGAATCTATGATAAGGTATAGAGGAGCCAGGCCACCAAATCTAGTTGTTTTTATGGTGGAGGCTCGGGTTTTACCCCCTGAGGGATAATTTTATTTATTTTTATTTAATTTAATTACAACTACCTTACGGAACAAGTCCATTAACAGCTAGAGTATTCAAACCAGACAAAACACAAATACAAAAAAATAAAAGGGAACACCAAAAGAAAGACAAGAAATTAAAATACAAAAAGCTAGTAAGATCAATTATAAAATATAGATAAAATGCGATGTCAGTAAAAAAGTGTACAATAAGAAATAGATTAATAGGACAAGATATTACACATGCATATTTTCTTAAATTCAGTGTAAGTCAAAATAAATCAACATTATCTTGAACACACCATTAAAATTTAAAAAGGAAAAAGTTCTCAATATAATTAAATTCATGGGTAGGCGATTTGAAAAGTGATTTAACCCTTAATGATCTATTACGAACTTAAAAAGTAATATAACTTAGGATATGACTACAATCAATAACACCATTTAAAACTTTGAAAAAGAAGAAAAAAAATATAACACAGTTGAGCTCTCGCCTGGACTTTAAACAGGGAATTTCGAATAAGGTATGTAAAAAAGTTTTCGACAAATGTAAACTTATTTTCTATTCATGGGATTGAATATTTTTATTTCTGTAGACAATAGTTTTAAAATTCTCCTCAATGTCTTAAATTCTATAATTTAATAAAGTTAGCCGTCTTTGTAAGTCTGTACCCCTCAGGTGGTTAAAAAAAGGTATTTGCTTTTGGTTTGTTCTTTTGATGATTATAGTCGCAAAATAAATCGCAAAATCAAAGTTCGGACTTGTAGATAGTTGAGAAATAGACGAATTAAACTCTGCATACATACAAAAAATATAAAGGAACTGAGACATAGTTGATTAGATTAATGAAGATATCAGAGCTTTTAAGGTCTGTGAGCAATTGATGTTCATTTTGAGCCTCAAACACGGAACAATGCCAAACCCACAAAGCCGGATTTAAAGACCCAGGTCCCTAGGCACTTGACATTTGGGGCCCCCCACCATCTCGAAGCTATTTTGGAAATTTAGCATATAAAATACACTAGTACAGAACATATAATTTGTAGTCGACTTTAATAAACAATCAGAATACTACAGTATGTTACTATAGTTGTCGCAAATTTGGCAATTTTTGAGGCTGTCGGGCGATAGGTTTTCGGAGTTTGACGAATGGCGATTTTCAATTTTTTTTAGGTGATTTTATCTTTTCAAGGGCCCCCTTCCTGACTGTGCCCCTAGGCCCGGGCCTTGTAGGCCTAGGCCGAAATCCGGCACTGCAAACCCCTGACATTCAATTCGTGTAGCTCTAGTGCGGTGTTAATTCATTTGAACCAAACCTGGCAGGCGCTAAATGCAACGCCATAGTCACACGCAACATAGTCGACACGACACAAAAACTGCTGCAGCAAGCAACTGCTATCGAAAAATACGACGTTGCTTCTCTAGAAGTTTATCAATTTCTACTCGTTCTTTTAGGCTTGAATCATCGATAATAGGTACTTACGATGACGCCTTTTTTTATGTTATTTGCAACTTTAGGATGCGTTACCTGAGGCGACCTATATTGTCAAACTTGATGGCCAACATTCAGTTGTATGAGGTATTTTTTAGAAAAGAATTTGAATTTGAGGTTAATCGTTATGGGATGGCGCTGGTCATTTGTGGTTAATTGTTCTTTGTTAGAGATATGAAGATAATAGACGTAGTTTTAATGGATAGATAATAAAGATAATGGATATTTAATTTTTTCCATGGATGTAACTAATCTAATTACACACTTATTTATATAATAATATAAGTTTTAAGAAAAAAACAATTAATTTGAAGAGTTGTAAATTACATTACAGAAGAAATCAAATATCATTTAAGGGGGAACCGGAGCCCTCCATTGAAGCCCATGTTAAAATGACCTTTTTTTATGTACCTTTTTCTCAGAATCTATTTGATACTTTTTAATGAAATTTTTACCAGTTGTTAAATGGGTGTTTAACTATACTTTAATGGAGGCATTTTCAAAATTTTTGTTTAGTTTTTAAATAATAATTTTTTAAGTGAAACTACATATTTTTTTACCTAAAAAACATCAATAATATTAAAAAGAAAAAAAAGTAATATATTTATAGTCAAATCCCTCCAGCGGTTTTTAGAAACAAACTTCTTAAATACGTATAAAAAATTTCCGGCTAATACTTACAGTAGATTTTGAGAAAAAGGTACATGAACATTGAAAAAGTAAGTTTTGAGATATAACCGTTTAAAGTAAACAATAGTGGTTTCTTACCTATAAAACCTGACTGGATTTTACCTAAACAACGTTTGTTTAAAAAAATATTAAAAATACTTCCATTACTCGAAACTTTTAATGTAAGATATCGTTGAAAAGCTAAGATTTCATATTTTAAGAAACAATAAAAACATTGAAATGTCATTTTTGAAAATTTTTGGGGGTCGGGTCCCCCTTAAAATATATTTTGCTCATAAGGGGATTTCCCATGTGTTAGTCATTACGTTGCAGATCTTATTAAGATAACAATATTTTTAGCCTACTTTTCTTTTTTTAATTCGAAAGAATTAAAAAAAAATGAAAAAGTAGGTATTGACATGCGGTCGATGTCCGTCTGTCTGTCTGTCCGTCCGTCCGTCCGTCCGTCCGTACCCCCCTTCCCAAATCGGTTCTATCCATCGGATCTTAAAAATTCTTTTTTTGTTAGAAAGCTATGACCTCAGATACCCAACTTTCATACTTTTTGTCCGTCTGTCTGTCTGTACGTCCGGACGGACATAAATCTACTACTTTCGGCGAATTTCCCATTGAATTAGCATTGAAATTCAATTTTGAGTCCTTTAAATCACTGTAGGTATTGAAATGCGGTTGATGTCCATCTGTCTGTCTGTTCGTATGTCTGTCTGTCTTTCCGTCTGTCTGTATGTGTGTCTGTCCGTATCCCTCTTCCAAAATCGGTTCTATCCTCGGATCTTAAAAATTCTTTTTTTGTTAGAAAGCTATGACCTCAGATACCAACTTTCATACTTTTTGTCCGTCTGTCTGTACGTCCGGACGGACATAAATATAAATCTATCTTTCGGCGAATTTCCCATTGAATTAGCATTGAAATTCAATTTTGAGTCATTTAAATCACTGTTGCCAAATCAACAATGGCATGAGAAACTTTATTTATTTAAACATATTTGAAGCAAAATAATATTTTCATGAATCAGTTTGGAATGACGTCATAAAATGTAGCACAATTTGATTCTTTGATTATTCATTAATTATGTACCAAGAAAGCGGCAAGGCATACTTTTGCATGCAATTATGCTTAGTCTTAATTTACATTTCTTATTTTTTAATGCAGTTCGGAGTAGTTTCATTACTTTTGTTATTAATAAATATTTAATTATTCTTCGAACTACAAATAAATCACGAGCAGATGATAAATGATATTTAATTAATTTACGAAAGAATATTAAGGAAAATAGTTGATTTTGGCTTTTAGAAGTTTAAATTATAGCTGGGTGTTGTGTTTCGATTTTTTTTTTCTAATGTGTATAAATCTAGTGTAGAAACGGCTGTTGATGATATTTACTTTAGGAACCTAGTTTTTTTTCCCGATTAGAACTTCAGTAAGTATTTAAGTAACAGGAAAGTAGGCTATTTTAGTTGTTTATGAACTTCTTGTTTTCTTTAAAAAGAAAGTTGATACATGTGACATATCCCAGTTGTATGAAATAATTCTTCGTAATACAAATGTATAGTATGTATTTATTGTATTACATTGTATCTATGATGGAGCTCGAGTTTCGTAGAAGTAATTACTATGGTGGGCCTACTCAAATAGTGTACTCTATATGTATACATTCGCGTTCCTATTCTTTCTCATTCAGTCAATACCTTGTTCAAATAAATGGAAGATGTTAGTTGAATCGTTTCATTTCCCTTCCAATCTTTTCTGAACGAATGTTTGAGAAACAAAGTACATACATTAATTGTATGTACACATTCTGTAAAAGGCTATTGTACACAGAAGAGATGCTACATTATAAACATTCACCCCAAAAACTGAAACCTTAGGCTGTTAAACAGAAAATAGGAAACAAGCTATGTTTTATTTAATTCATTTAATTTTAAATTAGTTGCGTTTATTCTAAATTGTTTAAAATTTTATACAGTCTTCTTTTCTATATTCCAATTATTTTTAGTTTTGCTTAGTATTGCAATAAACTTAAATTTTATGTATTACAGTTCAAAATTGGGCTGGGGAGCCCAGTCGTTTAGGCGCTCGCCTAGCATGCGAAAGGTTCCAGGTTCGGGTCCGGACATCGCCAAAATAACTGCCGACCTATAAACGGCCCGTGCAGCCAAAAATTTCCGACGAATAATACCCCGTGTAGGGGGAGTGCACGTTAAAATACGCTCCAAAGTCCCAACGCTGCGTACGATGTCGCCCTTAACAGTTGCGTTGGGTGCCTACTCAGGTGTCGGCTCGTCACTTGACTGTGGTTCTAAAATACGACGCCCGTCGCCAATAGCCCTCGTGTAGCTCTAGTGCGACGATAATTCAAACTAAACAGTTCAAAATTTGTTAACTTCTTCATTAGTCTTAACAATTCGGAATGCATCGAAAGGAATGTCATTGAATGATAATGTTATTCATGAACACGGATTCATATTTTATTTATAAATAATCGCACTACGCCTTTCCTTTAAGTATTAGCAATGGAATGGAGCTATTTTTGTACTCAATATATTCTATATCATGTCACGCGAATCTCGCATTCAGATGAGTATTATTGCGTGATGTACCATTTTCCGACCTCCTAAGCCTAGGCTGCTTTACCACTAGGTTTTATATGGACATCGACGTAATGACTTACATAATATCGATTAGTGACGTACATGACTACATGTTGAGGAAAATTTTGGTTGTGTAACTTGAAAAGACACTGAAAATTGCATACGGTATTTTAAGTATACCTGTGGAGAATTTCATGTTTGGCGAGCCTTGTGTTATAATAAAATGAGGAATGAATGCAAGAACTACTTTAAAGTTATTAACTTTTTTTGTGCAAGAAATTCAAATAATAAAAAAATCGGAAATATTACCTTTAAGTTTCCACATTAAACTTTGATAATGGATAATGTTAATTTACTTCAATTATCAAATTAATAAGTTCTAAATCTAATTAATAATATCTAACTAAGTAAATTTATTTTAATTATTAGCTTGTTCTTTATTTTTCTCTTGAGTTTGGATATGTTTCGGAACTTATGTACATAAACTTGATATTCTCACAGAAGCACTTAAAGATGCTACTGAATACTGTTCTGAAAGATAATATCGCTACAATAATAAATGAACAGGTAGCAAGATACTCGACACTAAACTGCCATATCTAGCTATAAAGTAGTGTGTCATAAACCATTTGACCTATTTATAATCCCATGGAAATCAAGTTCCCACACCTCTACCATTTTCCCATTGTTTCCAGAATTTGATAAGTTCATATCTCTGCCTAATAGCCAGAGGGTTCTACACACAAAAATGCATATGATCAGAATTCAATGTGCAATTCTGAAATTCGGATTCCCTGTTTTTTTTTTTTTTAACACGTTGATAGCTAGAATATATATGTATAAAAGAACCACATGTTAAAATCCAGGTGTAGTTAAGGTTTTTTGTTGTCTGAGGCCATTATACAATTTATGGCTACATAAAAATAACACGGTACAGTATTTATGTGGAAACAACTCATATATTAAATTCGAATTACGTATATGGTGATGTTAAGGTTAAAAAATATATACTTGAAAACATGTATTAAAATAAAATTGTAAAAGTATTTCGAAAGAGTTAAGTTCGTGGATCTCATTGTAAGACCCTCTAACATACCCAAATCGGCTTCACCTTAGTACTTACATTCATGCTTTGATTCATCCCATTCACATATAATAAAACAGACATTTACATTTATACTTTTTGTCGTTTAGAAGAATTTCGGCATTTGAATAAAGCATTTTGCGGAAATGTGGCTTCTCAAGGTTGTGTCTTGTGTGCGTGGTTCTTTTTTTTCTCTCGAATTTTTTAGGCCTGTAAGCGGAAAATCTGTCATACTAAATCTATAAAAGGGGTGAAATCTTGAAAATATTAAAAAATATATTTGGATGCTCAAATGACTTTAATTGTTTGGATATTTTCTGAAAACTTCTTTCCTAAAAACTGTAAGTTTGAAAATAATTGTATTGTATAAAATAGTAGATCCAAACCTTAACTTATTTATTATCCCCAAAAAATGTAAAATAGTAAATTTTAGTGTATCCAGTGACCCGTGTAACGGCCCTGCTTGCCGTCTGTCACCCCCCCCCCCCCTTTGTATATGAACTGCAATATAATGGTACAACTGGATTCTGAAAAATTTATTAAATGCCTGGATACCAGCATGAAACTTAACCAGCATTTTTTAAAGTTTAAATACGTCCGTTTTTAGCTTCCACACTACGTTTATAACGTAAAAAGTGGAAGGTTTTATAATCGTTCAGTCCGTCCGTCTGTCTGTCCGTCACCCACTTTCACAGAAAGAACCACAAGTCCCACAGACAAGTGGAATACGTCATTTTGAAGCAAAAAATCAGATTAGGCTACATTCCAAATTTCATTAAAAAATTTAAATTAGAAGTTTATTTAAAATTTAAATAACTGAAAATTTAATCTACATTGAAATAACATGCAAATTCCATTTTTTTTTCAATATTTTCACTGTTGCCATTTCGTTAAACGTACGAGAAACTTTATTTAAAATAAAAATAAACACTTTTGAAAGAATATTTATTTATGTTATCTATTTCAGTTTGGATTGTTGTAATATCACAATAGAGTTATTTTGATGGTTTATTATATATGTATGAAGAAAGATGCATAGAGAATTCTAACTTGGCATAAAAAATATGCAAAGTTTTGCTTTTATTTTTAAAGCATCAATTGCACTAATTATATATTTTTCGAACTGTAAATTAATTTAACAAACGATAAATGACTGAATTTTTGAAAGAAATGTAAATGGTAAATTGTGACGACACAGATATTTATTAAAAAAAGGTTGCATTATTATTCTTCGAACTTCAAACAAATTAAGCAAACGATAAAGTCTAATTATTAAATCTGAGAAAGAAAATTAATGAAAATAATTAATTTTATCGTTTAAATGTTTAATTACAACTAGCTAAAGGCTCTGTTTGCTGAATTTCTTTCTGAGGTGTATAAATAGTTCCTTTCCTGTAGAGCACAAATGTTGTGTGGAAGCGGTTTAAGTGACAGATTCTGTAACAAACCTACTTGTTTAATTTTAATGAGTTCCTATAAGCCCGTTGTGGGTAGGTGAACGTTGCCCCAACCATTTTTTCAGTAACCTCATTGGTTTATCTAACTACTAGCATGTAACTTTCTAAGCATCATTTAAAAGTGTTTGCGTTTTAAAATTCTCCGATTAAAACGCAACAGTTAGGCCCGTCACACGAGTAGAAAACTGGTGCTTTCCCTCGTGCATTAACTTATGGACAGTTATTACAGTTATCTTATCGCAATGAATGATTCTTGGTATTTTTTTAAATGAACCCTTTACCATCTGATTTTTAGAAAAGTTTAAATTTAAGGTCATTTGGCCAAAGATTTTTTAATTGGTTTCAAGATTCCCCTCCCCCATTAATCGACTAACTTTTCCGCTTGTGGGCCTTTTAAATTTGAAAAGTTTTTAGTAGAAGTTGTTTTCGAGTCACCCCTTCTGCGCATTGATGCTTATGTCTGTGTTTGGATACGGACGAAAGACTTCCATTGGCTGTTCCATATTACGACACTTGTTTTTTTTTTATATTTGTATGCTTCATTACCCTGTAATTTCATTAGAGAATACTATTTCCCGTGAGAAGACAGAATAGTTTGTTTATTGTGGGACTGTTTTTAAATCAAAGTTTTTGTCAGAAATTAACCTTATGCTTTTACTTTTGTTCTTCAAAGTAACTTATTCGTGTTCTAAATCGGGGGTTCCCAACCTTTTTGCATTTGCGTACCACTTGACTTTTTGAGAAATTTTGGCGTACCACCAAACCTTAATATTTTAATAAACGTAAAATATTTACTCTTCTAAAAGTGTTCAAAGGCTTTTTGAATTAAATTCCTGAGAAAACTTCGTGTTTAATGGTTAGATATTTGTTTATTTATAACATGCTTATAATAAGGATAAATAAAAAGATTCTGCACTCTTAAGTCCTCTTCAACACTTGTGCTTCTATGTTTATTTTTTATGTATAAAAGGTCAGAAAATCCACTCTTACACAAGTAACTCGAAACAAATGGCATCAAAAATAGCAGAACTTTCCAGAAAATCAAAGGGTACTCGGTTTTACATTCAATCCAGAAGTTGATAAAAGATTTCTATTTAAAATAATCTTTCATGGAACTATCTTGTGTATGAAGATCGATAAAACTTTCATGCGTACCACCGGAAATTTTACTGCGTACCACCGGTTGGGAACCACTGTTCTAAATGATTCTTAAATTTCTATTTTGTGTAAAATGTAGTGTTTTGACCTTGTGAAAAAATGAATGTGACAAGAATGAAATGTGACAAGAATACTTTTTTGTAGTGTTTCAATGGCACGAATAAAAGCGCATAAACGTTCCAAATATGTTTTATTTTACAGATAACTAGATCACTGGATTAAAGAATGTCACATTAATAAAATTACGCAGCATAAATTAATTACGCATTATTAATTAATTTACGCAGCGTTCGTTGAAGGTGTTAAATGACGCAGTGGAGCCATCCCCCCCCCCCCCCCCGTGATGTTATGCAGTTAAGCATTTGGTGTTCTACCTTTCAATTTTTCTCAGTTACTACTAGCTGAATTTTTAAGGGTGCGAGCGGTATCCGAAGATTTAAAAATAGTTTTGTCATTAATATAATTCTAAAAATTTTAAATTGTATTACTTTTGTAAGTAATAAAACTTATTAAAGTTATATTTTTAAAAAATTATATTGTGGTACTTTTTAAGTTATAAAACTTATTAAAGTTGATAAAAATGATATTTCCGATCGGATTTTTTTTTAATTTTACGTTCATTATGTATTTTATTTATATTTGGCTATATATCGCTGGTGAACGTAACTTTTCCAACCCAACTTTGCGCAGGCCTATGCATATTTTACAATCCAGGTCTGTCTGTGAATCACGTTAAATTGTTGTTCTACAATTTAGCTAAGTTCTTCGCATGAGACAAAATACCATTTAAACCGAAGTTTTTCAACAACATTGACGTTTTGTAATGCTTTGCAACTTGAAATGATACGCTTTTTTCTCCAATAAATTTTCCTTTAAAACTTGTTCAAACATAGCTAAAATTTTTGATTATTAATGCATGAACAGTAGGTATAAGGCAAAAAATACATTCAAAGCAACCATCGCATCCTGTTAAGCATTAACTAACGGAACGCTATGATACCTAGAAATAAAATACTATGAATATTACTTTGTGGTTACTATAGTATGCATTTCCTATTTACCTCTTTGGTTGTGGTTTTAATTATCAAATTCAAGGTTGTTAGTATCGAAATAACCTGAAGCACTAAATAGGATGTTCAATTAGAACGATTCAAAGGCTAGTCATTGACGTTTAAAGCGTCAAATTATTGATTTTGACCTTCATTTGACGGTCACCGAGAGTGTATGGTCATTGAAGAGCTTAGTGGAAGAACGTGCTAAGTGGCAAAAAGGTGAAAACGAAAAAATGAGCTTTTAAGTCTTTTTTTCTTTTGCACTTAAATCCGTTAAAAACGGTACTTGCAAACGGTAAAAAACATACTTAACTTTATGAAAAATGGAAAACTTGTTATCTTTAAAGGATGGAATAATATGTTCATTGACACAAAAATCTCACTGTTACACATGATGTTCGAGGGTTTGGTTTCCTGTGAGATGACTACACGTGTAGTGAAGCTAGTTTTACAGTAAACCTTATCTTGCACAGTTCGATTTGACAGTAAACATTTTATAGCAATATGGTTGTGGTTGAATATGAAATATGATTTTTTAATATGCTTGATAAAAATGTTCCTCCTTTCTTTTTTCCAAGAAAAAAGAGTAATGTAGGTACTTGTTATAAAATCGGACATCTTGCCATTTTCGCTAAAGTACAGAGAATAATTTTAGCGTGGGTGTTGATAAACATGCTGCTCTAAAAAAAACGTAACTGCTTGTTGATTTACACAAAAAAATGTCGTCGAAACACATGATTACATATTAGTGTAACTCTGATTAACATAGACTTTAAAAAACGATATAATTTATAGAACTATAACTTCTCAAAAACAAAACGTTAAAGTTTTGAAGAAATTAATAACTTAATTGCATTTATCGGCATACTTTTCCTTGGTCATTTGTCTTTTATATTACACCGTTCAGGATCGTATCTTATGCACACCACTGACCTCTTTATACTGGGTAATAGGATAGCGATATAAATCTGCTTATATTGTGACAATGCTAACCTAGCTGCAATACTGGCAGGTAGCACGAGAGATGATTAATATCCCATTCCCATTTGAAGTTTAGAATCCTTTTTTGAGAAATAAGGCCGTTTCGTGTGCGTTTGATATTTTTCATGATTGTCAGTACTACTGTGAGAATTGTTTATCTTTTTATGAGGCTTTTGGAATGTAAAGTCGCCGTTTTACTGAATTTATTGGAATTCTATTGGGTTGCGTAATCACTAAAGTTTTTTTCTCGTCTAAAAGTTCACTTCCTAGTTCTTAGACTTTAAAATTTTTTGTCAGTTTCTAACATATTTAAAAAAGTTTTTAACATTTGTATATTTGAGCCATGTACTTAAAAATGGGTTTGTTACCGAAACCGACTTTTGCAATAGTTAGATAACTTAAATTAAACTTAATTGTTAATGTGCTAATGTTCAGTCACTTTTTATTTACTAACTTTTCTTACATGTTTTTTATATTGGCTGATATTTCAGATTTTAGAGCTCAGTTTGAAGATCTTTCATTGGGTATTCCAAAAAGTCTTAGCCAAACGCAAAAACAACATCCAATCTTTAGTAGTATTTTGCTTAAATTGAATATTGATAAAACCAGGGTAATTGTGATGAAGTGATTTATACAAAATATTTAGAAGCCATTGCAACTTCATTCATTTTCAAATGTTTATTCGAGGTAGATTTTACAGAGTAGTCTTCAGAGCAAAAGTACCTTATTACAAAACATGCTTTCAACTTAATTCTACCAAACGATTTGGTTCCACGCTCGAACGAATAATTTGAATATTACTTTGTTATTATAAACAGCAATTTACATACTTCTTGTTATTTTGATTTTTAACCTCCGAGTCAAATTATAGTTTATTGCACAACCATTGAACATGTCATAATTTTTTTTGGTATTGCCTTATTACATGCTTCTTCTCATCATCGTGCGTGATCAGTGGAGCATTACAGTGGCCA
The DNA here is from genome assembly GCA_019343175.1 of Oedothorax gibbosus. Lineage (NCBI taxonomy): Eukaryota > Metazoa > Arthropoda > Arachnida > Araneae > Linyphiidae > Oedothorax > Oedothorax gibbosus. The sequence goes on along the minus strand of CM033274.1, from coordinate 32,468,242 downwards.
ACCCTAGGCTAAATCATCAGACAGCCATTTTTATTATTCGCTAGTGCGAGACCAATTTCACTTTTAGCTTCCACACTACGTTTATAACGTAAAATGTGGAAGGTATTATAATCGTTCAGTCCGTCCGTCCGTCACCCACTTTCATAGCCCAAACTACAAATGCTACGGATAAGTATGATACGTCAAAAAATTCAGCGCATCAAAATTAGAATACATTGAAAATTTCAGAAAAGAATTCGAATTCGAAGTACTTCAATTATTTAAAAAACTGCAAAATTGAATGCTCATTTAAAAAGCATTGGAAGCCATTTTTATTAGAATTAAATCACCATTGCCATCGCAACATTCACTCGAGAAAAATTCTCTCAAACAATGAATTAAAAGAAATTTATTTTTGCGACATCAATCCGTTTTGTAATAACGTCAAATATATTTCACTAAGAGATTCTTTGTTTGTATGCAGTATGTTGATGTGAAATGTTTCGGTTCTATTCAAAATAGAGGAAAATTACATATTTATTCTTTGAAATATAAATTAATTTTCGCAAACGATAATAATTATTGAAGAAATAATTATTGAATTTTCGAAATAAATTAAATGAAACTAGCCAAATTTAAAGTGTAAATATTTATAATAGAATTAATATTGTGTTTGGCGACTTTTTCCCTGTTCAACACAAATGTTGTGTGGAAGCGGGTTAAGTGACAGATTCTGTTACAAACGTACATTTTTATATTGACAGAGGACATCTTATCTAATACTTTTAAAGTTTAAAGCTATATGCCTGGAATTAATAATTAATGTTAAATGTAGTACCAATTATTTGTTTTATTATTATCAACGGGCATGTTTCACGCCTTAAGTGGCGAAATGTTCCACAGGAACGAAAATAATATTTCGAATGATTAATCAATGTATAGTGGGCGGAGCTTACCGCATCATACCACCAAACACCAATGAAAACTAGGAATGAAAGCAGGAATGAGTTACTTCACGTGAAACAAAACAATTTTCCCATTCCACTAATATTTTGTAGTAATAAGTAAGCATGTCTGAAGTCAATCTGTGGAGTGTAATATGACAATCCCACCTACCCCTACTAAAGGCTTGATTCCACAGTCCTTATCCACGCTGGCACGGACATCTTAAACGAAGTGTGTTTGGTGATTAACTTCGGTTTGGGGACTCGACATCCGGTACGAACTTTTCCCAACAATTTTTCCCATCCGGTCCCAACATACGGATGGGTGTTTGAGTCAAAAATGTCGATTTTCTGTTTTCCTTTTATTCTTAATCTGCTTATCTATAGCTTTAATTTAAGACCAAGATTATCGATTTCTGTTTAGTAGTTTTTTTATAAGCATTTTTCAGAAACTCTGTACATCAGTTCTTACCTATACCTTAATTTTCTTTTGCGTTTCCTGAAATATAAGGTTTTTCAACAGTTAGGAAATTTTTTCTCAGGAACTATAAAATATATCAACATGTTTTGTTTTATTACTCCTTTCCCATTAATAGATCTTTGGTTTAAACTGAGAAATTTTAAATATCTCTGCTAAAAACAATTATATAACTTTAAACATGATTTTTTTTGCGTGTTTTATTACATTTTTTTTTAAATAACTGTAAAAGTATTTTTTCTAATACTTTGAAATATCCCCAGTTTAAATCAAACAGCTATATGTAAAGATCAAACTATAAAAAATTCATAATGATATATCATATAGTTTCGGAGAAAAATGTTCTTAAAATGAGTAAAATTAACATGGGCGAGATAGAACCATCCGAATCCCCTTAAGTAAGTAATCGGTGGTTTTTAAAAGCTGTAAGTATCCGGCCGGTCCGGGCGGCAAGGAACGTGGAATCAAGCCATAATAGAAATTAATAATAGTATTCATGATTTTTTTAATATTAAATTAAAGTATTTATTCGTTATTTAACTTAATAAAATATTATAAAGAAGACAAGTGAATAGTAATTTTTATTGTGTAATAACTATATATTTTCAACTTATGTGTGATTTTATTTGCAGTTCAAAGAGCTCGAAATTTACAAAATAAAGGAAGAAAAGGTAATTTATTTTTTAAAACTTGTTTTATAAACCTTTAAAAAGCATTATTTTTACAGTTATATATTTTTTAAAAACTTATGAAAACCAATATATTTCTAAATTTATTTTTTTTTAATTACCGATTTTATTTTTAGAAGTTGAAAAAAAATGAATCTTTCAAAATTCAGTTATTATCGTTTTAATTTCATTTTGATTTCGGTAAAATTGAAAAAAATCAGTAATTATTTCTGTTACTAGTTCTAATAGAGTTAATTATCCCTAAAATTTTTAAAACTGCCTATTTTTTTTAAAAAAATGCCTAAATTTTTATTACTTTTTAATTGATCTAAAAGCGATTTTTGCGATTTAAGCATTTTAAAACTTTTACTTTATTTTATACTGGGAAGAAACATACTTGAAACGCTCTAATTAAATATAGTTTTTCATTGACCAAATTTATCTTCCCAAATTAAAGTTTCCATCAAAATACGTTTTTTAATAATTAAAATTATTTTTTAGCAAAGCTAAAAATAAAACATGCTAAACTATATCCATTCATATATTTTATGAATGCAACATATATTCTGAATAGTGTAATTTACCTGAGTTTTTTTCAAATTTCTTGTTTCAATTTAGGAACCAACGATGCCTTCGTCCTTATCCAAATGGGAAAAGAGAAATTCCAGACAACTGTCAAGGAAAAAGCCAATGATCCGGAGTGGTATGAAGAGTGTGACTTGTAAGTGTATACATTTGGCAACTGATTATTTTAAATTTTGCAGTTTTTATTTTTTTTAAATGAAGTATACTTGGAAGTTGAATTTTTTCTTCTGAGATTTTCAATGTCTTCTGAGGGGCTGGGGAGCCCAGTCGGTTCAGGCGTTTGCCTTGCATGCGGAAGGTCCCAGGTTCAGGTCTGGGCATCGCCAAAATAACTGCCGATCTATAAACGGCCCGTGCAGCCAAAAATCTTTGACGAATAATACCCTGTGTAGAGGGAGTGCATGTTAAATACCCTCCAAAGTCCCGACGTTGCGTACGATGTCGCCCTTAACAGTTGCGTTGGGTGCCTAGTCAGGTGTCGGCTCGTCACTTGACTGTGGTTCTAAATTACGCCCCCCGCCCCCAATAGACCTCGTGTAGCTCTAGTGCAACCATAATTCAAAACTAACTAACAATGTCTTCTGTTTTTGATGCACTGAATTTTTTGATATATCAACACTTGTCTGTACCACTTGTAGTTTGGGCTAAGAAAGTGGGTGATGGACAGAAAGGCGGACACACATAGCCTTTATAAAAGTTTCCTCTTTATACATGACAAATGTAGTGTTTACGCTATACAGCTATTTTGTTGAAAGTATTCTTGTTGCATTATACTGATCTTTGCATTTGTATGGTCTTTTGTGTCTTGTCTTGCTGCCTATTTTTGATGCAGACAACACATTGTAGTGTTTTTAAGAGGGACTGTCAGTCCCATAGAGGTAATGCATTAGTTTTGAAATCACAGCTTTTGCAAAAGAATTGCTTTGCCATGTTATCCCATTTTCACCAGGTATGGGAATCATCATAACATCAATTTAAAACAAAATTTAATTCAATGTCATGTTGATTCCCAAACCTGGAGAGAAAGGGCTAATAGACCAAGCAATACTTCTGCGGAAGTTGTGATTCCAAAACTAATGCATTAGCTCTATGGGACTGACAATCCCTCTTAAGCATGTAATATTTTTGCATATTTTATTTTCTAATTATAAAGGAAAGAAAGGGTTTTGTTTTTCAAAGAGTGGCATAATGATAAAATAGCTTTATATTTTATTTATTGAACAAAAATATTCAAACATATCTTTTTCAGGACTCTTGTTGGAAGGGACTCTGATGTTGTACTCACAGTATTTCACCGCAATGTTTTGGGATTGGAAGAATTCTTAGGACAAGCAAAGGTTTCACTGCGAGGAATCGAAAACTTTGACCGTCCATTCACAAAGTAATTATTCAATTGACCTGTTCCTTTATTAATTCATTTAATGTACAATATTATTTTCTTAAATTATTTATCTAACTATTATTATATAGCCATTTACTGAATGAATTTTGAAGTAATTTTTATCTACTATTTTCTTAACTACCTCTTAAGTTGCAATCTTGTATTTGAGAGCCAAAAAAAGGATAGTATGTATCTCTTAGTTGTCTAAATTTAAAATGTATACATATGTATTTCAAATACAATGAAGCAAGAATTTATCAAATATTTCTCTATAACTGTCCATTGAATTAGTTTTTTGTGATAAGTATAAAATATTTAGTGAAAGATATATCACTATATTTAATACAGAAGCAATTGTTTGTGACAGCTAAACATTCTGTCTCAGTACTTAAGAAAAGAGTTGTTAAGTGTGCATACCTAGTACCTAGTTAAGTAACCTCGTTATGCATAGTTAATCAGCCTCTTGGTAGTAGCTAATTAGTACTTACTAGTTGTTAGTAGTTTATGAGTTACCTAGTAGCTAATAGTTATATGATATAAAAACTTATAAATTGTAACCAGCCTTTTAAATATTTAACTTTACATTCTAGCTTTATTAACATCAAACCTATGTTTTTTTTATCCGTAGATGGTATACTCTGAAAGGCAAATCTGAAAAGAGTGAGGATAAAAACAGGGGTGAAATTGAGGTGAAAATCTCCTTCATTGTCAGACGTTGCAATGACACACAGAGCTTAAACGACCTGAGTTTCAAGAAAAAGAAGACCCTGAAACATTTGGCAGTTAGTATGGGTAAGTGACATCAAAAATCGAATCAGGGGGTGAAATATATCTTAAAGAATTATTTTATCCTTAGAATTGTTAAGCCTAACTGATTCTATGTTACAAATATAATGTAATTACTGATTATCAGTGTTTATGTTCGATTGTCATGCCTATTCTGTTTTATAATCTTAATTGCTTGAGGTAGACCTCTACCATGAAAATCGAAAAATAATTTGAAATTGTCAAAAAAAAATTATTATCAGGAATGATACCTTACACATTGAAGAATATGTTGTCCAAATTTGGTAATCATCAGCAGTTTGGTTCATGTGTTTTTCTTACAATTTAGATGATGTGTACAAGTACTTTTAATAACAACTAAAATCTTTAACCGTGTGTTTCTCGGAAACATATTTCTGAGCTTTTCGCCTTCTTCAAACTGCTAATGCTCAAAGGAAAATCATCCTATTAAGTTAATTTTTCTTTTGTGTTATTCCATATCATGTAGTGAAAAAACCTATGTTGAGGTTTTATGAAATATGATTGTATGATGTTTTTTAAAAAATACATTTTACATTGACATGCATTCTTTTTTTCAAAAGATTGAGTGTCCTTTCCAATTAATTTTGCCAAAAAATTATTTTATTATTTTCAAAATGTCTCAACATAGCTTTGTTCTACACACTTGTATAATGATGTAAAAAACAAATTAGACTGGAATCTATAAAATTAAGGGAGGAGTAGGGCTTTAAATATTTGAAAACATCAGGGTGAAATTTCAACCTTTTTGTCCATAAAGTAAAAATAATAATAATAAATTTCAACGTAGTTGTTCTAATATTCATATTTTTCAACTACACTGAAAATTTTAAGTGAAAATATTAAGAAATAAAATATTAAGTCCTAAATAAAATATTAAGTCTAAGGTAGAGATCTATCTTAAGCTCAGTTGAAAATTTTTAAAGATTTAATTAACCTATAATCTGTGTCTGGTTTCTTCTAGTGTGGTTTTAACCAAACAAGCTTTTCATGTAAGTTTGTTTAAGAGAAGATTCTAATTTAAGTTGTTCTGATAATGCTTCAACTTCAATCTCACTTATTTCAAGATGCAAGCCTTTAAAATATAGAATGCCATGTGCATCAATGTTATAGTATGTCTTTGTAGCGGTTTCTGTCTGCACTTATATTAAAGTAGAGTTTCTGTAGTTTTCAAGAAGAAAGTTGTTGTAGAATTATTGTACCAACTTCTAAGATAATTTTACTACACATTTCATTTACGGTTTTACATATTCCTGGGAGTTTAACAAAAAAGTAGTTATTTAAGAGGGACTGTCAGTCCCATAGAGATAATGCATTAGTTTTGAAATCACAATTTTTGCAAAAGAATTGCTTTGCCATGTTATCCCAATTTCACCAGGTATGAGAATCATCATAACATCAATTTAAAACAAAATTGAATAGAAAATAACGTCCGGTTATTTAATTATTCATTAATAAAGTTTTAAAATAGTGTCGTCATCTGCTGTAATTTTTGGCATTTTAAAACTTCAAAAATATATAACTAGATAACATTTTTGTTTCATTTCGATGTTATGTTGATTCTCATACCTGGGAAAAAAGGGCTAACATGGCAAAGCAATACTTCTGCAGAAGTTGTGATTAGAAAACTAATACATTAGCTCTATGGGACTGACAATCCCTCTTAATGGATAAAACGCATTGGCTTTTAAGATGCTTTTTACCAACTGATTTTCCGTTTTACATGCAAATTCTTCTTAAACTTTATCTCGATTATAAAAATCTTCATTCATTGTTTTCAGGACACAAAATCCAAAAACTCCCCTCTCACCACTTGCGTAATTTGGACCCACGTAAGAAACTGGGATTGAAGGAGAAACGCCTATCTACCTCCTCTAACCACAGCTTTCCGGAGGAAGATGGTACTGAAGAAGACTTTGAGGACTCCGAAGAATTTACCACTGTGCCCATGAAACGCCATGGATCCCTTTATGTAAATACTATTTAAAATTGTTTATGTCTTGTCTGACCAGATTTGTTTCAGTGATTACCTTTTAGACTCATCATAAAATTTCATAAATCATATTGTAGCGGCCTCAGTAACCCATAGTCAACCAAAAGGATCCTCAAGGTGGGGATGAGTTGCCTCGGATTATAAACTGCTATTAACTTTGTAATAAAGAATAGTGGTAGGAACGAGTTGGTAAATCAGCGCCACCTAGTTGTTGATGGCATATTGAGGTTGTGTGTGTGGTGAACCGCCACACCACTCCCCTCCTAGAAACAACAAGGTTAGAAACCGTGCGCAGGCTGCTTTGCTGTGCGTTGTGCTACGGTTGAGTTTTGTGCCAGGGTTGGCCGCTGAGTTGAGTTGCATGCAGCGTTGAGTGCATTAGCAGCGAGTAGCAACCGTGATTGACCTCATCGTAGCAGGAGCATCGTTGGAGTGGGTGACGATCACGTCCGGGTCACCACTGTAGCGGCCTCAGTAACCATAGTCTACCAAAAGGATCCTCAAGGTGGAGATGAGTTGCCTCGGATTATAAACTGCTATTAACTTTGTAATAAAGAATAGTGGTAGGAACGAGTTGGTAAATCAGCGCCACCTAGTTGTTGATGGCATACTGAGGTTGCGTGTGTGGTGAACCACCACAATATTTTGTTTTCGTTATTTTTGTTTGAAAAAGCTATAAAAAATTTAAAAGTAATATTTTCACGATTTGTATAACTAGAATTCGAGTAGCAAGCTAAAATGTCTCTGTAAAATGCAATATGTATGGTCACTGTATTACAAATTAGGATGTAGTTTAGTATATCAGGTTTCATCTAGGTTTGAAAGGATTTAGTATTCCAATTGATTTATGTTCGCTCTTTAAAATGTATAAAAAAAATTTGCAAGGAAATGAACAATTATAGAAGTGCATAAAATTGATATCACTAAGGATTACTACACATTAGCCAAACATAAACACATACAATAAAATCAAGGACACCTTTAAACAATGTATACTGACAGAATAAGAGTTAGTTATTTATATTTGAATGAATACATATACCATGATAGATGTTCTAATCTTCTTAGAAGAACAAAAAGCAGTTTTAAAATCATGTAGTTAAGTAGAATTATTGCATATCCTATTAAATTTCTTAGGCAATTTATTTGTAAAAATGATTTTTCCCCCAAAAAAATTAAGAGTAATTTTAAACTTCAATTGGCAAAAACCATACGTTTTTTTAATTGAATAACTCCAATTACAGCTAAAGAAAGTATAGTAAAATAGTAATTTTAATAAATTTAAAAAGAAGTATTAGTTCAATAAAATTATAGCAATAAAAAGTGGAAAAATGATGAGCATTTTATTTAATACAATTTAGATTAAATAGTTCCTAGCTTTTGTATTGCCAATTAACAAAAGCAGAGAGTTTAACAATTATACAACAACTAAACCATTGTCATGCCTCCTTTCCCTCCACACAGAGCAGTACACTCTCACTACCCCAGTCAACCATGATCTCTATTCGCGAAGCAGAGAGCTTAGAAGAATTGCCAAAGGCTGACAAAGATGAACCTCCTCAAGATGAAACATCCGACAGCTCCAATTCCGTTGATAGTAATAACGCTATAAATGTAAGATGCTTATGATTTCGGTTAAATCCTAGTTTCAGTATATGGCGACTTCTGCGGAACGTTGGCAACAAATAAAGGGGTCATTCCATGTGAAATCAACCAATGGTCTGGACCTTGACCTCTTGGATTTCAATAATTTTTGGTATATAGTTTGTACTAATGGAGTATATGAAAAATCCAAAATTTTAAATTTTTTGTCTCAGCCGTTTTTTTAAACAGAATTTAGAAAATCGTAAAAACTTCAAAATTTGCCTTGACTGCCATGCACAAATTATTGATAATGGACAAACTAATCATGCTAGAAAGTTCTCATATGTGTCATTTTAAAGCTGTTGTTGAGGGCTTTAATATGATATGCAACATGATATATATATAACATTGTTAAATTTTCACAAAAACAATTTATTTTTTAAATTTTAAAATTTCAAAATCGGAATTTTTAATTTTTTTGAAAAAAATATATGTTATTCCTACATAATGTTGTTAACATGTGTACCAAATTTCAAGATGGTATTCCTATGGGATCATTATTAAAATAAATTCCATGTTTGTTAAGTACAACATTCATCACATAATCAATTAACATTAAACCTAGGTAATACAATGGAATGGAACTTGGGGAAAAACTGTAAAACCAAGATGGTCATACTTTAAGACAAATGTATATTACTTTAATTTACATTTCAGTTTAAAAAAATTGCTTTTCTATATTAACAATGTAAATATTATTACGTATTTAAACCACATATAGCCTGAAAGAAAACTAAAAGCCTAAACAAGCCAACAAACTAAAACATGTACTTACCTTTACATTATAAATCCGTTATTTTTCTTTTGAAAAAATGGGAAGCATGGAATTGCCATTGCCAGTATAATAAAGTTATTTATGGAGGATAGTCATTTAAAAAAATAAAAAATACTCTAATCGCTTTTTTTTTCGAAAAAAAAATTCGCTATTGCGAATGAAGCCATCAATAGTATGTGATTTTGCAGAAATTACTCTTTTTGTAATTCAAGACGAGGTCAAGGATTTCATTGGAACAAATTCCATGGCCACAGTACATCCAGTGTTGTATATTACAAGAACAAAACTCAAAGTGATGGAAAGGAGTTTCTCGATTATAAAAGTTTCGTTTTGTCTCGACAGTTTAACCCATAATACAGTTCTAGTCCATGTGTTTCAAAAAACGCTGTTAAGAGTTTGAAACAAAATTTAGTCTTGATCTGGAAAAGATTTATTATTTCAGTGATGGCTCTGCAGCACAATTCAAAACGAAAGAATTTTTCAAACTTGTGCTATCATCTTGAGGATTTTGATGAAATCGACGCAGAGTGGCAATTTTATGCTACCTCACATGGAAAAGGAGTGTGTGACGGTATTGGTGAGAACAGTAAAAGGCGGCAGGCAAAGCTAGTTACAAAATCCTATCACCAATCAAATTCAAAACTCCTTTCCAATTGTTTGAGTAGGGTAAAGAAAATTTGTATCAATTACTTTTTTTAGTGACAATGTGGTCTTCAATATGTTTTCTCCAATACCTTTCTTTTATGTGTCTTGTTGTTATATGTGCAATATGTTCTTGTTGTGTCACATAAAAAAAAGTATTGATACAATATTTTCTTTACCCCACAAACAATTGGATGCCACTACGGCGTCGATTCAATTAAATCCTCAGACGATAGTCACAAGTATGTCTTGAAAAATTCTTTCGGTTCTTGAATTGTGCTGCAGAGCCATCACTGAAATAATAAATCTTTTCGATCAGAACTAAATTTTGTTTCAGAAACTCAACACGGCGTTTTTTGAAACACATGGACTAGAACTGTTATTATGGGTTAACTGTCGGAGACAAAAAACAAAACTTTTATAATCGAGAAACTCCTTTCCATCACTTTGAGTTTTGTTCTTGTAATACTACAACACTAGGATGTACTGTGGCCAATGGAATTGTTCAATGAACTATCATACTATGATGGCCTTCATTCGGCAATAGTGAATTTTTTTTTCGAAAAAAAAAACAGATTAAGAGTATTTTTTTTATTTGTTTTTAAATGGACTACCTCCATAAATAACTTTATTATACTGGATAATGGCAATTCCATGCTTTTCAAAAGAAAAATAATGGATTTATAATGTGAAGGTAAGATTAAGTACATTACTTTAGTTTTCTTTCAGGCTATATATGGTTTAAATACGTAATAATATTTACATTGTTAATATAGAAAAGCAATTTTTTTAAAACTGAAATGTAAAATTAAAGTAATATACATTTGTCTTAAAGTAAGACCATCTTGGTTTTACAGTTTTTTCCCCCAAGTTTCCATTACCATTGTAATACTTAGGTTTAATGTTAATTGATTATGTGATGAATGTTATACTTAACAGAATAATGGAATTTATTTTAATATGATCCCATAGGAATACCATCTTGAAATTTGGTACACATGTTAAACAAATTATGTAGGAATAACATATATTTTTTTCAAAAAAATTAAAAAATTCCGATTTTGAAATTTTAAAATTTAAAAAATAAATTGTTTTGTGAAAATCTAACAGTGTTATATATATATTCATGTTACATATCATATTAAAGCCCTTAACAACAGCTTTAAAATGACCCCTATGAGGAACTTTCTAGCATGATTAGTTTGCCCATTATCAACAAATTTGTACTTGGCAGTCAAGGCAAATTTTGCAGTTTTTACGATTTTCTAAATTCTGTTTAAAAAAAACGGCTGAGACAAAAAATTTAAAATTTTGGATTTTCATATACTCCATTAGTACAAACTATATACCAAAAATTATTGAAATCCAAGAGGTCAAGGTCCAAAATTGTTATTTAATTGGTTGATTTGACATGGAATGACCCAAAGGCGATAAATAATTCCAATCTGGCAACATAGTTGTTTGACTTTGCGGTTCCAGAGTAGCATTGTCTAATCATGCGTCGGTATGCGATGTTTTCCCGCTAACAAGTTTTGGTGAGAAATAAAAAGTCGCAGTATACCGAAACTAGGAATTAACCATCTGACTTTTAATGTAAGGTCATAAATGAATAGCTGGATGTAAAAATGCCCATATGCTCAGACAGAGAGCTCCCCACAGAGTTTTCCCAACATGAACACATTGTTATTTAGAAATTTCTTTGATAAAATACAAGGGATTGTTTTAATGAATGTACATTAAAGTTAATTTGAAAGTAATCTGGATAAAAATCATGAATTAATATGTTTAAATCCTAAATGTGCTTTACTTAAAGCCAGACACTAGTGTCCTTTTACTGTAATTAATATGGTCCAGGCCTAAGTTATGCATTTTATTTAATCCTTGATCTATTTTCAAAAAATTGAATAAAATGATTTGGTACTTTTCCATTTTGAATGCACATGCGATTGTCACCAAAAATTACAACCTCTGACAAACAGAATATTTTCAATGGTAACCTTGAACTTTGTATACTGTGGTATAAAAAGTGCAATACTGTGGTGGGGCTGGGGAGCCCAGTCGGTTAGGCCTTCTCCTAGCATGCGAAAGGTCCCAGGTTCGGGTCCGGGCATCGCCAAAATACCTGCCGACCTATAAACGGCCTGTGCACCCAAAAATGTCCGACGAATAATACCCCGTGTAGAGGGAGTGCACGAAAAATACCCTCCAAAGTCCCGACCCTGCGTACAATGTGTTCGTTCTAAACTACATCGACAATAGCCCTCGTGTAGCTCTAGTGCGACGATAATTCAAACTAAACTAAATTAAATGTATACTGTGGTCCTTTAACTGTGGTTGCTGCTTTGTTGCCAGGCAATTCTTTTTTTCACTAAAGATTCCGTTTGGTGAGATTTGCACCTGCCAAATGGAGAAGTACCAATTAATTTTTATTAACTGATCTATTGACATTAAACACCTTTTTTCAGACTGCAATGCCATAATGAAAAACCTTTTTTGTAACTCTGCATATTTCTTATTACTAGTTTGTACAATTTGATAAATTTACTTTTTATCAAAGAATACTTGATTAAGATGGTTCCCTTTAAAATCTACTTTTTTAAAAAATTTACTAACATATTTTGGTTTGGCATAAATACTTTCAGTATGATTTTTTTCTACATTAGTATTTACTAAGAATATTCTTCGCTATAGATTCCTAAGCCTCTAGTACGAAAAAACAGTCTGAATACCCAGGAAAAGAAGTTACTCAATCGGGGAGAATGGACAAACCGAATACTGGCTCATTCCAAAGGTACTTTTTAATATGGGACTTGAGTTTGCAAATTTGGTAGTTAATTTCAATATAGCTTTGTTGCCAGCTTTAAATGTCGTTATTCCAAAACACCAATTTTCAACCTTAAGGTACACTTTTTTCTTTGTTTTCTCTTCAAAATGGTTCATTGCGTTGACTGGACTTTTTTTTATTTCTTTTAATAAATATTTTCAGATACACGCAATAGTGTGCTGGAAAGTGTACCTAAAAGCTAAAAATAGGTGTTTTAAAATAATGACATATGAAGCTGGAGACAAATTTATATTGAAATTAACTACCAAATTTGCGAACTCCAACCCCATATTCAGATGCGTATTACATAAAAATTTTCATATAAAAATCAAATAAATATTAAGTTTATCATCACAGAAGATGAACATTAATTTTTTTTCTTCTTTTCAGAATCTCCTATTGCAAGGTCTGAAACAAATTTAATTGAAGCTTTAAGGTCAGAATCTCCAATTATTCCAACTAGGAGAAATAAATTTGATACTTTACGGCATAGTATGTATTACGTTCTTGTTTTAAATTGCTTACACTTTAAAAATTATTATATTTACACCTAACTCAGATTTTCTATTGATAACCTTTTTGTTAGTGATTTTAGGTTTCTTATTTAAGGTAAAGTGCACAGATATGTATTTCAACTTAAAACTCAGAAGAACTAAATCTGCTTTTGAACAAGAAACAAAAAAGATTTTAAGATCTTTTTCGGTTATAGTTACAGAAAGCATAGACAAGTAAAACGGTTTCTGTAGCATAACATGCAACACATTTTTACGTTAATGGGTGCAGGCCAATGTCTGTAGTTATGTAAAAGAGGATTTAAATGCAAATATGTGCTTATGAAAGGTACATACATAAATTACGTCATGCAAAATTTTGACTTTTTGGACCCCTCCCTCTAAAATTACACCCCCCCCCCCTTTAAAAAAAGTTAATTTTAATATTTCCCTTTGTTTCTGAAATTTGAATAAAATGCATATTTTTATGTATTTAAAAAAATTAATCTGGAAAGAAAAAATGCGTAAAATCTATCTTGGTTAAATAATTTATTCATAGGAATATACCAACATTGTATTTACATTTCCGTTGTCCAAGGTCTAACTAGCCATTCGCTAATGTCTTCTAAAAAGGGGGTCTTAATCGGAACTGTCTAGTCTAGTTCTGGGTCTTTTGGTGTTCGTCCAGGTAGCTGCCATCCCTGTAATTGGTCAAGATAGTGTCGCAATTTTGCGTGTTACGAAAAGGTCTCTAAAATGTAGGAGCCTAATAATGCCGACTTTGTTGCATATAATAATCTCCTCATCCTCTTTCTGAAATAGTGTTTCTTATAAAAAAAGATTAAATTTTTTTTTTCTCAAACTTTATTTTATGTAAAACAGATTTTCCTTGCAAAATTAGAAATGTTCGAATCGTTACGTCACGCAAGCGATTACCCCTACCCCCTCCATGTCACAATCCGTCACGTTGGCGCATACCCCTCCCCCCTCTGAGCATGATGTAATTTATGTACGTCCCCTAACTTGTGTTACAATGCTTTTAAAGAAACCCTTTTAGTATTGGCCCTTTTTTACTGTAGTGTTGAATGAATAGTTAAAAGCAAAAATATGTGTCTGTGACTCTTACAGAAGATGGCCATTATCTTTCTGCCAATTAATGTCCTTTAGTTGTTTGTAAACAAGCATCGTTTGTAATAATAAAATGAAACAAAATTTCATAATTCACTTATCCATTTTAAAAAGGGACTTATAGGGTTTTTAAAATATCCATTTTGGTAAATCAGTCTGATTGTAATACCATATCTTGGACATGATTTTTTTCTGGTGCTCATTTGACTTGGAAACTTTGAAATACAGAAGACCAGCACTTTCTCTACAAATAAGCTCCTTAAATAATTAATTCTGTACCCAAATTAAAAGTGCCACCAATATGATGTTGCTATGTAATCGGTTTGGTAAAAAAAATGGATATTTTATAGGAAGGGTCTAGTTGCAAACTTCACATTCTCTAAAGTGTAATTAAGATATAGAGCCCAGTGCGTTCATTGGAGGGGCAATTCCATAAAAATGTCAACTTTGATAAAACAATTTTTTTTTTAATTTGTAATTTTTACAAATTAAGTTTAAAAATATATTTCAAGTTTTCACATTATGGTTTAAGAAAGCAGGACGATGAAGGACATGCATTCACATTTCCCGAAAAAGTTCGATAACTAGTAGACAAAAAAGATTTGTTGGCTCTGCAAATTCAGCCAGCATTTCAACTAGTTGGAAATCGACCTCCATGCGTGTTTGAAAAACCTTTCACATGGGAATAAATGTATATAATGTAATATTTGATATCTTATGAGTATTTTAGATAATAAGAAAATATTAAATTTATTATTTTACACACTTTTAATTTAATATATGTTTATGAAACTTTTAGTCATTCCGTCACGTCAAATGACAGTTAATAACTTAAACCATGTTACAGGTAGTAGGTTGCTCTAAATTATAATTTTACGAAGCTTATATATCATATTTAAGATATGCATTAGTTTAAAAACTCAATGTATTGTTAATTCATAGAAATTTCCATTTTTAAATACCGATGCAGTCATGGTAGCAAAAAATTTCATCCCGTCACACAAAAGATGTTAGTCAAAAATGAAATAATAAAATACTTTAAAAAAAATTTCAACTTTTTTTATTATCTTTTAATCATTAACAGTAATATATAAACTGAAAAACCTATTTTCCTTTAAAAATAGCTTCGTTGTAATTGTTTTTACTTCAATTCTACAATTCAAAATGTCATTCCGTCACATATGGAATTGACCTTTGCTGTTAACAATTGTAAATTCAATTGGCCAAGTCGCCAATGAACAAGTTGGACCCTATATCGTAGTTATACTTTGTATCATAGCGTTTTGCTACTAAACCCTTCATATCTAAAAGCCTATTTAAATTAATTTAGGCTTGCTGTATTACACAATAATGTTGACAGACATTTATATTTCGATTCGTTTATTTATGTTGACTAACACTTAACAGCACTATTCTTTTGTACTTAGCACCATAGTTTCCGTCTCCTCCCATTCTAATAAATCCGTTACCCAGTTAAGCTTATTCCCAAGATTCAAAAATCATTGAAACATTCTATTGCAGGTGTTTTGGGCAGATCTCTTGAAAGTAAGCTATTTAATCATAATTTATTCTTAACCCATTAACGACGACTTAGTGAATACTATTAACACCTTCATTTCCGTAGTAAAACATTAACTTTATTTTTTTTAAAAATTAGTTTTTCGTCTAACATAATTTGTCCGATATAAGTTGTTCAGGGCAATGGTCTTCATTTGTCTTATATTTTGTTTACTTAGATAAATTTAAGTCGAAAGTTCATTTTGGTGTGGCAAATTTTTCTTGCCGACCATTGTAAATGAGTTAAACAATGAAAATGTTATCTTAAAACAGGGATCTTACAAAAATATCCTAAAGTGCATTGTAGTGGGGCTAATTGAGGCAGGAGGAAAGATGGTTAAAAAGAAATACATTAGAAAAAGCATCAATATTTTATTTGTTTCAATACATTTGTGAAAATATCATGAATAACATAAGTACAGGTTAAATATAAATGAGAATTGAATAATACACTTGACATATTCTGTGTGTGTGCCCTAGAGAGTTTAGAAGTTTGTGTATTCTTGGGTGAGGAACAAATTTCTGCAGATTTGAAAAAAAACATTTATATAAACCAAAATAACATAGTTCCATTAATTTTACATTAACAAACCTTGTGTTAAAGTTAAATTTTTTACTTAAAATGCAGAAAACAAAAAAATATGTGTGTAAAATAACAAATTTGAAGGCAGATGTTTAGTTATTATAAAAAAGTTGAATAGAAAACAACTTTAATTAGCAACACTCCTTTAACAGTTCAAAAGTCAATAAGGGCTTAAGATAACATAAAAAGGTACACTTTAGAAGGGGGCTGTGCAGGCAGTCCTATATATGAATAAATGGCATAGTAGTATTAAAGGGGAGTAGTTAAGGGTGGTTCCACCATAACTGAGCATGTACCATCCTTCCTTTTTCCAGATTTGAGAAGGCACACGCTGCAACTGAATGACCCCTCTGATCTGGTGGGTAGCAAGAAAGGAGTTGGCAGGATGGAGGCTTTTAGACCTGACCCTTCCCCCAACTTCCAGTGTCCTATACCAGAAGGCATTCCACCTGAAGTGATTCAGCAGTTTGAGAAGATGGACCAGAAGGTTTGTCTTTTTAGTGCTTGTACCTGATTCTAAGTTTAATGTATACTGAGTATGTTTATGTAATGTTCAGGGTTCGTACGCCTCCTGAAATTCCTGAAGAACTCCTGAATTTCAGTTTTTTCTTTTAAGGGCCCTTATAATTCCTGAAATTTGTGTCTCATCTCCTTTTTTTTATTCCCCCTCTCCTGTAAAAATTGACGACTTTACTTTATTCGGAATGACTTGAGTGGGGCGGCCCGTCAGGGCCAAGCACTGCGACCACTGGTCTATTGTACTAACCCCATCGTTTAACCTTGAAGCAGGCCGATTGCTGAAATGAACCTCAGAATATCCCTGATTGGTAAGTTATCAACCTCCCAGGCATCGATACAATGGTACCCAAGATACTCAAATCTTTGTGCAGAGTAGTTGTCACATTCTCAGAGAACATGAAACGAACTTTCCTCAACCTGTTGACAAGCCCTACAGAGAGGGTCATCTTTTACACCCATTATACTCAGATGTCTATTGAGAGCACAGTGACCTGTTAGTAAACCAATAGCTGCACGAATCTCTTTCCTGCTAAGGCTAAGTAACTCCTTGGCTCTCCGCCATGGAGCACTCTGATTAAGCTCCCTAGCTGCCTTTGATCGCTGCCATTTGCCAATTGTAAATTATAGGTCTGGAACAGCCGATCTTATGGTCTTTCTACAGAATTATGTGGAAGACCTAGCACGGGCTCAGGCCCTATGAAAGCGGTCTTAGATCCCGCTTTTTCCAAAATGTCAGCCGTTTCGTTTCCTTCAATCCTCTTGCCGGGTACCAAAATAAGGACACTTTATTAAGGCGATCCAACTTAAGAGGGACAGGTGACATTCCCATACAATGCTAGAAGAGAAACATTGTTTGGACAGTGCAAGCAATGCTGCCTGACTGTCTGAAAAGATCCTAATTTTTGGTCCTAACATTTCTGTCAAGGCAGTTGTGTGCACAGGCTAAATAGCGACAATTTCAACCTGGTACACTGTGGCAAGGTTCCAAGAGAGAAAGAAATCTTTGTGTTATTAGAGACACAATAGGCCCCAGCACCTGTTCCTGAGGATGTTTTAGACCCGTCTGTGAACCAGACCTCATTAGCACTCTTAGTGTTAATCTGGCAGCTATCCTATTCCATACGTGTGGGAATATATATGGAATAGCTGTCCGCAAAACTGTATCGCTTAAGAATCCAGTCCTTGTTTGCATTAAGGCAAAGATGCCCCTGAACTTGAGTTCCAAGGGTTTTAAAAGTAGTTGTTTCATTGGCAGTCTTCCAGTCACCAGTAAGTTTAAGCCTATCAGCACACAAGACTGCCTCCATTTCAACTTTCTTTGGAAGGGGTAACAAATCAAGTAGAATCTCCATGCTTTCAGATGGTGTGGTTCTAATTGCCCCTGTAATGGCTATTTTATTCGGAATACTTTACTTTATTCGGAATAAGTCTACATGCATAGTAGAAAAATCGAGTTCGGACATTGTGATAATAGTTAATGTCCCGGAATGCACCGCAAAACTCTTCAGAAGATTTTTTTTCCTTCTGTTTCGTCATTTGAAGTGCAGTGAAGTCAGTAGACTAATACGATAATAAACAAACATATTCAATTTTATTCCTTGTTACCTCCTGAATTTACACTGCGCACTCCTGAAAAACTCCTGAATTTCACTATCATAGATAGAGTATGAACCCTGAATGTTTCAAAAGCCGTTAATGTGCAAATTACAAAGCTAATCTGCAGATTAAAGACATATAAATCTGTCAACTGACTGTAGGATTTTCCATCAACATATAATCTAAATTTTATTATTTTTATCATATTACTAAATTTTAAAATATGAAATATAAAAAAAATGCAATCTTCTATTAAAAATTTAAATTTTAATCACGTATAGTGAAAACAAGTTTGCATTTCAGCCAATTTGCTTCTCAGAGGGATGTACATAAATTTCGTCAAGCAAAAGTTTGACTTTTTTGACCCCTTCCTCCCTCTATGTCAGGCTGCGTCACGTTTGATCGAACCCTTCCCCCTAAAATTATGTCACGTTGTTGCCCCCCTCCCCTTTCAAAGAAAAATTAATTTTAATTTTTACCTTTCTGAAATTTAAAAAAAAATGCATATTTTTCTAATTTTAAAAAAATTGACTTGTAAACAAAAAGTGAAATTTGTCTTAGTTAAATAATTTATTCATAGGAATCGACCGACATTGAATTTACATTTCTGTTGTCTAAGGACTAACCAGCCATTCGCAAATGATGAAAAAGATTTCAGATGATTTAAAAAAAAAAAAAAACTTCATGTCATGTTAAACAGATTTTCCCTGCTAAAGTGAAATTTACCGAATCGTTACGTCATGCAAGTGATTACCCCTCCCCCATCCATGTCAAGTCATACCCCCCCTCTGTGCGTGACATAATTTATGTATGTCCCCCTGTCAGAGGGTTAAGAGATAATATTTTACTAAATGCAAACTAAAGTGTGTTGGAACTTTATTTATGTAATATGACCCAAGATAATATTATACTAAATGCAAACTAAAGTGTGTTGGAACTTTATTTAGTTAAACAGATTTTTCTAAATGAATAAATTTTGAACGTTACGTCATGAATATGACCCGATCATCATTTTTCTAAATGCATACCCTCGTGCGTGAAACTTTATTATTGTAGAGGGTGAAAGATAATATTTTACTAAATGCAAACTAAAGTGTGTTGGAACTTTATTTATGTAATATGACCCAAGATAATATTTTACTAAATGCAAACTAAAGTGTGTTGGAACTTTATTTATGTAATATGACCCAAGATAATATTTTACTAAATGCAAACTAAAGTGTGTTGGAACTTTATTTCTGTAATATGACCCTGCTTTATAGGACTTGGTTCTGCTCGCCATAAAGCAGCAAGCTGACTTGGAGAGGCAAAGAGACAAGATTGTAGATCTGGAGAATTATTTGGACAACCTTTTGGTGCGTGTCATGGAAACTACGCCAAGGATACTTCAGAGGCCACTCAACAGCCATACATGCCAGAGGTATGAACCGTCAATTTGGTAAATTTTTGAAAAGTTATCCTGTTTTAAAATTATTTTTAATTCTCTGTTTCATTCTGCATATTTCAACACCACGTTTCATGGTTCAGACAGGTTCATTTCAGAAGACAGACAAACACAGATGCACAGAAATCATCCCTAAGCTAGTTTTTTCCTTCCATGGCTTTGGTTTCATGTTACGCCCACAAGTTTAAATGTAAAAAAATTAAAACGAAAAAACATAGAAACTTTTTAAGTAGAAGAATAAGTTCCCGATATCATTGTGCATATTTCAACACCTGTCCCATACCTCCATGATTCAGTTGCAGGTACATTGCCAATGAGTGTGCCAATGATCTAATTTATTTTTAAAAAAAAACCCAGAATGGAGGTTTTGACGTGAAATAACATTGTTATACATTTATGGTTAATTTTGAATTTATCAGGAAAATCGCGATGACAGTAGGTTCATATTGAGGAAGATTTTTGTGATATGAGGATGTGCATTTTATAGTGATGCATTTTTATTTTGGAATTTTAAAGCAATATAAGTAACAGGATTTTATTCTTTATAATGAACGGGAAGAAAGACAGAGTTTATTATCCTATAGCAAATCAAATGACACATATACTTGGATCGATTTGATATTCTTTTAGTCCGTGCGAAGAACGGGTATTTATTTGCTAGTAATGTATAAATATGTGAACATTTAGATGAAAATCCTATTGTAAAATTTTCAAACTTGTCAATATAGTTTTAAAGTGTAATTAAAGTGTCCAAATGTGTGTTTTTCTTCACATCTTCACGTATGCTTTCTTTATGTTAGCTAAGTATTAATAAAATAAACAAAAAGAAATGTAGAAACAATTGAAACAAAACAGCAAAAACTCACCATTCCAAGGAGAGTTTTACTATTTCAGATTTCCTGTCTTTTTTCTTCCGTGAAATTTCTTAAAATATTTATTAATAAAAAGGATAATGTGTGTGACTTGATTTAAATCTTTTTTTTAATTTTACTTTCAGATAAATTGAAGAACGATGAATATTTATTGCATTCCACTCGTGATCCGCCGTCCAAGTAAATATTTTGTTAGAATAAAAATTGTGATCAAACCGGAATGTACGTAGGACATGAAACTATTTTGCAAAATTATGTGTGTGAGTAGAATATTTTTTATATGTAGCATTGTCAACTTTTTATTTGTTATGTTTGTTGACTTCCACTTTCAGGTTAGTCTGAAAAATTGATTTTGTAAATGTGTATGGTTGTATTTTTTTTAAAGTAACGATCTGTTTTTTGTGATAGTTGAAAAACCCATTTTTATATACACAAATACACCTGTACTTTAACAACCAATTTCTGTTGGTATTTAAAATTGTAAAAAGAGTTATTTTGTATATTGAAATGTCTAGATCTTATAACTTTTAATTTATGTACTTGAATCTTTTACAGAAGTAGATCTGTTTGTTTTTAATGGTAACTTTTTATATTTAAATAATTTTGTTTACTGTTAGAGTATTGCTTCATGTTTTTTAATAGCTATTCATAAAAAGTTTAGAGCTAAACTACCCTTTAAAAGAATCTCTACAAATTTTTTATAAGCAAATGGAAACTCATTTTAGTCGAACAAAAAAAAAACCTGTATGTTCCATTTTAGAGAAGACTTATTCTTGAAATGCCAAAAACTTAAGTAAATTAAATCCTAAAAATAGCTGTTTGAACATATTTGAACTTAAAATATAAAAGTGAACTTAATGAAAATTCAATTTGTAAATATTTTAAGTAACTAGTATATCAAAATTTCTACTTAAATCTTACATTTTAGAAAAGATTTTTTTTATGCAGTTTAGTACTTTTGATAATATTTTAACAAATATTTTTGAAGAATAGTGTGAAGTGTAATATGAACAGTTTAATAAATGAGTAAAATGTGTTTACTTCATATTTTATTTTAGAAAAATTGTGTACTTCACATTTTAATTGCATTATTGTAACAATATCCTTCTAATTTAGTACAATAAAATATTCTATTTCTTGTATGTTTGTTTCATTTGGAGAAGGTGTTGGTCTTATTACAAAAGTTAAGCTATTATAAAACAAATAAAAAGCATAGAAAAATATAAAGCAATTTCATTTATGTTTTAAACCTTTATTTTTTTAATTATCTAATTAAAAAGATGTTGAGGATTAAACAAAATTGTTTCAAATTATCTAAATGAACTAAATTTTCAGGTTCTTAGTTTACCAGTTCTAAAATTATATTATTTTTCTAAAAATTGGAGTGTCTGTCTCTAAATATTACAACGCCCATTAAAAAAAATAGCCCTCGTGTAGCTATAGCTCGACAATATTTCAACCCAACCAGGACTATTAGAAAGAATAAAGATAAAGTAAAACTTAACTATATAAGAAAAACATAAAACTTGTTTTTGCATTAAAAGTACAAATTTATTTTCTTAAAGTATAAATTTGATCACTTTATAATACATGAAAACTGCAGTCAAGTATGCTTTTATATCAGACTAGATATAATACAAGCTTCATATGCTTGATATTGAAGATGAATTTTTATAAAAAGCTATACATAAATATTTACAAACAATGAGCTTAAAATGCAATAAACAGAGTATAAAAGTTGTAGAATAAGTTATTTTAGTATACAATTGTGTTGATCAATTCCAGTCAACATGAGTCAGCCAACATGATTTTTATTATCAAACATGTATTATCATACATAATTAAACTATATAAATATGTATTTTAAGAGTTTTTTAGATAAATGTATAAAATATCTAAAATTTTATATAAAGCTTATAAAAAGGCACATGGACATTTTATAAATTTATTATTTATCAAAGCAATGAGGATAAACATTCTAAATGTATCTTTTTAGAATTAATACACTATTTTTGGCTAGGTAAATTATTTTTTAAACATCAAAAATATTAAAGCACATGATATTTTGACATTATTAAAAATTACAAATTGAAGGAAGAATATATCTATATATTTAAAATAGATAATCCGTACAACATAAAATTAAAGACATTTCATGTAAGAATAAATACATTTTGGTAAAGCTGTCCTCACTTGTAACAATTACATTTGAGTGGAAATATCTTATGATCTTTGGTAATTTAAAATAGTTTTTATACCACATTTCATATATAAAACAGATCCATGGTCCACAGATTCAAAAATTTCATAAGAAAATATGTGTGTTTTCAGAAATTTTTCTTATCCTCAGTAGGTGGTTTCATATATACCTGAAACATAAAATGGAATTTATAAATAAACATGCATCTATAATAATAAAAGAAAGAGTCTGTCTGTATGTCTGTGGATCGTAAAAGATCTACTTATACTGCCCTCAGAAATTCGAACATTTTAAGATTGATTCCCTTTAATACCAACGTGTGTACCTGAGGCTTAGTTTTTTCATATTTGTTCCATTTTTAGAGAAAATTATAATTTTCTGAAAAAAATACACCACTTTCGCTCAAATCCGATCATTTTTTCCCTTTCGTGTTGCCATTCGACAGAAGAAATTAAAATGAACACAAAAATTAATTAAAATTGAAATTGCTTTTAATTTCTTGCAATTACCTTCAGAAACTAAATTAATGATTTGGAAAATAATTGAACGTGCCAATGAGCGAAATGTTTTTTTTTTAAACCCAGAATGGAGGTTTTGACGTGATTGTTATACAATTATGGTTAATTTTGAATATATCAGGAAAATTGCGATGACAGTAAGTTCATATTGAGGAAGATTTTTGTGATATGAGGATGTGCATTTTACAGTGAGGAATTTTTAGTTTGGAATTTAAAGCAATATAAGTAACGGGATTTTATTCTTTATAATGAACGGGAACAAAGGCAAAGCTTATTTCCTATAGCAAATTAAATTATGTCCGTGCGAAGAACGGGTATTTATTTGCTAGTATCTATATGAAACATACTCTAGTGTTGATAGGATAAACATTAATTTTTAAATACTAATCACAGATGATTTATTACTATTTTTGATTGGTCGAGTCCATTCTAGTGTATTTTAAAGAGACCCAAGGTTAAGTTAATAAATATTATGACTAGATTATTTAAAATGAAAGTTTTGCAAAAAAGCTGTTGACAGAGAGTAATGAGAGAAGAGAAGTATATAACCTTTTTCCTGCCCAAGTATGGAATTAAGAAAATGATTGCATCAATTTTGTTTAAAAAACTTTTTAAACAAATTTTTTAACCGATTAGATAAAAAATATAGTATTTATTTACTAATTGGTAATTTGGATTACAGTTAAAGTTATTTTGTGATACATACCTTCTTCTTCAGATTTTGCTTCACAATACAGCTCTTCACTGAAAACAAATTTCTGTATTAATTTCATTGAATGATGATTATAAAATGTATGTTTGACTCAGCAATATTAATTAAAACTATGCTTTAGTATAAAAATATAAAACATTCAAGATATATTTAATTGAAAGTTCAATGTGTTTAATTGAAATTACTGAAACCTTTTTTAATCACACAGCATTAAACAAAGTAACAGGACACGTAATTTTATACTTATTTTTGCACAAGCAAGTTTTTTAAATAATATAAAAAGGGTTAGATTTATTTACTGAACATGTCTGCTTAAGGCAAATAATTTTCTCTAAATTGATATAAAAAAAAACTTAAATATGTAGATTGCAATATTTTTTTACATTCATAAAAAGCAAGCACTCAAACAGCATAAAAAAATATGCTCAATATGCGTGAAATTCTGTTACGGTAACTATGAATTTTTTTTTTTATTAAAGTCAATTTTAACACAACTTTTATTACACAATTTACCCATCCTTAAATTCTTTAATTATATACATTTAAAAGTGAAACTATTTTACCTTGCACTAATCACAGATTGTCTTCTTATAGTCATCACCTAAAAAGAACACAATTTTTAGGAAGTATTTTTTTTAGTGGGTGCATAGTTAACTTAGCCAGTAGATATTAAATATACCTATTAATTTAATAAAAGTTCTATAATTCAAACATAAATACAAAAGTTAACGAATCATCTAAATCTTTAATTTTGAATTAGTGTTATCATTTGTAAACCTGTTTTACTTTAATCATAGCATTATACACTAATATTAAAAGTTATTAAAATTCACAATTAAATTACATAAATAAGCCTTTTAAATACAAATACATAAAGATTTATTATTAAACAAATTCAGCCAAAAGCGAAAGCATTTTTATTTTGAAAAACTGCAATACTATATAGTATTGCATGCAGTCCAAAGGAAGAAAATCTACATTTAATATAAATACAGCAAAGCTTTTGTTATAGCTATTCATTTTTAAAATATTAAAATCAGCAGTATATTTTAAAAGCTCTATAATCAGTCCAGCATTATATACAGTATTAATTTCCAAAACTTGATCTAAAAGCATTAATTTCAGTATTAAAAGCCGCTTATTAGAAATTTGCTTTGAAACTTCATATTTTGTTAGTAAAAAAAGATGCTACAGTACAATAATTTATTGATAAAGTAGAAATATTAAAAAACTATTGAGTTTTACTATTCAGATATTCTATACTTTTCCAAAAGGCAATTATAATTACTACTGATACGTCATTCGGCCAAAAGCGAAAGCATCTACGAAAAAAGATTAATTTTTTCGCCGAGGCTAAGTACCTGCCCAAAACCGGTACAAACAACTATCATGAGGTTGCAGGCATTGGCTATTGATCGCTAGATTGTCAGTTCTAAAATCGCCAAATGTAATCACAATCAATTCTGTTCAGTTGGTCCGTGCCATAGAAGTCTGTGCCAATAATCAATATTAATTTTTGATAATAATAGTTAAGTTGTTGCATTATGAAGTGTATGCATTTTGAAGAAAATAAATATACAAAATACAATAAATATACAAAATTCATCAACAAATTTCGAATCACAAACAACCTGTTACATCGCCCATGCTTAATATTGGGTTATTGGCGCATTTTTCCAATATCTACATTTGGCGCAATGTTTAAAGCAACCTTTTTTCTGGTTTCGGCTGCGAGTTTTGGGCAGGTATTTAGTCACTCCGTAATTTTTTTCATTTTCAATTGGCTGCCACATTATTACGAACATTGATTGCATTCACTATCTACAACTAATGCGAAGCTCATATCATCACATACAGTTGGCCATTTCTATAAGACTGCAAATAGTACATTGACAAGGCAAGAGTTTTTCAGTTTCAGAATGTGACACCAGCCAGCTATGTTATATACAAAATCGTCGAAAACTTGCCTCACACAAGAAGTAATCTTATGTAACCACGTTATATTCTTCTCGATAGGAGTTGTACATAGGTCATCTTCGGTTGGTGTTAGGGCCTGACATGGAGGGATGTTTTAGTAACATTAGTACTGTTAGAGGTTTACCTCATGTTAGCAGTTCCATGGGAAACATTTTCTTTTGTTTTATAATAATTGAAAAACAAGCAGAGGAATTATAGATACTTATTAAAAGATAGTATAGATCAAGTGCACAAGATCTATTTATATTGAAGAATAATATTC
This sequence comes from Oedothorax gibbosus, assembly GCA_019343175.1. Lineage (NCBI taxonomy): Eukaryota > Metazoa > Arthropoda > Arachnida > Araneae > Linyphiidae > Oedothorax > Oedothorax gibbosus. The sequence goes on along the minus strand of CM033274.1, from coordinate 32,441,666 downwards.
AAGTTTTTTTTTTTTTAAATCTATAATGGGGTTGTTTCAAGGTGGATCTGGCAATAGCTCTGCGGTTTTGTTTTCATGTCCCTCAAATTACTTTTGTTGATATTCGAAATTGAGTTTTCTAAGAATAAGTTATTTTAGTTGATATTTTTTAAAATGACAACTTCTGGCTGTGCTGTTGGTTGTTTTAATCATTTATCAAGGAAAACTTACATTGAAAGAAGTTGGAATTTTAAAAAATTAACAACTAAAATATTCTCTTCGAAAACTTACTCCCGAATACCAAAACAACAGTAATTCGAGAGACATGAAAACAAAACAGCAGAGCTATTGCCAGATCCTCCGTGAAACAAAAACAACCCCATTAAGTATTATTTTATCTAAATTATAGAATTCTTAAACAGTCACAGTGATTTCAACCATAGGTACAAAATTGCCATTATTCATTCAAATGTTCAAAAGTTAAAAATTATTAAATATAAGTTAATAGTTATCATATAAAACAGCTACACGACATGCATACATTTCACACTTAAAACTTAGAATACAAACAATGTGGAATATAGCTTACAGATTTAACGGATAGGGGGTCTACTTCAATGTTCGTCAGCTCAACATATCCGACTATAAAAAAAACAGATTATTAGTATAGAAGTTTCATAAATTTTATTTGAAAAAAAGCAATTTTAAAACATATAATACAAGTACTTTACTTTAGGTTATGGTAAAGGTGGTTAGGTATAAAGCTTTTGAACTGGTTTTAAGTACATTCAATATCTTTATCAGATCAAAAAAAATTATAATTAGAATTGATGATATTTGATAATAAACCATAGACAAATGCCTCTAAAAGCTATATTTAAAAAATGTGTTACACTAGTCGATTGATTGAATTTACTTACACAAATATATGCTTTAAAAATTTAAGCTGTATAGGGCAATTCCATAAAAATGTCAACTTTCGATAAAATAAAATAAAAATTAATTTTTACAAATTAAGTTTTAAAAATATATTCCAAGTTTCCAAATTATGGTTTAAGAAAGCAGGACGATAAAGGACATGTATTCACATTTCCCGAAAAAGAAGATCGATGCCTAGTGGGCAAAAAAGATTTGTTGGCTCTGCAAATTCAGCCGGCATTTCGACAAGTTGGAAATCGCCCTCGATACGTGTTTGACTTGCCAAAAGTCGTCATTAAACACGCCGGTTATTATAGCATAGCTGTACGGAATTAAGAAATAATGTATTCATTAACAGAGTACATTTTCACTTACTCTTGCCCTTTTCGTTTTTGACCAGCCACCTCCCGGAAGGGTTCCCCTCCATTCTTAAAATTAAGACAGTTTCTCCTTTTCGGACTGGTAAATCCCCGCCTTTACCCCCTTTGCTGTCTGTCTTCACGAGGCCGTCATCAATAGGGATTTCATCCCCATTCAACTGGAAACAGAGATCAAGAATTAAAATGGAAGATACGAGATAGAGGATACGAGAAGATACGGGGGGATGCATGTGCAGACCTGCAAACTCTACGGATTTTAACTAGTTTCTGAGTTTTCCCGTGTCATGTGTACCAAATGCTGGAGTTTCAAAGGGGAAAACATTAAGCTTTCTCTTGACACCCAGAATACGGAAAAATACGAGTTAAATCCAGAAAGTTGTCAAGTTGGTTGATGGTTCAAGTAATGTTGCATCAGAGCCATAATTGGCAGGTCTGCATGTATGGGTGCCACATGGAATCTAACACTATTCAAGAGAAGTCATGTCATGTGTACCAAAGGCTGGAGTTTCAAAGGGGAAAACATTAAGCTTTCTCTTGACACCCAGAATACGGAAAAATACGAGTTAAATCCAGAAAGTTGTCAAGTTGGTTGATGGTTCAAGTAATGTTGCATCAGAGCCATAATTGGCAGGTCTGCATGTATGGTGCCACATGGAATCTAACACTGTTCAAGAGAAGTCGTGTCATGTGTACCAAATGCTGGAGTTTCAAAGGGGAAAACATTAAGCTTTCTCTTGACACCCAGAATACGGAAAAATACGAGTTAAATCATGGCCTACTCAACTACTAAGGCCGAAGAAGCTTTCCCAAACAAACTCGGGGACGGAAATTTTGACATCATAGTTCCGAGTGACTTTGTTCCGAGGATGAAAACAACCCGTCTTGAAACCTGTTCGGAACCACTCGTTCAAAGCTGACCACAGTTTTAGGGTTCCGAATGCGTCTGAACTAGTTTCTCGATCTTTGGCATTGGGAACAGTGATGTCAAAATTTCCGTCTACGCTCATGTTTGGGAGAACTTCTCTAGCCTTGGTATTGAAGTTGGCCGTGGTTAAATCCAGAAATTTGTCAAGTTGGTTGATGGTTCAAGTAATGTTGCATCAGAGCCATAACTGGCATGTCTGCATGTATGGGTGCCACATGGAATCTAACACTATTCAAGAGAAGCCTCCCCACCCTCGTAAAAGAGGAGGGGGGGGGGGGGATGTAACAGATTGTTGTTATAATTATAATGACAGTTGCTTGGATAGATTATATAAGAAGACTCTTTTATAGTGTTTAATTATTAACACTAAAAAACTATATTTTTACTAGATACATTTTGATTACAAAAAATTTAATAGGTTGTAATCTAAAAGACAAACATTACAGAGTGGTGATTACTTTTGCACTTAACAAAAATGTAAAGAGTAATAAGAGTTGAAAATACTAAAAATCAATTTAATTAAAAATAGTAATTATGTTTTATATACAACACATTTCAAATTTAAAAAAAGAAACGTTTACCAAATTGTTAAATATTTTAATTTTTTTGGCTTAGTCAACCTGAACTATTTTTTTTTTTGTTAAAACTTTATCCATTTCTGTAGGATTTTTTTAAAAATTGAACTAGATGAACACTAGAGCTACTCTAGGGTTACCCCATTTAAAGGAGCAACATTTAGACCTTTTTTAGAATAAAAGTAAGATATATGATCTAAAATTGTACAAAAGAAGTTTGTAAAACTTGAAACAAAGTTATATGTACCCCAAATTTTCTTTTTAGTTTTTCCATTTCTTTTTCACGCTTTTCTCTTTCTTTGAGTTCTTTACGAATCTTTTTTTCTTCTTCACGCTTTAGTCTTTCAATTTCTTTTTTATTGTTGCTGTATAAAGGTGAGCCAGATTCCCTAAAAATGAGAATAAATACAGAAAAAAAAAATTTTTAATTCACAAAAGAACATGTTTTAATTTGCTGCTGGTGATTGCAATAGATATGTAAAGATTCTTTTGACTCTATATTACAATTTAGATAAGGAAAAATGTGCAAAAGTTCATATGTTAATCGGTTTTATAGTGAAATATTTTGTTATCCACTGAAGTTTATAAGAGTTTGAAAGTTAGCCGATTCGAAATTAATGATCGCTAGTCGTGAATTGCGACCGAATTCTCCAATAATGCAGACAAAAAATTACTATTGCGATTACTTTTTGAAAATTGACAATACAATTATTTGTAATCATTTTTCCAATTGTATAAAATAATGATCTTGAAATCGCAAATCTTTGAATTTTGTCTGGGATCCCAAAATCGCAAAAATTTGGCAGTGCTAAAATCACACAATTTCTGCTATCGATAAATTGCGAAACTTCAGTGATCTTTATATTGCGAAACTCCGGTGAGTGATCGTAAAATCAAAAATTTTTTAGCCATTGTAAAATTCCGAAACTTTGTCTATAGAAAAATTAAATAAAATAGGCGACCGTAATATCCATAAACTCTGGATATCCCAAAAATATTTCCCCTTAAAATGCCCCTAGCTTTTTAAAGTTAGTAGCACAATTTGATCCTAAATTTCTTTATATAACCAATTTCTTCCGACATTGGTTTCATTAAACTTGCAGGTTCAGTTTTGCAAGAACTCTATTGTGATATTACAACAATCCAAACTGAATTATATCACATAAATAAATATTTTAATTTTTATTTCAAATAAAGTTTCTCGTATGTTTAACGAAATGGAATTAACGCTTTAAAGGTATCAAAAAGGTTTCAGAATAAGCATTTTTAACAAAAGCAAAATTACATATTTTATTGCAAAATGTTACCAACATACAAAATATTTTTAACAAGAAGTTCTTAAAGAACTAAAATAGCCTACTTTCCTGTTACTTAAATACCTACTGAAATTCTAATAGGAAAACAACTAGGTTCCTAACAGTAAATATCATCAACAACCGTTTCTACCCTAGATTTATACACATTCGAAAAAAATCACTAAACACAACATCCAGCTATAATTTAAACTTCTAAAAGCCAAAATAAACTCAACTATTTTCCTTAATATTCTTTCTCAAATTAACTTGCTCGATTTATTTGTAGTTCAAAGAATAATTCAATATTTATTAATAAGAAAAGTAATGAAACTACTCCAAACTACATTAAAAAAATAAGAAATGTAATTAAAACTAAGCATAATTGTATGCAAAAAATATGCCTTGCCACTTTTTTGGTAAAAGATGCATGAACAATCAAAGAATCACATAGTGCTACATTTTATGACGTCATTCGAAACTGATTCATGAAAAAATTATGTTGCTTCAAATATGTTTAAATAAATAAAGTTTCTCATGCCATTGTTGATTTGGCAACAGTGATTTAAATGACTCAAAATTGAATTCCAATGCTAATTCAATAGGAAATTCGCCGACAGATAGTAGATTTATGTCCGTCCGGACGAACAGACAGGCGGATAAAAAGTATGAAAGTTGGGTCTCTGAGGTCATAGCTTTCTAACAAAAAAAGAATTTTTAAGATCCGAATGATAGAACCGATTTTGGAAGGGGGGTACGGACAGACAGACGGACATCGACCGCATGTCAATACCTACTTTTTCATTTTTTTAATTCTTTTGAATTAAAAAAAGAAAAGTAGGCTAAAAAATAATGAAAGTAATTTATATTAAAACCTTGTATTAAGGAGACTCTTATGAGAGAAAAAAGAGGTATGATATTTAGGTATAAGAGAAAAAAAAATATTTAAAACTTACTCTAAAAGCATATCACAAGGCATTTCTTCATAAAACTCTTCATCAATCTGATAATTAAAACGAAAAATAAATGATTTTTATTTATGCATGAAGAATAACTGTATGCAATAAATGTAAAAAGTAAATTTTAGAAATATATATACAGTACTAAACGGAGATGACTAAGTCTCTTAAAAATAAGACATAAAAAACAAAGGACTCCATATAACAAAATAAATATATTTAAATTTGCATACTTACATCGTCTGCATCTTGATAAAGTTCCTCTGAAAAAAAAATAGTATGTTTTTTTAACAATAATTAACTGAAATATTTGTACGAAAGTTTAATTTTTATGAAAAAATTATATAGAATAAATAACGAAGTATAATTTGGATAATTAATTTTTTTTAAAAAAAGCCTTTGAAGTATAATATTGGCCCTTAATATACAATTGTAAATCAGTTGACAGGGAATGCCCCTTTTTAGCTGGGAAGAAACACAAATGAAGGATTCTCTTAAAGATACTTACTCAAGATGAATTACTCTTTTCAGTGTACACCTCTATATCTGAGAACCAAAGTTTCAACAGGATATATTTTTTATGATAACTTAATTCAAAAATTATGTATTTCTTAAGAAAGGGTTTCTGTTTATTTAGTTACATACCATCAATTAAAACTTTGGCCCATTAGAATGTAATTTTGACCCATAAAAAGTAAATTTGACCCATATAAGGGTAACGTTGACCCATAAAAGGGTAACTTTGACCAAAACTATGCTCCTTAATAACTTAGAACCAATACACTAGAATTTAATTAATTATTATTATTTTGGTTTAATGTCTGCCACATTCACCTTAAGAGAAACTAACTAATCCAATGTAAGGCACTTAAGTTAAATTGTTCAATCGGTTTAATTAAAGTAGTCTTAAAACACCTCTTACCATCTGTATTATGAACATTTGGCTGCAGATATTCAGATGGGGGGCATGGGGGAGGGGGGTCCTTTGGTTTAAGCAGTGGCAGAAGCGGAGAAGGGATGTCAGCATCATTGTAAAGCTCTTCCGCTTCTTCCTCTTCTGCTGTGAACTCAGGGCTGTAGAGGAGATAGAATTGCTTTATTACATGAAAAAATGTTTGGAAGTATAAATTATATTATATGTGTTAGATATGTACTAAGGGCTTCAATTTTTTTTAACTCAATAGGCATGTTTCAGGGTCCGGGCATCGCCAAAATAACTGCCGACCTATAAACGGCCTGTGCAGCCAAAAATGTCCGACGAATAATACCCCGTGTAGAGGAAGTGCACGTTATTATCACATTATCACATTATATTATATGTATTAGATATGTACTAAGGGCTTCAATTTTTTTTTAACTCAATAGGCATGTTTCAGGGTCCGGGCATCGCCAAAATAACTGCCGACCTATAAACGGCCTGTGCAGCCAAAAATGTCCGACGAATAATACCCCGTGTAGAGGAAGTGCACGTTATTATCACATTATCACAATTATATTATATGTATTAGATATGTACTAAGGGCTTCAATTTTTTTTTAACTCAATAGGCATGTTTCAGGGTCCGGGCATCGCCAAAATAACTGCCGACCTATAAACGGCCTGTGCAGCCAAAAATGTCCGACGAATAATACCCCGTGTAGAGGAAGTGCACGTTATTATCACATTATCACAATTATATTATATGTATTAGATATGTACTAAGGGCTTCAATTTTTTTTTAACTCAATAGGCATGTTTCAGGGTCCGGGCATCGCCAAAATAACTGCCGACCTATAAACGGCCTGTGCAGCCAAAAATGTCCGACGAATAATACCCCGTGTAGAGGGAGTGCACGTTAAATATCCTCCAAAGCCCCAACGCTGCGTACGATGTCGCCCTTAACGGTTGCGTTGGGTGCCTACTCAGGTATCGGCTCGTCACTTGACTGTGGTTCTAAAATACGACGCCCGTCGCCAATAGCCCTCGTGCAGCTCTAGTGCGACGATAATTCAAACTAAACTAAACATGTTTCAGGTTTTGAGTGGCAACAGAAATGCTGAATGAAAACATTTTTTTTCATTTAGCATTTCTGTTGCCACTCAAGCATTCGAGCCTCCATTGGTAAAAACAACTTTTAAATCTAATAATCAAATCTAGTAATCAAACATAAAAATCAACTTTTTTAAAACTTAAATTTTAGTCTCATATGATGCAAATATGCAAATGTACCATAAACTCAAAGGCAGTTTTTATACCCAAAATAAATCAGGCCAGGAAGTTAAATCAATTATATGGATTCATTTGTATGACTCCACACAACTCTGTAAAACTGGTTTTCCGTTTAGGATAGTGTTACTGTAAAGAAAAAAACACACAGGGGCAGTCATATTTTGAATTTTCGCGAGAAAAAAACTACAACGGCACTTAGCAACGTTTAGATCACAGTGCAATTTATATTAATAAAAATCAGGAAAAAAGATCAAAATAACGTTATGGAGCTTAAAAAAAATCTTTTTGAGTTTCGAATAAAAAGGAACAAAAAAATTCATTGTTTTAGAAAGCACAAAGAATAAAAAAAAGTAAATAACATCTAATTAAAAATCGCAAGTTTTCAAACTGTAGAATGGAATGACCAAATGGTAACATGAATATTGTCTCGTTGATTTGCATTAAGGGTGAATGAGCCCGAATGACAGCGGGTCTCCAAATTAAAGTGCCTCTGTGTTAATCCAATGGGGAAAAAATGATTTTCTAAGCCACATTTCTCCGGATGTACTGGATATTTTTGCAAACGTTTTTTTATATGATAAATGTAGCTGACTTATATGTCTCTAAAATCCCCCTTTTCGAAATTGGTTCGAATATTTGTTTTTAATTTTTAATAGATGATGTAGACAGCAAAATACTGTAACCAATTAAATAAAAGTGCTATTCCGACGTTGAAATCCGCCACATTTTTCATATAAAATAGAGTCGGTAAAGATATTCACTATATCCGGAGTAATTTGGTTTTAGAATATTATTTTTCTCATTAGATTAACAAAGTGAGAAGACTTCGGTTTAGAGACCGCGCTCTCGTTCCTTCTCAAGGAGAAATAAAACCGAATGACCGCGGGTCTAAAAAAGTGCCTCTGTGTTAATCCAATGGGAATTTTTTTTTCTAAGCCACATTTCTCCGGCTAGGCAATCACCTTAACAACTGTTCTGCACCAAGTCCTTTAGGTTAAAGGTTTTTGGTTAAAGACTAAAACCCTATTTTTGTAGCTTAATTCCTTCAATACTGATATCGCGACAAATCGACATGAACTTATGAATTTCAATGCTTTCTTACATGAGTGAGACAGGCCGCTTGTTTTCCCCGAGCAGGGTGTCCTCGTAGAGTTCTTCGATCTCTTCCCTCAGCGACAGCCTCTGTTTGGTGGCAGGTGATGCAACAGATGAAACAGGTGGTAATGGAGGTGGGGTGTGGGGTCGAGGGGGACATGCTGTGGGGAAGGGAATGAGAAACAGTTAACACAAATTTGATAATATTTAATCATATAAAAGTAAGTAAAAAATATCCGACATTTTAGGAAAAGAAGGTTTGTCTCTGATTAGTCTACAGTGATGTCAAATTGTCTGAGCTTGACGACGGCATCATAGTTCACTCTTGTTAAGCCAGATCATAGACTTGGTAGATATAATATTATGCAATTAGCCAAACACTAAAAAAAGTAAATTAGTTCACTATAGAACATGACGATCCAATTTTAAGTAGGATGTAGTAGTTTATAAGTTTCCCCGATCTAGAGAATCATGATAAGTCTAATCCTGGTCAGAAGGTAAAACTTTGAAAATAAATGAGAAAAGAAAACTAAAAAAATAATTATAATAATATAACTTCTACGGATTCACAATAGCACGTCAAGGCGGGAAAAAACGTTGCTCAATCGTTATCCCAAAATTTAGCAAGCATCTTATGTCCTAGTTTCATTTTGCAATCATTTTTAGTCACCAAATCATTGGTGTCATATTCACAGTATTTCAATGTATTCTTATAATTTTTTAGTAGCAATTTTCAACTATCCACATTGATTCCAATGTTCATGAGATAAATGAGAATCTGAAAAATTCGGTTGCATAGTACGTGGGACATTCTGTCGTAATTTTTACTGCACCATTATGGTATTGATCCATGGTTAAGAGCTTACCCCTTCACTACCAGAAAGTACGTCCTCTCAATTCGATCTTTAACGACCAGGACGTGCACTGCGTACATCGTCCACTCTACAGTAAACAGCTACAGCAACAGTTTGCTAGACTGGTCTATAGGCTCGTACTCGAGAAATTAAGCTGAAGAGTGAAGGTGTTAAGGGTAAGTAAGAAGATAACTGTTCAGATGATTTACACTCTTAAAACAAACGAGCGGTTTTAGCTCAGTCTGAGTTAATTTCCACTCCTTTCCGTGCCGAAAATGCACTTCCCCTATAGGGGTGGATTTCACTCTTTTTGCAGAGTGGGTAAAAGAAATAAAAGAAAACAATCTACGTCCTACACTCTTAAAACGAGCGGTTTTAACTCAGTCTGAGTTAATTTCCACTCCTTTCCGGTGCCGAAAATGCACTTCCCCTATAGGAGTGGATTTCACTCTTTTGTTTTAAGAGTGTAGTAATAAGATAACAACACTTACGATAAGCTGGTCTTTGGGGTGCTGGTCTATGAGGTACAGTAGGTGGTGATGTAGTGGGAGGAGGTAAGCTCAATGGTACAGATACAGAAGGACACTCTGGTAGTACGCGGTACTTAGCTGGCAACACCATATGCGGAGGTTTAGATGGTTTTGATGGGGGCGGACCAAGAACTTCAAGAGATGGAAGCTCTTTTCTTTTGAAATTACAACTGCCTTTGCAAATGTAGTTATCGGAGTTTAATAAGTTATCCAGTTTTTGCGAGTCAGTCTTTTCGCTCTCTATGAGATCTTTTGTTCGGTGATGGTTTAGTAGCGTTTGAGGAGCGTTCCTGGGTTTTGGAACAGGAGGCTGAACACTGTTAGGAACGGGGTCCGCTGTTCTATTTGGACCGCACCCGTTCGCGAACATGAACGAGGCGATGGTTTCCGCCACGGCCCTTGACTTAGACAACCCGGAGTCGTCGCCTGCTAAAGTTCGAGATTCAGATTCCTTTGTGCCATTTAAGTTCGAGGTCGCTTCCGGATGACCATTCACTGGAGATTTGTTCCTGAGCTGCTGGAACAGGTGCGCAGGTTTCGGTCCCACGTTGGGCCTAGGTTGGATTTTTTCGAGTGTCTTTTCACTAAATCCATTCACATTTTTATGAAGTTCGATTCCATTCGGAGTCGGGTTCGACTCTGGTCGTTTGGCCGGAACAGGCAGAACTTTGGTGATCAACTGGGTCGACGACAGTCTTTGTTCGCTGATGATTCTTTCTTTGAAAGATATCGTTTCTTCGGCGGAATCGAACGAAGTTTTCCAGGGCCTGTTGATGCCCTTTCCGGCAGGTGGCATCATGCCCATGAGAGGGGCGTTCTTATCGGCAAAGATGGCTCGCAGAGCCTGGACTTTTCCTGGGGAATCGTCCGCCATGATTTTATGAATTTCCTACAAATAAAAAACAAATGTTAATGATCAAATTTAATTATTTAGAAAACACACACATTACAGATAAAAGAATCCAATTACAGTGGCGCAAAGAAAAAACACAGACCAATAAAACACCAAAATAAAACCTCAAATACACTAAAAATACTATATAAAGGCATATAATCAGTTAAAAATTTGAACACATGTAGGTTTGAAAACTTTAAAATACATATTAAAAACATCAAGATCATTGGAGAACCTATAGTATGATTAAAAAAATTTATTTAAATAAAATTGTTCAATGACATTTAATTTTGTAAGAACATTAACAAAGAAACGATGATTTCTTAAAAGTCTACATGGAACAGCAAAATGAACAGAATTAAGAATATCAACACAATCTATTTCATTATTTAAAATTTTCATTATGCGTTAATGATCAAACTAACTTTATAATATTTTTTAATTAAGAAGCTGCTGGGAATGTCTCTCAATTTGTATCAAATATTCAACAATCATTTATTCATATGCTTTACCTTTATTTTTTTATGAATAATTTTATGCATTCTTTCAGAAATAACAAATACTTTCCTTATACAACTTTAATTTGGAAATTAGTCATGTATATTTCAAAAACTCTAAAAAGCAAACACATTCTACCTTTATAGACGTAACACCATTAAAAAAACTATATTTCATACTAAAAAAAGTTTTACTTTCACATTTTTAAGAACAGTTTCAATTACTAAAAATGTTTAGAGAGCATGGATTTTAAATATGAAAAAGTATGAAGAATAAGAAAAACTTTATTTAAAACGGAAAATATTGGTTGCCAAGGATCACCATGAACCGTCCAGACAACACAAAAAATTATAAAATCGAAATTATCAAAGAAAATTAAAAGCGAATTACATCGAAATAAAAATAAAATACGGCACACATATAACATGTACTTGCCTTTAGTATAAAGATTTTTTACAAGATTAGAGTTTCCGCCTAGTTTAATTTTTTTACAATTACAGTTAAAAATTTTAGATAAAAAAATAAACATTAAATTATTCAAACACCAATACTGACACAAATTTACATTTTCCTTTCCACTTCAAGCTCCCCGCATTTACTAAATCTTATAGCACATTTCAACTCGAAGATTAGAAAATTAAACTTCTAATATCAAACATTCAGGAAACTATCTGAAAATAAAATATTCCTCCTTTCCCTTTTAAAATACAATAAAATATGATAACCAATTAAAATGGATTGATGATTGATTAAAAAAAGTTTTCCTTGGCTACATAAACACTTCACCTAGTAATTTCAATAAAAAATAATCTGTATATGAAAATAAGTTAATCGAAGAAAGAAAATACAATAATATCATCAATGCAGCTAGGTTAAACTTATTTCTAATTATATAAAAGTTCGACGATGTAATGACCTACTTATCAATACCGACACATATTTGGCGACCAATTAACACTTATGAATTGGGATAAACTATAATTAGGTTCTATTTTTTGTTCAATAATTAATTATAACCATCCCAAAGGCATGTCTTGATAGTTCCTTAATATGTTATTGGTAGTAGAAACGATTTGTAGCACGTAGTATTGATTCACCTTTTAAATAGGAATAAGAAATATTCAGAAGCATGAATGCTGATCGAAGCTAATAAAGTGCGTGGAGATATCATATCATACCGAAATATATTTTTTGATTACTTTAATAATTTTACAGATGTGTAGTTTTGTAAACTTTAATCTTACACTTAAGTGTACCTTATAAATATGTTGGTGAATGCATTTATGTAAGTTATAATGGCATTACAATGAAAACTTGTCTGTATAACGGTGCTGTACGACAGGGTTGGCATGGATTAAACCAAGGCTTAAACCAAATGTTGTTGTTGTTTTTTTCAAAAAAAAACCCAAAGAGGTTTTTTTTTCAGAATTTTTTAAAAATATTTTTGAAATTAAAATAAAAATAGTTAATTAGTTTTGTTTGAAACTTTCACTTTGACAAAACAACTAAAATGGATAAGCGCTGCAAAATGGCAATAACACAGGCACATCTTCTGGCGTATTTACTCCATCCGAAGATCAAAGATGATTTTGAACTGTCGGCTGAAGAAAAAAAAGCATTAGAATATGCAAAGCACAGGTTCCCTAATAACTCTTTAGTTACTCTTGTTATGAAATATTGTGCCAAGAGCTCCCCCTTTCAGAAATATTTTTTTTCAGAGCGATTATGTAAAAGAGGTGTCTGCAATAGAATGGTGAAGAGTCCAAGCAGTAGATATAAACAAGTTTAACAGTAACGTTTTTAGTGAAGTTGAACTCATTCTGACTGCTAAAGCAACAACAGCTAACGTTGAGGGCATTTTTTCCTCTTTTGGTCTAGTGCGCAGTCTAAATTGCGTAATAAGTTTGGGATCAAAAAAGCTGCAAAGCTTTTATGACTATGTGGAAATTGAAATAATTGGGGCATATTTTGCCTCAAAATTAGTTTTATATTAATAAAATATGAAGTTAAAAAATATAGGGATCTTATTAGTAAAGTAAACCTTAAAATGAAGTTTGTAAATTGAATTTACAAACTTCATTTTAAGGTTTACTGTAATGATATTTATATGAATTTAATTCATATAAACATCATTACAGTCCTGAAATATACAAACTAGTTAAATACCAGAAAAGTTTTTTTTTTTTAAATCCTGGTTTAAACAAAAAAAACGAGTTTTTTTTTAAATTTTTGTTTTTTCAACCCTGGTGTACGAGTATACAATTTTTTTTAAAAAAATGAATTAATTTAACGACAATAAGAATTAAATCGAGGCTAAAAGAAATTAAAATTATGTTAAGGGCAAGACGTTATGTAATACAGACATTCAAAAACGCAAATTTTTGCAGAAATAGTTTAAATTTCCTAATTTTATTTAATATTCCTGATCGTAAAACCAATATTACTGTTGAAAATTTAAAAAGTACAAATATTTATAAATTACTTTTGTGGTGATTTTAAGCTTGGGAACAGCAGTGGCACTAAATTTTCCCGAACGGCAATTTTTTAACTATTTTTTACATGGTATTCTATCTCCCATGTCGTCAATAGCCTCTCTACCAAAACGAATAGTAATCCCTCACTTTAATTTGCTCCACAGATAGCCCTGAGTAGTACAGTCTAATTATGGATGATTCAACCTTAATACACTAAAAAACCAACTCATTAAACCGAAAACTACGAAGCACAACTACAAGCCAGCCTCTTCTTGGAAAAAATAGTGATAACAGCCTTTCTAATCAAGTGTAAGATGACGTCCGAGTCAATTACTGAGATGGATGAAAGTCATCTTCCTGAGGAAACAGGGGACTGCAATACTAATAAAAACAACGAGGAGGGGGGGAAAATGTTCTTGTCCGCTTTTAGCCACGAGATCCGGACATCCGCTACGATTGTTACAAACGAGAACGGGGTGTTTGTTTTTACGTGTTCTTGAAAATAGATAGAAATGGTTAAATTGAGTTGAACTGGAGACGCGCTAGAGCTACACGAGGGCTATTGGCAACGGGCGTTGTAATTGGGAACTACAGTCAAGTGACGAGCCGACGACTGAGTAGGCAACCAACACAACTATTAGGAGCGACATCGTACGCAGCGTCGGGTAATTTTTAATATATAATTTTTATAACAAAATATTCGTACCCATTTCAAAATGTGGTATTATAGGGACGTTTAAATTCGCTACATTTATCATCTAAAAAACACAGTTTGTAAAATATTTAACCCGGTCGGAGTTGTTTGTCTAAGAACTTTTAGCTTCCACACTAGGTTTATAACGTAAAAAGGGAAAGGTATTATAATCGTTCAGTCCGTCTGTGTGTCCGTCACCCACTTTCATAGCACAAACTACAAATGCTACGGACAAGTGTGATACCTCAAAAAATTCAGCGCATCGAAATTAGAATACATTGAAAATTTCAGAAAAGAATTCGAATTCTAAGTACTACTATTATTTAAAAAAAACTGCAAAATTGAATGGTCATTTAAAAAGCAAAAGAAGCCATTTTTATTAGAATTAAATCACCATTGCCATTCGCAACAATCGCTCGAGAAACTTAATTCTTTTAGACAATAAATTAAAATAAATTTATTTTTGCGACATCGATCAGTTTGAAATGATGTCAAATATATTTCACTACGAGATTCTTCGTATGTTGATATGAAATATTTTCATTCTATTTAAAATCAAGGAATATTACATATTTATTCTTTAAAATATAGATTAATTTTTCAAACGATAAGTAATAGTTATTGAATATTTGAAATAAAATTTAAATGAAACTAGCCAAATTTAGCATGTAAATGTTTAACATAGAATTAATGCTGTGTTTGGCGCATTTTTACCTGTTAAACACAACTGCAGTGTGGAAGCGGGTTAAGTGACAGATTCTGTTACAAACCTACTTGTTTCACATTGCTTTAACACATAGAGAAGATTTCGGTTTGAAGACTTGCATTTAACTACTCCAACAAATGAACGCCAACATTAAATCCCAAACATCCGCAGCGATAGCGAAAATAGGTCCAACTTCTGTCGGACCTTGCCTCTGTCTACTGGAGCAAGACAAAAAAAAAGTTTTTATAGTGGGGTTGGTTGTTGATGTTGCGTGATGAGGCCGAGTCACCGCGTTGCGGCACTTGACGGGGTTCAATGGGATAATGAAGCATGACGCATGTCTGGAGGGAGTTGGCCGATTGTATTAAGGGCAAATGAGTCCGATCGACCGCGGGTCTCCAAACCCAAGCTCTGTGTTAATCCATAATGGAAAAAATAATTTTCCAAACCATATTTCTCTGTACTGAATATTTTCACAAACGGTTTAAATGTAGCTGACTTATAGGTCTCTACAATCACACTTTTTTAAAAATGGGTTTTAATACATATTTTTAATTTTCAATAAATAATTTTACCCAAAATATTCGAACCCATTTCAAAGAGTGGGATGATAGAGTCCTGTAAGTCAGCTGCTTTCATCATATAAAAGAAAACGTTTGTAAAAATGTTTAATGCAGCCGGAGAAATGTGGCTTAATGAACCGTGACGCATGTATGAAGGGAGTTGGCCGATTGTATTAGAAAATATCATCGAAATCACCGGGAATGAGGGTTAAATGGTCGTAAAGACTAGGAAGAGGAGGGAATTCAATTGTTGGAGATGTGAAACTTTTTATTATTTGTTTAGGGAACGTACCAGTGATAGAAATGTAGATAGACGCAACTGTAGAACTGCAGAGTGGTTTTCAAACAGACAGTCTGGCAGAGGGACCGACGGTCAAAGCCACTTTTTTTAGTATCAGCACCCTCCAAAACGTGTAGAAAACACAAAATTTTCATTTCGTATTTTCGATCCCATTGTAATACTTCCATTACCTTATATTTCCTATGAAAAAACTTTAAAATGCTTTTCCTCGAAGTAATTTGAAAAGGAAATAAAAGAAAAATTTTAATTCTTAAATAATCGCACGACAGACATTTAATTTCTTTCGATTATTTATCTCTCACTCCTAAAGAAAGTTACAAACAATATAATTTAAAATACTATATTAATACGTAATAAAAAATACATTAACTTAAAATAAAATATCACAATAAAATAATGTATAGTTGATGTATCCATAAACTTAACAAATACCAAAAGTGAATTAGAAAAGGTAAAGGTGAAACTGTCGTAAAACTAAAATAGGTTACTCAAATTTTCCAGGTGTAGGCAAAAGACAGTAAAAGTACAGCTATTGTTGTATTCACAATTCAAAATAACGTTTCTTTTGAAATGTCATCTAAAGCAACATTAAATTGAGTCTGTTGAATTTTAAAGACAATTGAAAAGACATTATTTAAAATATGAATATGAAAGTTCGGAATTAACCTTTTTAAACTTTCTTTATTGTGATTTTAGCTTCCACACTACGTTTATAACGTAAAAAGTGGAAGGTTTTATAATCGTTCAGTCCGTCTGTCTGTCCGTCCGTCCGTCTGTCTGTCCGTCTGTCTGTCACCCACTTTCACAGAAAGAACCACAAGTCCCACAGACAAGTGGGATACGTCATTTTAAAGCAAAAAATCAGATTAGGCTACATTCCAAATTTCATTAAAAAATTTAAATTAGAAGTTTATTTAAAATTTAAATAACAAAATTTTTTTATCTACATTGAAATAACATGCAAATTCTATTTTTATTCATATTTTCACTGTTGTCATCCACAAGTCCCACAGACAAGTGGGATACGTCATTTTGAAGCAAAAAATCAGATTAGGCTACATGCCAAATTTCATTTAAAAATTTAAACTAGAAGCTTATTTAAAATTTAAATAACTAAAAATTTAATCTACATTGAAATAACATGCAAATTCCATTTTTATTCAATATTTTCACTGTTGCCATTTCGTTAAACGTACGAGAAACTTTTGTTAAAATAAAAATACACTTTTGAAAAAATATTTATTTATGTGATATAATTCGGTTTGGATTGTTGTATTATCACAATAGAGTTCTTTTAATGGTTCTATATATATGTATGTAGAAAGATGCATAGAGAATTCTAACTTAACATAAAAAAAATATGCTGAGTTTCGCTTTTATTTTTAAAGCATCAATTGTACAAATTATAAACTTTTTGAACTGTAAATTAATTTAACAAATTATAAATAAGTGAATTTTCGAAAGAAATATAAATGGGAAATTGTGGCGACAAAAATATTTATTAAAAAAGATTACATCATTATTCTTCGAACTTCGAATTTAGCAAACGATAAAGTCTAATTATTAAATCTGAGAAAGAAGATTAATAAAAATAGTTAATTTTGGCGTTTAAAAGTTTGAATTACAAATAGCTAAAGGCCTTGTTTTTATTAGAATTAAATCACATTTGCCATTCGCAACAATCGCTCGAGAAACTTTAATTCTTTTAGACAATAAATTAAAATAAATTTATTTTTGCAACATCGATCAGTTTGAAATGACGTCAAATATATTTCACTACGGAATCCTTGTATGGTGATATGAAATGTTTTCATTCTATTTAAAAGCGAGGAATATGACATATTTATTCTTTAAAATATAAATTAATTTTTGCAAACGATAAGTAATAATTATTGAATTTTCGAAATAAAATAAATGAAACCAGCCAAATTTAGCTTGTAAATGTTAAATATAGAATTAATGTTGTGTTTGGCGCGTTTTTCCCTGTTAAACACAAATATGTGGAAGCGAGTTAAGTGACAGATTCTGTTACAAACCTACTTGTTTTTTATTGATTGGAAAATGAAAAGTGCTTTGTAAAAGTATAAATATCATTCGATGCTTTATAAAATACATGTTTCATATCATCGATATTCTATTAGAATACAATAGCCATCAGAAATAAGTATTGGTAGCAGGGTTGTATTTTTCCCGTCCAAAACTAATATTTCCCATCCCAGCGGGAAAAACTGGTCAATACCGGGAAAAACCTATTTCGGTCTGAGAAAACTGGTAAATACATTTTTTTCTGAGATATACCTTATCTGGGAAATTCTTTTTAATTAATTAAAAAGTTTTATAAAAGTAAACATTAGTTTTTATTTTTGTTTAAATTTAAATTTTTGTATTCTGGCTGTCATTGCAATTGTGCCACTATCTGTGTGGAGGATCCCTTGTTAAGCTCACGCTTTTTAATGCCTTTATCACAACTATAAGCGTTATTTACCACAGACAATATTTTAATAATTATTTATGTTTATGCAAATAACAACACTTAAATAATAAAAAAAGTACATGATTATATTACTATATTTGTAAAATAATTGAGGAAAAGATTTGTCAATTTTTAAATATCTTAGATCCATGTAAATATTTATTAAAATTCAAAATTTAAATTAATCTCATTAAATAATATTTAATAATTAATTGTTTCAATAATTAGGTTTTTCCCAGGTGGGAAAAACATAATTTTTCCCAGGACGGTAAATACCGGTTTTTACCATGGTATTTACCGGGGGTAGTAAAAACCACGCCGACCCTGATTGGTAGTTTGTTGAATAAATACGACTTTTATCCTAACACATTTACATAAGTGAAATATTAAAATAAGTCTTTAATAAATTGATAATCACGCAGTTACGAAAACGTTTTTTGGTAGAATGCTAATAATAATATGTAACATCATTTTTATTTTTACTCATTCTTATTTCCTCTAACTTCTATTGTTCAAAACGTTTTCGTACAATAATCCGTATAATATAATACGTATGTTTTCGTATAATTCGTTTCTTTAATGATTGTAACTTTACCCTCTTCTGATTACGTTAAAATGATTAACAGGTTAAAAATAAACATTTTACAATTTTCTAGTATATTATCTCAATGTGCCTAGTGACAAATGCAGTTGTTAAAACTCACAAATTTAATTTTATTCGCAATAAAAAATATTGTTACAATTTACAATAGTTTTTTTTAAACTGTCCTTAGGTACAAGAATTATTCTGCTCCCAGACTATCATAGGCCCTCAGTTTGTAAAAGATGTTGGATTCTAAAAATTCAAGTTAGAAAGGCTCTTACCAAAAGTACATTTATCAATAATAATTATTTGGAAACTACAATTACGATAGACTAGGATAACGTATCGCAACAATATGATTCAAATTAAATATGCGCATATAAATTAGCTTTTATTGTGTAAAATAAATAATTCCTCTGTATAAATAAAATCTTCTAACAGTAAAATTTAAACAAAAAATAACAGTCCGGTGTGTAATCGGTATTGCAAACATACACACCAAATTAATTTATTAATCAATTAATTTTTTTAAATTTTCCCTAACTGAATTATGTAGTTTGTTCTTAGCTACAATAATCTCTAACAACGACACTATAACTTTTTAAAATATATCAAGCAACTCTAAATATGTAGATTACGTTCGCGCGCGCGTCGAAAAGGAAATTTCAATTCAGGATAATTAGAGACGAGATAAGGTTGATTGTTTTCAATTGAGGGCAATATTAGATAAGGAAGGGAAACCAGAAAACGTAGAATAACATAATTATATTTGATAAAATACCCTATTGGCTTTTACTGTAATGTACAATTTCATTTTAAAAGAAAAGTTTAAATTTTTAAGATAAAACACTTTAGATTCTAAAGAAAAAAACAGAACAATTACATCTCTAAATGTTTTGCATTAACCATTTCTTTTCCCTTCACTTTTACAATTGCATTCAAAGTGAAAGCCCTTTTAGCTTCCACACTACGTTTATAACGTAAAAAGTGGAAGGTTTTATAATCGTTCAGTCCGTCTGTCTGTCCGTCACCCACTTTCACAGAAAGTCCCACAAGTCCCACAGACAAGTGGGATACGTCATTTTGAAGCAAAAAATCAGGTTAGGCTACATTCCAAATTTCATTAAAAAATTTAAATTAGAAGTTTATTTAAAATTTAAATAACTAAAAATTTAATCTACATTGAAATAACATGCAAATTCCATCTTTATTCAATATTTTCATTGTTGCCATTTCGTTAAACGTACGAGAAACTTTATTTGAAATAAAAATATTTATTTATGTGATATAATTCAGTTTGGATTGTTGTAATATCACAATAGAGTTCTTTTGATGGTTCATTATATATGTATGAAGAAACATGCATAGAGAATTCTAACTTGGCATAAAAAAATATGCAAAGTTTCGCTTTTATTTTTAAAGCATCAATTGTACTAATTATATATTTTTTGAACTGTAAATTAATTGAACAGACTATAAATAAGTGAATTTTCGAAAGAAATGTAAATGGGAAATTAAGGCGACACAAAGATATTTATTAAAAAAGATTACATCATTATTCTTCTAACTTCAAACAAATTTAGCAAACGATAAAGTCTAATTATTAAATCTGAGAAAGGAGATTAATGATAATAGTTAATTTTGGCGTTTAAAACTTTGAATTACAAATAGCTAAAGGCCCTGTTTTTATTATAATTAAATCACCTTTGCCATTCGCAACAATTGCTCGAGAAACACTTTAATTCTTTTAGACAATAAACTTAAATAAATTTATTTTTGCGAAATCGATCAGTTTGAAATGACGTCAAATATATTTCACTACGGATTCTTTGTATGTTGATATGAAATGTTTTCATTCTATTTAAAAGCGAGGAATAATACATAATTATTCTTTGAAATATGAATTAATTTTTGCAAACGATAAGTAATAATTATTGAATTTTCGAAATAAAATAAATGAAACTAGCCAAATTTATCGTGTAAATGTTTAATATAGAACTAATGTTGTGTTTGGCGCGTTTATTCCTGTTCAACACAAATGTGTGGAAGCGGGTTAAGTGACAGATTCTGTTACAAACCTACTTGTTTTTAATTGATCTTAATTCAGTTTAGTTCTGAATTATCTTCGCACTAGAGCTACACGAGGGATATTGACGACGGGAGTCGTAATTTAGAACCGCAGTCAAGTGACGAGCCGATACCTGAGTAGGCACCCAACGCAACCGTTAAGGGCGACATCGTACGCAGCGTTGGGACTTTGGAGCATATTTAACGTGCACTCCCTCTACACGGGGTATTATTCTTCGGGCATTTTTGGGCTGCACGGGCCGTTTATAGGTCGGTAGTTATTTTGGCGATGCCCGGACCCGAACCTGGGACCTACCGCATGCAAGGCGAACGCCTTCAACGACTGGGCACCCCAGCCCTTAATTGTGTCTTAATGACTTAAACAATGACTTAACTGTCAGGTATAGAAATGTTAATTAAATGCAGAAAATAGGAAATCTTACACACAATGCCTTTTAAAATACAGTACAACAAAAACTACACGAACTATTTAAATGAATGCATGGTAAATTTCTATCATATATCTAGGAGGACCGTAGTGATATCTCCACAAGGAAACACGCGTTCTGTCCTTGAACGACGCGCGAACGTTTCAAAGAACTCACAGAAATCGAATGTTTGTCCACCTAAAAACCTGTTAAGTTTTCGTCCTGTTGTTGATGCAAGAAATAAAATGTATTTTTCCATCTCGATGCGTTATTGTTACTTGAAGCAGCAAAATAAAAAAAAATAGCATTTGTTCATCGGTAATTTAGAATTGTTATTCGAACAATGGTTGTAATGGAGTAGGCAGACACGGGCCTTTGATTCGCGGAATGTAAAACAAAAATTGAGATTAAAACATAGTTGAAGTCATATAAGCAAGGCAATACTAAAAGAGCTAGACTACGACTAGAAAAAAAAAATCACTATACAGAAAAATGGATGTCGTTTCTTTTAGAAATACGGTTTATTTGCCATGAAAAAAGATGCGATAAAAAAAGTTCTAATTGCATTAGCAATAATAAAGTTGTACAAAAGATTTAAATCACTATTCGACAAAATCAAATCTTTTCCATACAAAAAGATTTCGTTGGTAGGATCAATGTGGGTGTTATAAGTATTAATGACGTATTAAAGTTGCATTTAATATAATGCTTATTATTAAAGTAAAACTGTTACAATAATTCTGGCAACACAAATATTGAATGTAAAAATAATTTGCTAGAAAAACGAAGAATTAAAAATAGGTGGTCGTTGTACATCTGAACTCTGTGTTTTAATTTGTAGAATTTATAAAAAAAATTTCATCTCATATTTAAATAAGTTAAGTATAATGAGGTCTCGCTTAGCTCAAAACTGTAGGTACATTTTGAAAAACGAATATATATATGAGAATTTTACTACCATTTTAAGAATGTTTGTGTTATTTGAGCGTAACAGCTTTAAAGTATATGACAAGTAGATAAGATTATAAATATTATATCATAGATAATGACCAAAATATTATAAACGTCAACCGCCAACTTCCAAAATGAACTCATCACCTTTTATAAAATATTTCAAAGATAAAAACAAAGCTTTAAAACTAAAAGATTAGCGAATAAGATAGCTACTTATAAAGATATAGATGCGGCAGTATAGAAGTTTCTTCTGAGAACAAAATTTACTTTTTACGTCTATTTCCCAGAATGAATTTCGTTCTTAGCATTGTTTCTAGAGTTCAAATGAAAGTGAAATTCATGGCATGACTTGTAAATAAATAACCTTGTTTTGAAAAATTCTACTATAAAAGGTATTTACTAGAAAGGGAAAGGCTTAAAAAAGGGGGCTATTGATGATTTCGATTTAAAAAAAAAAGAACACTAGTTTTAAGATTCAAGTTTTTGTTATTGATTTCGTGTTATTTGGAAAATTTGTTTTGATGGAGTTAAGTTAATTTATCTTCGCACAAGAGCGACACGAGGTCCTTTGGCGAGTCATAATTTAGA
Source organism: Oedothorax gibbosus (assembly GCA_019343175.1). Lineage (NCBI taxonomy): Eukaryota > Metazoa > Arthropoda > Arachnida > Araneae > Linyphiidae > Oedothorax > Oedothorax gibbosus. The sequence continues at coordinate 32,418,727 of CM033274.1, read as the reverse complement.
ACCACAGTCAAGTGACAAACCGACGTCTGAGTAGGCACCCAAGGCAATGTTTAGGAGCGACTTCGTACACATCGTCGGGTTTAACATGCACCTCCTATACATGGGGTATTATTCGGTCCATTATTCCAGGTATCGAGGTATTGTTGATGTTCGGCAACTTTAACAATTTGAACCTCAATCCTCAATCAAAAGTAGCCCCGTTTTCACTACGAAACAATTTAATTTGAATTGTCAACACATTGTTCGCTATAGAATTTTCGAAACAGCCGAAACTTTCCGAAATTTTCTCGGGGCCCTAAACACAGGAAAAAAATTGAATAATAATAATTCTTTTTATTTTCGCGTTTTACATGAAAAAAAATAATCTTACAGCACCCGACAACTATACACTTCGACCAAATAACCATTCGTATTCACGTTGATGTAGTTTATAATTCTACAGTTAAAAAATTTGGTGCAAGATTGCACCTGATCCTGGAACTTTCTAGCTGCCACCACTATTTGGAGCGTTGATTTACCACTTTTGTGGTGTTTCAACGTTATGGTTTTACAACAAAATGGGTATATTCACGCTCCAAATATTGGTGGCAGCTGCAAAATTACAAGATTCCGGTGCAATTTTGCGCCAAACTTTTTAAAGGCATTTTTTTTTTGTCTCAGGGTGAGTGGGGATCACTGCAGTGCCGGATTTCAGCCTAGGCCTACATGGCCCGGGCCTAGGGGCCCAGTCAGGAAGGGGGCCTTTAAAAAGATAAAATCGCCAAAAAATCACCTAAAAAAATTTAAAATCGCCAAACTCCGAAAACCTATCGCCCGACGGCCTCAAAAATCGCCAAATTAGAGAAAAATCGCCAATTTCCAAAATAAATTCTAAAATAGCTTCGAGATGGTGGGGGCCCCAAATATCAAGTGCCTAGGGGTCCTGGGTCTTTAAATCCGGCACTGGATCACTGATTTAATAAAAATATAAAAATCTATATCTAAAAATATTTTTACACAATAAAATATGGCATTGGTGGAAACGGAAGCAGGAAATGGCGGCAGGAAATTTTAGAATTAGGAAACGTCTGGCGAAGGAAGAAAATCCATTGCAGATTCACTTGGACGCGCCGACTAAAGAGTTCACGGTATTGTGACATGCATTGTTTTCTGGTATTGTTATTGGCCAGCAATTTCTGCACGGTTTGGTGGGATAAGGAGAGCGTAAACAAATTTTGATAGCGCAGAAAGTACAGTGAGAGTTAACAGACACGAACGAGTAAATATCTAGGAGCCATGTTAGTGTGTATTAAGTAATACAAGTGTTTAGAAATTTTACCATCACTGAATTAGCTATTTTAATTGAATTTAATTTATCGACATTTAATTGGATCACTTTTTAATAGGTTAAATTTAATAGTATTTTAAGAACAACGTTGCAATTGGCATGTTTCAGGTTTTGAGTGACATCAGAAATGCTCTAATGAAAATAAATTCTTTCTAGAGTTTCGATTGGTGAATCTGTGCAATGGGAACAGAGGATCAATCGTAGCACTGAGCGCAAGAATGACAACTGGAAAAAAAATCTTTAAACAATCCAATTGGATTGTTCTATATTGTGCGTGTAAAACAAATACATATATAAAGAAAAGCGTTTCTAAAAAGACTTGTGAGATTCGGTTGCGAGATAATGGTTTAGAAATTCAACTATTGCGAAAAAGAATTCTAAACCTTCCTTTTTAATAAATTCTCTTTTATAATAAAATTATTTTTCCAATGTTCAAAAAGTCCAGAAAAATCAAAACCTTTACAATGTTCAAATATTGTAAGGAAGTTCTAAACCTTTCGTAAAACAAAGTCATCTTGAAATTAATGTATTCATGGTGAAAGTATCTCATATATAAAATTTATTTATAAAAAAATGTGCAATTAAAATTTACTAAAATAATTATAATTAAATTAAAATCATTTTTTTTAATTTAGTTTAGCTAATCATTTAAGTTACAATTTTATAATATTTAACTACTAAGTAAACCCTAAAAAATTTATGCGGCCATTGAATTTACACCATACTTGAAGAGGGGCTTTGCCTTGTATTTTAGTTTTACAGTTATCTGCATCATTTAGTCATACCTGAATATTTAAACAGGAAAAACAATTAATAAAAGCGTCACTTGTAAAGCTGGTAGCATCTCGCATTCTTATCTTTCTCAGTGGCTTAGCAATAGCATAAGCTGTGGCGGAACACTTCAGTTATCGTAAAAATAAGTGTTGCATTAAGTTACTACTAGTAAGGATGGTGGAAAAAAATGGCACCGCGGGGTAAGATGGAAACTTGAGCTTTTGACTCAGTAATTAATGAAAGCCTAGGGGACAAGGTCATAACTTTTAGAGCAGATTATAAATAAGTTACACTCTAAATTTAAGCCATTTCTAATATTTACTAAATTTCTCGTGCAGTCGTCAAATCTTCGTAGAAAGTAAATTTGTTGTGCTCTTCTGATTGTAAGCCTTTACAGATAAGATGCAATCCATTTCCGTAACTTTATTTATGCACTAATAATTCCAACATTATTTTGAATCAAACGTCTACTATCTTTTAAAATAAAGTATGTAATGAGTATAATAAGTCACTTTGAATGCGAAAAAGTTCGTGTCGGGTTCGATTAAATCCCCCCCCCCCCCCCTCAGATACAGATGAGTTTAAGAACGGACCCAATCCTTAAATCTAATAATTACGCGCTCCTATAATCACCAGAAGATGGGCCCCATTTTGGTCATCAACGTTTTGTCCAATTGTGATTGCGTCACCAGATAGGCCTGGCTTTCAGACTGTAAGCAATTGAACTTTTGTCCGTCCAATTTATTAATTTCATTTTGGCTTAATTTACCTTAACTTAATGTTTTAGTTGTTATTTGTAATCTAGTGTTGTGTACATCCCTGTGCTTAGCTAAATAAATATTTCTTAAGTTTCCCCGAGATTTTCTTTTGGTACGCAACCTAGCCATTACAATAATTCTTTTATAACTCAAAAATGTTTTATTCGTCTCTAATTGAATAAAAAATCATTTACAATGCTGTAAAGAACCACGGCACACGCACAGTATAATTGATGGAAGGGCAATGACTTTTAGAAACTGTTGGCTTATACAAAATGTCAACTTTCAAAAAAAAAAAAAAAAAGAGCAGGCACAGAATATGAATAAAGACTTCTTTCTAAAGTTCAGTGATTTTGACCCAAAGAAACATGATCCACATGCTGCTATGGGAGGGGGCCCCACAATCCTATCGTCTTCTATTTCAATGATCCTTTACTTCACAGTATCAAATTTCATAAGCCAAAGCTTTAAAAAAAACTTTTTTTCGTAAGCTTAAAAAAAAGGCATTGTTCTTTCAGTGGGATGAACTTTAGTTTCATGAAGTGTTTATTTTAGCGTCCAACGTTTTTTTTTTACATAGGAATGGTTTTCATGAAGGAAACTTTTATTTAAAGCCATTTGAGACTGAAATTATGCTTTCACAATTGGAATGTGTAATACCTTAACTATTTCTTAAGGTCATAGGGCTTAGATTAACTAGCATGTTTTATTAACTTGTTTTATTAAATATTTTGAGTTTGTTACATATTAAAGTATAATCTTTCCTGTGAAACTTCCTTTTTTCACACAGAAATGACATCATGGAACTAATCCACGGATAAGCCACAACAACAGATTTCTCTTTCAGCTTTTCCACTGTCAATAGTCTGTGTGTTCCTCTATAGAAAAGCTAATTTGAAAGACCTTTCTGCCTTTGTTTTGGCTGTGTATAAAAACTGGAAAAAAATAATTACTGGATACTAGTAGCCCGATTTAATCAACAGAAAACCACCATCCCAAAACGAAAAAAGGGCATCTTTTTTCGACCGACTGCAGATTATGTCCTTTATCCCATGCGTTAATCATTTTAAATTTTCTCAAGGACCAAAAGACAAGATTGAATCAACCGCCACTATATCAGACACCGGATGCAATTTGGAAGCTCCATTTTAGCCAGAAAGAAAAAAATATTTTTTTATTAAATCAAGAGGTACAGCTATAATATAATGGCCGGTCTGTTCATTGGCGAGCTTGAAAATTTAACGTATGGTTGTTATTCCTATCGTGTTCTATGAAATACAAAGTAGAATGCTTACCACATTTGGGCATTTTCGTTGCTACGCCAAATCGAGACCGGCCATTATATAATAGCAGTTCCAATTAAAATGGTTGGGTATTTGCATATAGGATTTTTTTTATTAATAATGACTTGTATTAAAAATGTTTTTACATTTGTAGATTTTTAATTTTAGTTTTTTTAGTCACATTATAAAATACTATACAATTAATTTTCGCCACATAAAATATGCCAATATATAAAATCAATTTAAAAAAATCAATTTATAAAATCAATTTAAAAAACTTAACACGCATATTTGCCGACTAAATCCCTAGGGAAAATAAAAGCATATTTGTCTTTTAAATCAATTTTGGTTGAGAAAAAACGGTAACTGTTGAAGTGGGTAGTTGCAAAACTCACTTTCTCCAAAGTAAAACTAAGATATACGGTCCGGTCTGTTCATTGACGACTTCTTATAATGGTAAATTCAATTGGACGAAGTCGTCAATGAACGGACCGGGCCTTGTATCTTAGTTATGCTTTGGAGAACGCGTGTTTTGCAACTACACCCTTCTATTGTCAATTCTCAAAATAAAAATTGACTTTCCCCTCTACAGTACAATAACCTTTCATCGAATTAATCATCTGTAGCTCTTGTGCAACGTGTATCAAGTCACACCAAAATTTCAGTTGAAAAAATTGCTAGCTACAGACAAATGAATAAAATAAAATTACCATAAAAAGTGTTTCATAAGAAGTTCATATCGAAATCCCTTTCAAATTTCACAAACACGGAAAGTTCACTCAACCAAAAATTATCAACACACTGGGTACTCAGCTTACACCAAAATTTCAGTTAAAAAAAGTTGTAGCTACAGACAAGAGAATAAAATTTCAATAAAGTGTTTCATAAGAAGTTCATCCAGAAATGTTTTTGAAATTTTACGATTGTGGAAAGTTCACTCAACCAAACATTATTAACACACTAGCACCCAAGTTACAATATGGGAATATGTTGTAGAGTTAAGAAGAGTATGGAGAGGCTTCCGAGCAAAAAACGGTTAGCTTTGTGAAGCCATCGATCGCTTTGTAGTAAGCCCAAACAAACACTCTTGGCGAAGTATTTGGCGCTATTCTACAAAAGAGTTTGTATAGGCCTACTACATCGACTTGGTGATTTTTAACTCTCAAATAAAAACTATAATTACAACGCATTTTTCTTACCTGTGAAAGAGATTACTACCATCATGTGTAAATTCAGATCACATGCTACAGCCTACAAGCTGCGCAAATTTAAAACACCATGGCCATTTGGAAAAATCGCTCGAGAAACTTTATTTCTTTTAAATAATAAATTAAAAGAAATTTATTTTTGCGACATAAATCAGTTTGAAATGACGTCAAATATATTTCACTAAGATATTCTTTGTTTGTATGTTGATATGGAATGTTTTGGTTCTATGTGAAAGCGAGGAATATTACATATTTATTCTTTGAAATATAAATTAATTTAGCAAACGATAAGAAATAATTTTTGAATTTTCGAAAGAAAATAAATGAAACTAGCCTAGTGTGGAAACGGGCTGAGTGACAGATTCTGTTACAAACCTACTTGTTTAATTAACGATTTTTAATAAAATAATGCGTTTCATGAACTAACATTAAGTGATTTGTTTGTTTGGCGACTTTCTGGCGGCTTCATTTTGTTTTCTCGCCCAGAATCTCCATCTTCTTTCTTAACTCTATGGAATCTGTACTTAGTGGACACCCCAGAGGGAAAAACTGCTCTGGCGTGTCCTGAATCCGCCGACGCACTTAAAAAGTGGAGTGAACATGGATTGAATTCCGAATGAAAATAAGAAAATGGTGAGCATCTTAAGAAAATTCCTTTCTGGAAAAGAAAAGTGTGATTCGGATCAGCGATCAGAGACACGAGACCTATCTGGTGAAGATTAGGCAGTGAAGACATGTCCCAAGGGATTGTGTGAAATTTTTTCATTTTTTGAAACATTGAATTGGAAATGTATTTTTTGTTTATGTAATTTTTATAATGTAAGAGAATTTAGGATTTTGTTATTTTTTGTTTTGTTCCCCTTTTGTTTGGGTGTTATTTGTAAAGTTGATTTTTAATTTCCTTTTATGATTTCGATTGTATAATTTTATGTGTTGTCTGGACGGGTCCCGGGGCCCCTTGGCAGCTAATGTATTCTGTTTCAAAAATAAAAGTTTTTCTTTCTTTTCTCTTTAGGTGTAGTTTTTTTTCTGCAGTAAACATTAGTAACAGATTTTCATTCGGATTGACTTGTTTTTTCAGTAATCATTAATAACAGATTTTCTTCATGGGATACACAAACTGTTATTTCTTGTTCCAGAAGTAAAAAAAAGAATCGAAAAATTTACATTAATAAAATTATTTGTTCAATTGATTGATAATAGATTCAAAATTATACAATACAAAAAGTATATGGTGATGAACAATTTAAAAGGTACGTTTTCGTAATCACAAATTTAAAAGCAACATTTGCTCTTACAATTTTAATCCGCCACTGTGAAACAGGCAAAACAACTCCCATAAGCATTAATTCCGTGAACTTATTAATTCACTATGTTGTTTCAATAACAGTTACAATACGATTCGTAGAACCCCTAGTCCACGAATTATTATCAATAATACAAACAGCAATCACGCCGTATTCCCACGCTGCTGCGCCGAAAAGCAAATATTACTACAGTTGAGGGTAAACCAGGAATTTTCATTTCGCATGGGTAAAACCCAACACACATCATTAAATGTTCTGCAGTTCGCGGTAATAACACATTTCAGGTTATTTTGAAAGATAAGATGTATGAAGTGAAGTGAATTTGGAATTATTGAAACAAATTAATTTATTAACGACGACTTTTTTTTCCCTCCAATGGGGCTGCAATATTGGCGGTCAAGCTTTTGCAGACTCGGCATATTCCCCGGAACTGAGAGCCAATTTTTGGTGGCACCATCTAGGCGGCTCTCGCTACCAATTTTGACGCACAGATTACAATGAATCTGAGCTCTCTGTGGATGTTAAAGTATGCCGAGATTTAATGTTGCCAAGAGAGCCCAAGCCAAATGGGCCCTCCAGGGATCTTTTACATGCTACATAATCCTATGACATGCGTGCCCAGGATTTTCCCATCCAGAAAATCCGACAACTCAGCCGGGACTCGAACCCGCGATCTTGGGCTTACGAGGCGGACACGTTAAACCTCTCAGCCACTGAGCCACTCCAAAAACTTTGTGAATACCATTAAACCATCATTCCGAATAAAAATGTTAACTTTATTTCTTTATTTTTTTTGTGTAACTTAATTATTTTCTACCAAAATTGTTCAGGACTATAGTGTTCATTTGTCTTCTTTTTTGTTTAAAAGAGCAAAAGGAATGTTTATTTATCAACACACTACAAAACTTGCAATGAATTGTAATAAGTAGAATTAGGTTGAAAGTAAACTTGCATTTTAATGACTTGTTTATAACGAATGAAAACTATTTTTTTTTTACATTTAAAGAAGGAATTTCGGTAATATTTTGTTACATTGGATTTGACAAATTGCGCCATTAATATTTCAATGTTACTTGCTTGTAAAATGTTTGAGTTCAATAATGTATAAATTAGTATTATACTATAATGATATTGAAGTGAAAGAAATATTATCCACATATATCAGTTAAGAACAAATATATTTGTTAAGATTAATAACACTTTTGAATGAATTAAGCGATAAAATTTGGAAGTAACGGTTCCAAAAGTGATTAATGCGTTCATAGCACATACAAATTGGATATAAATTTTACATTTAACTTAATTTTTAAATAAGCATGTTCGCCAATAAATTTCTTTTTATAATATCGTGCAAAATAACTACTTTTTCAAATCAATAATCGTGGCAAAAGTGATACTTTTAACAAAATCGTGTTTCAAAGTTACTTTTAAGCGCTAGTGCGACAAAGTAAATAAGAGCATCTGATTAGTGTAAAATTCTTTTTTTTAGCGTGATATTTCATTCGGCGGCTTTGGGATTGGTGTAAAATTCTTTATTTGAACGTGATTCTTTATTTGGCGTCTTATTTCCAATGCCAATCTAAGAAATACTTTTTGCACGTGATTTCTTAAATAATCACTAATATAAATAATTACCTTCAAATCATTTGAACGTGATAATAAAATAATTAATAAGCCAATCAATAAATGCCAATTTAATAAATACTTTTTTTGCACGTTATTATAAAAAATAGTGTACGACAACACGTTGAAAATAGCCTTTTTTAAACTCGTGAATTTATTTCACTTGCTTGTGAAATAATTTATTCAACTCGTTCAAAAAAGCCTTACTTTTCACACTAGTTGCATAAATAACTATATTTACCAACAAACTTACATTTAACTGAAATAATTCTTAAAAACTCTTACCCTCTGAGCAGCATTCAAACCCACAGTTATTACCATTTCTAACAAAAACTCAAAAATCCTCACGACTTTTAAAACTAGTATACACAATCCAAGCCAAAACACAACACTATTTCTCCAGCAACATACAAACACTACCAGTTACACATTGCGCATAACACAATACTGAAGGTCGTAATCGCGCAGACATCGCAGGTTCATTAATGAAAATCTCTGCTGCGTCTCGAATGGGCAGTTGTTGACTTTACCGATAAAAATAGGCGATTTTCACTCACTTTTGGCTACTAAAATAACTCCCGAATTGAGAAATTAACGGCTAAGTAATGATACGGTGTTAGGAGTTGTTTGTAAGAGAACAGTTAACATCTGTTTCCGTTTGTCAATTAATTCTGAAAAAAATATTTTTGCCATTTAACACTTTCGCTACGCAGGATTTTTGTTTCCGCGTAATATGTGATAGGAATACTATTATCGAATCCTTAGTTATACGACTGCCTGGGCCGCTTTAGAAGTGAAAGGGTTAAAGAAGTATATTTTTCTCCAAAAAATAGTTTGGTTAGGTCAAGCCCAGCTGATATTTTAATACAAAGCTTCTTTTGTTTAACCCATTAACGACAGTTGAATAGATAATTTGCCACTCAAAACTGAGCTTTATTTGCTTAATTTTTTTATCTAAATAAACAAAATATTAGAAAAATGAAGACCATAGTCCAGCACAATTCATGCATCTCAAATTAAGTTTCACAAAAAAAAATTAAAAAAAAACAACTTAAAGTTAAGGGGATACGGTACCCAAAAATTGGTCAAAATATCGATTTTTCAGTTTTTATATCTTATTATTCACAATATTTTTTTAAACATTTACTGAAAGTTTCATAAGTATCAATTCTTCTGTAGAAAAAAAGTTATTAAATATTTTCTGGAGTCATTCCTATAAGTTTGAATACGTATTTCGTCTGCTTTCAACCTATTTTCTCTGTTTCGCGTTTTTTCAATTCTTGTGTTTAATAAATCCCTAAGGCTTTTTTGCTAATGAAGTTAGAATTTTGAAATTTTTAACCTGTGTTCTTATATAAATGGTGCACAAAATTGTGCATGGAATTAGGCCTACTATGTATAGTTGTTTTTTTTAAATGTCGAATTCAATAATTTAATTTTTTTGTGATTTTTTGAGATTTTCAGTATAAATTCATGTTACTTTTTAACTGAAGCTCACATTTTAAAATACATACACAGTTCTTGAACAAATAGTTCTAAAACAAACTCTAAAACAAACAATAAGTTCTAAAACAAACAAAAAGTTTGGTGGAGTTATTCTGAAAATTGAAAGAGTAGCGTTTTAAGAAGTTCAAAATTGTGACTTTAAAAAAAAAAAAAGAAATGAAAAACTACTTGTAAATATTTGGGTTTTTTTGCTAGAAAATGTTTATTTCGAGTGAACATTATATAAATACACTATAATTTACAAGTTTATGTTATTATTTCTAGTAATGTTTTGGGTACCGTATCCCCTTAACGTTTTTATTTAAAAATGAAGGTGTCAATGGTATTCACAAAATCGCCGTTAATGTAATTTTTGTTAATTGGTTAACTTACTCATTTGAATTCTACCATGTCTCATACAATCTATAATTGTCCTTGGAACATAGCAATCATTTATGATTTGCTGTCACTTCCCTCATGAAACCGGGATAATTTAGAAAAAAGTAAACTAATTTGAATTAAAAATTCCGGTAAATAATTGCATTTATAATTACATAAATGCACCCAAAAATATAAACTAAACAAACAAAATCCAAATTACATCACGTGTACAGTTTGCTAATAATGTTTTACAAGGACAAAATAATTAAAAAGATACACAATGAAACTACTACAAGAAAAACTTGAAGGAATTCGACAAAGTCACTCTTGAATGGACTCAGTACAAAAGAACTGTTCCTCAAAGTCAAAAAGGTGTGTATTTACACTGTAAAAAAAATCTTAATTTTACAGAAAAAATACATTTACAGAAAAATACTGTTATTTTTTAAAGAGTTTTTACTGTAAAATTATGCAGTTTAAGGTAAAATTAGGTTTTTTTTCTGTTTTAAACCGCGTAAAGAATAATAGACTGCAACCGAAGAAGCATTTTAACTGTTTGTAGAATTTTGTTTTTCCTTACAATTAAAAAAAACCGCTTTTGCGTTAAAATTACAAATTGTTCGTCGAAAATAAAACAGATTTTCTCTGTACATTATACGACATTTTCTGTCACACCAACTGACATTTTTAGCTTCCACACTACGTTTATAACGTAAAAAATGGAAGGTATTCTAATTGTTCAGTCCGCCTGTCTGTCTGTCCGTCAACCACTTTCATAGCCCAAACTACAAATGCTACGGACAAGTGTGGTACGTCAAAAAATTCACCGCATCGAAATTAGAATACATTGAAAATTTCAGAAGAGAATTCGAAGTACTTTAATTATTTAAAAAACTGCAGAATTTAATGCTGATTTAAAATGCATAGTAAGCCATTTTTATTGAAATTAAATCACCATTGCCATTCGCAATAATCGCTCGAGAAACTTTAATTCTTTTAAACAATCTACATATATATTACTCTTATACGGCGCCCAAATTTCCTTATGTTTCTATCTCTGGAATGGCAACAATCAAAATGAACAAAAATACTACTAATTTCAAAATGGCCGACTGAAAACAACAAAAAAGTGTTTCTTCAGAAATGGCTTGAAATAGGGAAAAATAACTATAAATATTATGCCACCTAAGGTAAAGAAAGTTGATTTTGATATACTCTAAGTGTTATATACGATTCGTTATTAGCTTTTAAAAAACCCCAACAACTTTAGGATAGAATCAGTAAGTTTAAATTTTAACATGCATAATATTAGGGACGTTTAATGTTTGAAAATTTAAATTATAATTTCGATCGACTGAACTACCAAACACTATTGTTAATAAAAAAGGAAAAATTCAAATTGTTTTTAAATATAGTTTCTAAGCGTTGATGGCTACCACAGTTTCCAATTTATTTACAAATGGATGTTAGTCGAGCAGCGAAATATTTTCGCAATAATAACCATTAATTTATAAGCATCAATTTATAATTATTTTATTTTAAAAGGATATTAAAGGCAGTTAACCTAAAGGACCATGCCCGGATTTGGCGCCAGTCGAAAAATGTCGCCAAGTCAAAATGACAACAAACCGAGCGTTTGCCAAGTCTGTGAAATGACAACAAATAATTACATAAAATGCTGCTCAAAACTTAAAATATCTGCTGAGAGAATATGAAAGATTTCCTTATTAAAAATTTTCATGGCATTTGCGATCGTAGATCGTAGCGATATTTTAAAATAAGAAAATCAGAACTCAACAGTTTTCTGCAAGTTCAAAACAATGTGCACAAAAAATAATTTAGGAAATGAGTTCTATTAATAATTAACGATTAATAATATTTATTATTTTAAATATATTAATACGATTTAAGAATTCTTTGCGATGAAAGAAATGGACAGGATCAACTTATAAAGAAAGTAGCAAAATAAATTCTCTAATACAAACAGAATACATAGAAAAAAAACTTAACTATTTGATAATTATTCGTTTAAAATACGATCCGTTGCGATTTTCGTAGAAAATGGCTGCCATAATACCGATTTGGCGGGGTTACCATATTTGGCGAAAAAATTGCCGGACTTGTTTCTCAAGGTTAACCCTTGTGGCTAGACTAAAATATTTCAATGAACGGTGAGCGAGCGAAGCGAGCGAAGCGACCCTGGATCGCGAAGCGATCTAAAGGGAACTGCGCAAGCAGTTCCCGGGGATTGGCGAGCGATAGCGAGAAGGGGGCGTGCCCCCTAGTAAATTAAAATAAATTTATTTTTGAGACATCGATCAGTTTGAAATGACGTCAAATTTATTTCACTACGAGATTATTTGTATGTTGATATGAAATATTTTTATTCTATTTAAAACGAGGAATATTACATACTTATTCTTTGAAATATAAATTAGTTTTTGCAAACGATAAGTAATAATTATTGAATTTTTGAAATAAAATAAATGAAACTAGCCAAGCAGTTCCGGGGTTGGCGAGGATAGCGAGAAGGGGGCGGCCCCTAGTAAATTAAAATAAATTTATTTTGAGAACGATCAGTTGAAATGATGTCAAATTTATTTCAACTACGAGATTATTTGTATGTTGATATGAAATATTTTTATTCTATTTAAAACGAGGAATATTACATACTTATTCTTTGAAATATAAATTAGTTTTTGCAAACGATAAGTAATAATTATTGAATTTTTGAAATAAAATAAATGAAACTAGCCAAATTTAGCATATAAATGGTTAATATAGAATTAATGCTGTGTTTGGCGCCTTTTTACCTATTAAACACAACTGTTGTGTGGAAGCGGGTTAAGTGACAGATTCTATTACAAAACTACTTGTTTTTTTTTGTAAAAAAAAGATTATTTACTGTGTACCCCGTTTCAAACAACAAGTAAAACATATTAAAAACGTCTTTTCTTGAATATAAATATTGTTGTGGCTGGCAAAGAAACCCATAAAAGTATCACGGGAAACGTGCATGATACTATTTGCTATGGGGATGATAAGACTATGCGGACTCTCTTGTGGAATTTTGTTTATTTACTCCTTTCAAAGAGAAATACGTTACTCTGATTTGTGGCAAGATACGGGGCCAAGATGTATAGGATTATCCGACCTCTTTATTTAATTAAGGGGCAGCGTCAAGAAAGGTTGGGGTGTGGTTCAGATAACTTTGGTTACAAACAAAAATGTTTGGTTTTCTCAAAAAGCGAAAGTGTAGATTTCAAATGTAATATAATGATTACATTTTTAATTACGGATAGTTATAATTCAATGATAATGAAAAATTCAGATGACCCCAAATTAAAATATATGGATTCACCGGAACTATAAAATTCCGTTTCAACTGAATTGTAAAATTTATTTAAATTCACCTAAACTCTAGAATTTATTTCGATAAGATTCATCGGAATTATAAATTAGATTAACTTAGTTTTAATTAATTATAGTTTTAGAATATATAAAACAGTTAACAGTAAATAAACAATAAAATTTTGAACTTTTCCACTTCACGGTAGGAAGAGCTAAAGTAGCCAAAAATGTACAGCCGCCGCCATGCGGAATATTTCCAGTGGTAACCTTTAACTGCGTATACTTTGATTCTTTAACTGTGTAAACTGTTTTGTCGTAAAAAGAATTCTGCTTATCGCCAAAGATTTCGTTTGGCGACATGTAAAATGGAAGCGCCCGCGACATGGAAAAGTACCTAAAATTTCTATCAACTCATTTAAAGTTCTTTTAATAAAAACTTCAAATTATAGCAAATTTCCAAGCGAACATAAAAAAAATATATATATCAACATAAAAATAAACAAGTAATAACTCGTTGATTATGATTAACCCCTAAACTAAGTTTATAAGCGATGAGCAATAAAATGCCTCATAAATGCTAATAAAAGCAGTTAATAATATTTATGGACAATAAAGAGAATATAATTGCTGCTAAATAGCCGCAAGTAATCGAGGCCTATTATTACGCAAATGCAATGTATTAAATAAACGATTGGTTGAAACAGATAATATACAGACAAATGTACGAAGTGGACAACAATAAGAAATTGACCGCAGTATAACTGCTTGGGTTCCACAAAGCTGCAACTGTTTATAAATGATATATATTATTATGGTTTATGTCAGAATGTATGCCCATTAGATAAGTTTTGCATTCATATAAATTTCTATAAATAAGTATATTCGAAACTAAATTATTTACCACCAAATTTAATTTATTGGCCAATATACCTATTTGTAGAAATTAAGTTGAATACAAAATTTATATCTAATGGGTATATGCTATGATTTTTGAGACATTTAAGGAACAAATTGGAAATTCTTATTGAAGTTTTTTTTAGCAAATTTATTAATTTATGTATTCATCGCTGTTATTTAATTGGAAGCATTTTTAGCCTACTTTTCTTTTTTTAATTCGAAAGAATTAAAAAAATGAAAAAGTAGGTATTGACATGCGGTCGATGTCCGTCTGTCTGTCTGTCTGTCTGTCCGTCCGTCTGTCCGTCCGTACCCCCCTTCCAAAATCGGTTCGAATCATCGGATCTTAAAAATTCTTTTTTTGTTAGAAAGCTATAACCTCAGATACCCAACTTTCATACTTTTTGTCCGTCTGTCTGTACGTCCGGACGGACATAAATCTACTATCTGTCGGCGAATTTCCCATTGAATTAGCATTGAAATTCAATTTTGAGTCATTTAAATCACTGTAGGTATTGAAATGCGGTTGATGTCCAACTGTCTGTCTGTCCATCTGTCTGTCTGTTCGTATGTCTGTCTGTTCGTATGTCTGTCCGTCTGTCTGTCCGCCTGTCTGTCCGTTTGTCTGTCTGTCTGTACCCCCCTTCCAAAATCGGTTCGAATCATCGGATCTTAAAAATTCTTTTTTTGTTAGAAAGCTATGACCTCAGATACCCAACTTTCATACTTTTTGTCCGTCTGTCTATACGTCCGGACGGACATAAATCTACTATCTGTCGGCGAATTTCCCATTGAATTAGCATTGAAATTCAATTTTGAGTCATTTAAATCACTGTAGGTATTGAAATGCGGTTGATGTCCAACTGTCTGTCTGTCCATCTGTCTGTCTGTTCGTATGTCTGTCTGTTCGTATGCTCTGTTCCGTCTGTCTGTCCGCCTGTCTGTCGTCTGTCTGTACCCCCCTTCCAAAATCGGTTCTAATCATCGGATCTTAAAAATTCTTTTTTTGTTAGAAAGCTATGACCTCAGATACCCAACTTTCATACTTTTTGTCCGTCTGTCTGTACGTCCGGACGGACATAAATCTACTATCTGTCGGCGAATTTCCCGTTGAATTAGCATTGAAATTCAATTTTGAGTCATTTAAATCACTGTAGGTATTGAAATGCGGTTGATGTCTATCTGTCTGTCTGTTCGTATGTCTGTCTGTCTTTCCGTCTGTCTGTCTGTCCGTCTGTCCGTATCCCTCTTCCAAAATCGGTTCTATCCCTCGGATCTTAAAAATTCTTTTTTTGTTAGAAAGCTATGACCTCAGATACCCAACTTTCATACTTTTTGTCCGTCTGTCTGTACGTCTGGACGGATATAAATCTACTATCTTTCGGCGAATTTCCCATTGAATTAACATTGAAATTCAATTTTGAGTCATTTAAATCACTGTTGCCAAATCAACAATGGCATGAGAAACTTTATTTATTTAAACATATTTGAAGCAAAATAATATTTTCATGAATCAGTTTGGAAAGACGTCATAAAGTGTAGCACAATTCGATTCTTTGATTATTCATTAATTATCTACCAAGAAAGCGGCAAGGCATACTTTTTTATGCAATTATGCTTAGTTTTAATTTACATTTCTTATTTTTTAATGCAGTTCGGAGTAGTTTCATTACTTTTGTTATTAATAAATATTTAATTATTCTTCGAACTACAAATAAATCACGAGCAAATGATAAATAATATTTAATTAATTTGCGAAAGAATATTAAGGAAAATAGTTGATTTTGGCTTTTAGAAGTTTAAATTATATGGGTGCTGTGTTTCGATTTTTTTTTCTAATGTGTATAAATCTAGTGTAGAAACGGCTGTTGATGATATGTTACTTTTGGACATAGTTTTTTTTTCGATTAGAACTTCAGTAAGTATTTAAGTAACAGGAAAGTAGGCTATTTAGTTCTTTATGAACTTCTTGTTTCTTAATTAAAATTACTTAGTTTAGAACTTCAATTGCATTTTTTCGAATTACTTTTTATATAAAATACTTAAGATTAGTTCAAAATCATTGAATCTAAATTTAAAAATAAAAATAATATAGTTTAAATATCGATTTTTAAAATGCATTTCAATCGTTAGCTTTAATTCAAAGCAGTAGTTTTAAAAAAAAAAAAAAAATTAAACTATCAAAGAGGCCAACAGTCTAAAAACCAAACGTAAAGTTCGCTGTAGATCTTAATAGTAAATAAATGGATTTTAAATTTGTTTCTACTCAGTTCTATAAATAAGTATATTCGAAACTAAATTATTTACCACCAAATTTAATTTATTGGCCAATATACCTATTTGTAGAAATTAAGTTGAATACAAAATTTATATCTAATGGGTATATGCTATGATTTTTGAGACATTTAAGGAACAAATTGGAAATTCTAATTGAAGTTTTTTTTTTAGCAAATTTATTAATTTATGTATTCATCGCTGTTATTTAATTGGAAGCATTTTTTCTTAATTAAAATTACTTAGTTTAGAACTTCAATTGCATTTTTTCGAATTACTTTTTATATAAAATACTTAAGATTAGTTCAAAATCATTGAATCTAAATTTAAAAATAAAAATAATATAGTTTAAATATCGATTTTTAAAATGCATTTCAATCGTTAGCTTTAATTCAAAGCAGTAGTTTTTAAAAAAAAATTAAACTATCAAAGAGGCCAACAGTCTAAAAACCAAACGTAAAGTTCGCTGTAGATCTTAATAGTAAATAAATGGATTTTAAATTTGTTTCTACTCAGTTACATTTCTGACAAACTAATGCATTGAAATCTAGAGCTAAATGCTCTTAATGATTTTGTTGTATAATAAGCATTCTTTGACATCTACGATTAATATGTGGTTCATGCATATGGCTATAGATGGAATCGTAATCACTAACGATTTGATATTATTTTAGTTTAATGATCTTACTATGTTCATTAACCTGTTAAGAGAGTGTAAATAAATAATGATATTGGGTGTTTCTGTTAAGTCGGATTTAAATAAGTAGAAGCATCCGGTAAAATCTACATATTATTTTTTAAAAATAATGTAAATATAAATTTTTAAAAATAATGTAAATATAAATTTTTAAAAATAATGTAAATATAAATTTTTAAAAATAATGTAAATATAAATTTTTAAAAATAATGTAAATATAAAATTTTAAAAATAATGCAAATATAGATTTTTAAAAATAATGTAAATATAAATTTTTAAAAATAATGTAAATATAAATTTTTAAAAATAATGCAAATAGATTTTAAAAATAATGTAAATATAAATTTTTAAAAATAATGTAAATATAAATTTTTAAAACTATTATTTCATCTTCAAATTTACATTTACAATACATTACAATACATTTAAAAAATGGGTTCGAAAATAAATAGTTATTTTTTGTTAAAAATAACAAAAAAATAAGTTATTGTTTTTTAAAAACAACAAACATAATCGTGCTTTAAATAAGCAATTGATTATTACTCAATTTAGAGTGTAACAGAGAAAAGTGAGAGAGGTTTAACAGTTTTCATAAATATCATACTTAAAATACTTTTTGTAAACTATAACTTTTGTAGGAAAGGTACTTCCCCAATAAATAACTGAATTTGAATCTTAAAAGAAAAAAAATAATTTTAGAAGTAAACATCAGTAGTCAACAGACATTTCAAACGGAAACATGCATTCATCGCAAAATGCGACGATGACGATGAAAGGAAAGAATGAGGGAAAAAATAATCGAAATCGTGATTCATAGAATTTCCATCATTAAGAACAAAGGGGAAAAATACAGGTGTGTTGGCTTTCTTGGCGCGGTGGAATGGAGGTGAAACCGTCGCCAAAAACAAACACTTTCTTAACTTCCTTATTTGATAAAGAAATGTCTGGATATGGATATACAGAAGGAGGTTAACAGGGTGTAATATAAAATAGATAAAATATCCCAAGTTATAAACATATGTTTTTTACTTACAATTTTATACATTGCTTCAGTAAAAAATTGTAGAAAAATAGATAAAAATTAAACATTTCAATATTTGAAAGGGCAATTTTATTTCACATTTGATGTTCAATTCAAAGAAGTTGATACAAGCACTTTCATTTAAATAAATTAACTTTACAATATGTTTATAAAAAGTCGCCAACAAACCAGGGGACAGGTGAAAAACATCAAGATCTGTATTCTATATGCGAAATATGAGTTTGGAGATTTCAAACCTTTAAACTGTTTTTTTTTTTTTTTTAAAAGTCACTTTTGCTGAAATTTTCTTTACTTTCGATGGTCTAAAACCGGTTTGCTTACATTACGGTCTTAAACCATTTAGTTGAACTTGTTTACAGTTTAAAACCGTTTTTCAAAAACAAGTTCAAAATGACGTCACTTTAGAGTAAAATTAATGTCAATGACATTGACACTTTTAGCTTATCAAGATATTCGGTAGCCTAAGTAAAATGAGTGCGTAACACTGCACGACTTTCACAATTACCATTCAATAACTCAATACATTTAAAGGAAATTATTTAAGCTAGTAATTTCAATAACTTATTTTACGCAAGTACTTTTACTTAAGTTTTAATTTGTTATACCGCAATTCCAGAGAGATATTTACAAAATGTTTGGTTCCATAATAGTAAGTGTAAGAGATCGATTTTTTTTTAATCAGAACTTTCGGACTAAAATACACAGAAACTTCTAAAGTACAGCGGAATAACTTTCCCGTTCCGTTCTGAGTATTTTGACACCATATTTATACGTTTCGTGGTTCAGACGGATATTGATTTCAGACAGAAAGACAAACATATATACAATTACACATTATAATACAGTATTGATAAAAAGAAGTCAATGCACCATCTGGAATGTCCAGGGGGAATATAGTTTCCGCATATTGCGCAAATACGAATAATTTACATAACGCAAAAGCAGCTTTTGAAATATAAACAAACTAAAGCAAACATCTGGGTCCGAAACTTATATAAGGCAGCATTGTTAATTGTTAGCTACAAAATGTAGTTTACACAGCTATTTTGATAAGGAATGGAAAACATAATTAACCGAGAATAAAAAAATACACATTAAAATATGTTCAAGACCTAGCTGATAAAGTAGAGAGATAGTTAGACCTTTAAGTATATAAAAAGGCATCTCACTGCTTGTGTACCAAATTTGAAGTCCGTAGCTGTTTTAGTTCGAGCTGTAGAATGGTTTTAGACAGATAGACAGACGGATCAATGTTCAAAAGCCACTTTTTCGGAATCATAGCTCACAGAAACGTAAAGAAAACATAAAATCTCTGTTTCGGATTTTCGACTGCCTAGCAATACTTTAATTACCTTATACTTCATAGTAAGTAGGTAATTGCAAGTAAAAAACTATTCATTATATTTTTTTAATAAGTAATTTTTCCAATAATAGCTATAAAAATAACATAATTCTTTTCAAATGCTATTTTAATTTGTGTGGTAATTCGAGATACAGAATAAAAACATTTTGGGTATTAGAGAGTTTTGTCGGCATATTTACATACTCACTGACTAAAAAAATCAAGAAAACTTCGTAGAAATATAATCATCAATTAAATTTTTTCTCAGGTTCGGTCCCAATATTTGAGAATTTTTGAAATAAAGACAAATGATATTATACAGTTAATAAATTTATGGCATATTTTGGAAAAAATATTTTACCTTAAACTTTTAAAACTACATTAACATTGCCACACACCCTTAATAGTTCCAATTCCAATTAATGCTTTCATGCCATTTCCTCTTAACTATTCACAATTCTTACATTTATTCAAAACACGCACCAGAACAATAAAAGCTTATACTATCAGCCATCTACACGCAGACCACGGCAAACTAGTTTATCAATCGAAAAGATTAAAACAAAGCCAGTCTACAACACGCCAATAAAAGCTTTCGATGCCACATATTATATGGTAAAGTGGCGCATATTTCAAACGATAATACTATTTTCAAAAATAGTTTAATTTAAAGTATAATGCAAAATTCGCCTAGTAACTGTACATACACATGTTACGGTTATTATTAGTTTATTATTATGGTTAAAGTTAAATTACGTTTTTTATTAGATAATGTTACGGTTATTATTTCGTAATGTTACGGTTATTACTTGGTACCGTTACAGTTACTATTAGGTAATGTTATGGTTATCATTAGGTTATTCTTAAGAATAATGTATTTAAATTAAGTTATTATTAGGCTATATATAGCATATACTTGTCATTATTATGAATAATGCCAGGTTATAAAGTCCCATTTTTTCGTTGAGCCGGCATCACGCCTGAACGGCTGGAACGATTTCACTAATTCTTTTTTCGTTGTGTTTGTTATTGTCAGGAGAAGGTTCTTAATGAATGAGTTATTCGAAATTCGAACCCTAGCGGGTGTAGGAGTGCAAAACGTGAGCCGATTTTTCATAAGAATAGCATTGTAAGATGTAAAAGAAATTTCAGCACGTTCAACGCGAAAGAAAATTAAGTATAAGCACGTCAGAGCACGAGAGTTTAATTTGTAGGATTTTTATTTGAATATATCATTATTTTATTTATTGAATTGAAATCTTTTGATTTTTTTTTTGTTTTTCAAATTTAATTGATGTTTATAAATGGTAATAAGTGAAGATATTGCTACAATGTCTAATGACAGTATAGGCGATAAATATTCTAGATATAATGAATACTTCGAAGAAAAGTCGATTCTCTCTACGTATAGCGTATGTATTTTATGTTTATGAAACTGGAAATTTGGTACAGATGATATAATGGCCGATTGAATTTTGGCATTGGCGGCTTTTGGCGAAGTTGAAAATTTAACGTAAAGTAGCTATTTGCATCCAGTTGTATGGGTTAGGGTTAGTTTGAATTATCGTCGCATTAGAGCTATACAAGAGGGATATTGGCCACGGGCGTCTTTATTTAGAACCACAGTCATGTGACGAGCCAACACCTGATTAGGCATCCAATGCAACTTTTACATCGTACGCAGCGTCGGGACTTCGAAAAATATTTAACGTGCACTCCCACCACATGGGGTATTATTCTTTTGACATCTTTGGCTGCATTTGACAAGGATAGATGGATTTTTCGATCTACCTTCAATTACGATTCAATATTCATAGTAAAGACAACGTCTGTCGGGTCAGCTAGTTAACCAATAAATCCACGACCTTTCTGTTCAAGCAATCAAAATTTAAATTTATTTGGAGACACGGCTTGGAGAATGACATAAAAACATTAAAGGCGAAGGTCTCCACGCTATACTCACTCATTTCAAAAAGTAAAATTTCCTTAAATCCAATCTTAAAAACAATGTACACATATTTAGTCAAATGAAAAAAAACTCAGTCAATTAAGAAAAAGGTTTAAAAAATAGTTTATACAGCCTAAAAACATTGCACACCAAAGTTCACTCAACATATAATTTATTACGCACATTTTGTGAGTGGTCATTTTGGGTTACGCCACTTGTCCAGTGTAAAGCTCGATATGATCAATTCATCAACGGGGCAACGTACAACAACTGAACTTTGTCATGAATGAAGGGTCAGTCAAACCATCACGTAACCCCCAACTAGGAACGTGTGACTTTTTTTTTTATCCCATTCATAAATTTCACAAACCATTGAATACTAATTCAAAGTCACGATTCGAATATACATAAATAGAATATTGAGGTATTATGATACTTCACACCGTGAAGATATTCTTCAAGACTCTCGTAATAAAGGGTTATTTGGGTTGTCGATTCTCTGACCGTACAATAGGAAATTAAGATAGCATGACTTAGACACAGTGGGTGTTTTGTTTTGATAATTTTTTATCGCTGCATAAGATGAAGGTTTCTTTTGTTAAAACAAGATTTTTTTTTCTTTCTGATAAGATGTCTTCGCTAATATTTATTTTACAGAATCAGAGAAGTGTTCTCAGATTTTGTTTATTGATAAAGATAAATGTTTTCTTTGAGTGTGATGATATAGTACGGTGCAATTAGTAAAAAAAAAGGCCAAACCCGGACAACGGACATCCAAAGTAAAAGTTTCATTCCAGGTCCAAATTGTTCTATACAGCCTACATATTGTTTATTGATAAAGATAAATGTTTTGAGTTTGGTGATATAGTACGGTGCAATTAGTCCAAAAAAAAGGGCCAAACCCGGACGGCGGACATCCAAAGTAAAAGTTTCATTCCAGGTCCAAATTGTTCTATACAGCCTACATATTGTTTGGTAAAAAGTTACACCATTTTGATCGTCAGGTTTGGGGGGGAGTAGGCGGGGAGTTCGAAAATTGGTAGTTTTTTCAGTTTTTCTTAAATATTTCGAAAAATATGTGGTTTAGAGCAAAAACTTCAATTACAAAAATATTCTATATTAAATTACAAACAAATTAACTATTTACATTATTTGTGTAAAGGGAACGGTTCCAGAGTTACAATGGTGTAAAAGTAGCATTTTGGCGAACTTTTTCAAATTTTTGAAAAAAAGACATTTTAACTACGATGTAAACAAAAACTTTAATTTAAAGGAATATTGTTCGATTATTTTGTAGTCTAATAAATGATAAGAAGCACCACAGAGTGTTAGAATTGTAAATATACTGAGACTGCGAACAATTAAGAACAAATTTATTAGCAATAAGCCACCTAACATTCAATGGCATACACTTAAAAAGAAAGTTAGCTATTAAGTCTCTAGCCTCTATAACCAAGTCTATAAATTAATAACAACACCGTATGTGTGAACCCTAACACTCTTCTATATCGGATGGTGTGCACAATAAGAAGTGATGAGAGACTTGAAGAAATTTTTAAATATGAGCTATGTGCTTATCTTCCATCCCTCTTCGACGAATCTGGCTTGATGAGGAAAGGAAGCAAATCTTCAATGGTGACTGTTTTGTTTCCAGATTCAAACGAAACCTCAATAATCCCAAATTCAGAGAAAGTGTCCTACATCATTGATGTAGGTCATCTCCTTCATTGTGTGGTCTGGCGACGACTATAGCTACCTTCAAACAGATTTGCGAGCAATAACAAATTACATAACTTCTCTATGGGCCAGCAACTGTTGTTTTTGATGAATACCACCAAGGAAACACAAAAGATAAAAAATACGCAGATCATGTTCTACCACGAACATTGAGGTGAAAGTAGAGGACTCAATCCATGTAAATATCAATCAAAGTGAATTTCTAGCTAACTCTAAAAACAAAATGAGCCCTATTTCTCTCCTCCCAGTGCACTTGCAAAGAGGTAGTTGCACAGTTAATCAAGCATCATGCGATGCTCTGACCTATTAATAGTTTTAACAGCGATTGATGAAGCTAAGAAAGGAGTTGAAACTTGTGTAATTGGTGACGACACTGACTTACTAGTCTCGTTGACTGTCCACGCACTCTCAGCGAACAAATTAAAATTGATAGTACCAAAGAAAAGCAATCAACAGGAAAAAATGTATATTATTTCAGATGTTCAGCGAGGCATTCGGGGACATGAAAGATGTACTCGTACCAATATACGCCTTCACAGGATGTGACATTGTATCAACTATTTACAAAGAAGGGGAAAATTACGCCGTATAGGTAAGTGCGAGTCAACAACGCTCTTATACGAAACTTCCAGTCTTCAAAGACCCCAAAGCTGATTGGGTTTCTCCGTACTACAGGTTTCTATGGCTTGTGGGTGGAAGCCTCTTTTCCCTTAAAAAGTAGCGCCCCTTGAGAAGGTGGCCAGGTTGTCGTTTCTTCGAGGGCTTATCACTAACATACCACCAGTCACTAAAGTACACATTTTTTTTTTACAAAACACAATCCAAAAGATTTCGCATTGAAAATGTCATATTTTTCCTAAAATGCTACTTTTCCACCCTCTCTAACTCTAGAACCGTTCGCTTTACAACAATAATGTAAATAGTCATTTTGTTTGTAATTTAATGTAAAATATTTTTGTAATTGAACCATTTGCTCTAAAAAAAAACATTTTTCGAAATATTTAAGAAAAACTGAAAATAACTACCAATTTTCGACCCCCCCCCCCCCCTAAACCCGACGCTCAAAATGGTGTAACTTTTTACCAAACAATATGTAGGCTGTATAGAACAATTCGGACATGGAATGAAAATTTTATTTTGCATGTCCGGGTTCGGGCTTAATTGCACCGTACTAATAAAAGTATTCAAATTTTGTTATAGAAAAATAAATTAGTAATGTGATCAAAATATAATTTATTCCTGTGATATTTTTCTAATATAATCGTATAAAAAAATTACTTTCAATTACTTAATACGAACTATAAGATAATGGAAGTATTACAATGGAGACGAAAATCCGAAATGGAGATTTTGTGGGAATAGAGATCTTTGAACGTGTTTTAAAGAAATTGAAATTACATTTTAGAATTACTCTTAAAATGTACCGATTTATTGCGTGGTGATTGAAAATCGTGTAGTTTTACACATACCTAGTTTTTTGCTAAAATTGTTTAAAAACAATTTAACGGGCAGCATTTATGTTAACTATTAATGGAGAAAATATATTCAATAAACTACAAATGAAATTCGAAAGCAAACCTGGTTGTCTTTTGTTAGAATAGGTATTCACAAAAAAGAATTGCCAAAAAGAACAAACAACCCATGGAAATTTATCAAATATATTAACATACCAAATACAAGTAAATACTATCATTTGACTACTCTAATTACTAACAATATACCGCACCGTGACCGAAAAAGTTACGTATAAGACAAATAACTTTTCGTGTTGAAAATGCTATAATATTCGAAAATTTAATATCTAGCGATTACAAGCAGATTTTAATCGATTGGTAGAATAGTTGGAATATAGTTAGTACATGCTTTTTTTTCTATAATAAGGAAATACAAAGGAAAAAAAACTTCAGACGATTTTTCTGAAAAACTATTTTTTTTGCGTTATGTCACAACTGCGCACGGTGCCATATGTAGATCAGTTTTGAATAAAAAAAACATTTGCTTACAAAATCCACTTTCTGACCTCCCTTTTTACATAAGTACATACAACTAACAACAATATTTAATTTACCTCACAAACATTATCTTTGTCGGTAACTTCCTTCACAAAATAAAACCGGAAAACTGAACTTGAAAATAAACCCATAACAATATAACACCATATATCCAAGATCTCCCACTTAAAGAAAAAAAATGAACTTCTTTGTAAACATGCCCACAACTTTTTAAGTTATTCGCTTTTAGCCCGTCTTCCATTAACCAGCGAAACTGAACTTGAAATATCAAGGAGATGCTTTGGGGAAGTTCACCGGTATACGACACCAATGCCCTACATTGCAAGGGTCAGACAACTTGGTCAAAACACCTGAGTACCAAACATATAATATGATTCTGATGATCTTGTTTATTTTCGCCTCAGGGAAGTTGTATTTGTTTGGGTTCTGAAGCTCTATATACTGCCAGTCTTTGAAACAATTTGAAGGAAGAACTTTTGTGTTTCATAAAGTTAAATGGTTACACACTAGAGCTACACGAGGGCTATTGGCGACGGCGTCGTATTTTAGAACCTCAGTCAAGTGACGAGCCGACACCTGAATTGGCACCCAACGCAACCGTTAAGGGCGACATCGTACGCAGCGTTAGGACTTTGAAGGATTTTTAACGTGCACTCCCTTACACGGGGTATTATTCGTCGGACTATTTGGGCTGCACGGGCCGTTTATAGGTCGGCAGTTATTTTGGCGATGCCCGGATCCGAAACATTCCATAAAATTCTAGCAAAGCGTTTCATGTTTTTTTCACGTAAGTCACTAAAAAGATTCCAAAATGCAGATAATATTTTTACGATATTTTTTTGTAATTTTAGAATAATTCTAAAATAAATTCTAAAATTACAAAAAATATCGTAAAAATACTAGCTGCATTTTGGAATGTTTTTAGTGACTTTAAAAAAACGTGAAACTATTTGCTAGTATTTTTTTGGAATGTTTTTGTAATTTTAGAATTAAATGGTATTTTTTCGTAGTTTTTCTCCTAAAACTGGTGGCAATACTGTTGGAAGACATCAACATAGACATGCAAACAAAACCACATAGCTATTGCCAGATCCTCCGTGAAACAACCCCTTTGTGTGATAATTAAGTTGAAAATATACAACTAAAAAATGGCTTAAAACACAACTAACAGTAGAATTAAATTTCAATGTAACTATATATGAATAATTAATAATAGCGAAAAAATTTAATATACTTGAAAAACTCAAAGAAGGTATAAACGTCAGATACCCATCAATAGGCTGAAAATAAATTACATTCGAGATAAATAAAATATTTTTTGAATTAAGTAAAATAACGTTATGTTTTTCGAGACAATACAAAAGACACGTTTTTTCAGACGATATTTTTCTTTATATCAATCCACTCGTATTTAATCAAGTTCGAATATGGTTAGATGCATATCGACTAGATCCACTTAAAAATTATCTAACTCTTTTCGAACATACTTGTCGGAAAAATATTTTAATTACTTAATGAAATATATTTTCAATTTTCGAATTTTACTTTCATTTATTAGCTTAGTTCCTAAACAGGTTATGGAATTCGGGCAATGACTGCGACTCAGCGGGGGAAGCTTGCACCAGATTTCCCACTCTTTGAATATTTATCACAACCCACAACCGAATATTTGAGGCGGGCAGATCTCTTATCAGGGTCAAGACCATAGATATCATAATTAAAGTATTAGATTGGCAGATCACGTGACCTCCAATGCTAACGACGGGACGCGCATGGAGACCAGAATAAGAGGGCAAATGAGCCAGTGTTGCAGCCACTTTAAGGAGAAAAATACTACGAAAAAATACCATTCAATTCTAAAATTGCAAAAAAATACTAGAAAAGGATTTAAAGTCAATAAAAAGATTCCAAAATGCAGCTAGTATTTTTACGATATTTTTTGTAATTTTAGAATTAAATGGTATTTTTTCGTAATATTTTTCTCCTTAAAGTGGCAGCAACACTGGCAATTTTGCCCCCTTATTTGGCCTCCATGCGCGTCCCGTCGTTAGCGTTGGAGGTTACGTGATCTGCCAATCTAATACTTTAACTATGATATCTATGATCAAGACAGAAAAGGAAATTGAAAAATATCATCAAAAAACTTCGGAAACAAGTATTAAACAAGTCGGCTGCCACCTACGAAATTATTCATACCATAAAATGCAAAAGATAAGTATTATTATGGAATAGATGAAGTAAACTTTAGCTGACCATTGAATATTGATTGAAGGTTCTTAGCTTCTCTCTATCAAAACAAATTATATTTTTAAAAAAAACTAAATTCTAGCTGATTTTATATTATCAAATTTGCAACATATTTGTTGCTTCAAACAAAAATGAAAAATTATTGAAAATAAGGACGTCATTAGAAGTTAAGAGACTTTGGAATAAAAGTTACGTAGAATGTCAAAGCGAGTAATTAACTGGTCTTTCGCCGCATAAATGACGACGATTGTATTTGGGTTGGATTAACTTTATTTTCACATAAGGTGGATCGGTAGATCGTATTATTATATACATAATTTGATAAACAATTGCTATTTTAAAAATACTTATTTGCATTTACATACTTAATTGGGTATTTTTTTACTTTCCCTGCGATTTTTTTTAGTGACGTAAGCATTTCATGAATATCAAAAGGTTTATGGTTACAAAATCTAAAGGAATTATCGACCTAAAAAAATTGAGGAGTTAGACTATTATTCAAATAGAGACTAAACTAAATTCTCATTTGTAATTTTAGTTTTTCGATATGCAATTTTCAATAAAGAAGTTTATAATTACATATTCTGAAGAAAAAGATCGACAAAAAATGCAGACAATTACACAAATGGAAACTTCACTAAATCTTCATTTGTAATTTTAGTTTTTCGATATGCAATTTTCAATAAAGAAGTTTATAATTACAAATTCTGAAGAAAAAGATCGACAAAAAATTCAGACAATTACACAAATGGAAACTTCACTAAATCTTCATTTGTAATTTTAGTTTTCGATATGCAATTTTCAATATAGAGGTTCATAATTACAAATTCTGAAGAAAGAAATTGACATAAAAATTTAGACAATTACTCAAATCGAGACTGCACTAAATCCTCAATGAAAATTTTAGTTTTTCGATAAGTAATTTTCAACAACAAAAAAAAAGCAAAAATGTATAGAAAAAGGGCAGTGAAATTTGGGTAATCAGGAAAAGTAAAATTGCAGAAATGTAATATACTAAACACCTACATACTACAAAACCGTATTTTAACAAATAAGTAGTATTTACTACAAGTTAAAGGTAACATTTTATTTCCGATACACCGAAAAACTATTTTTCGTTTCCTTTAAAATGTTGAATAATGGAACAATCTTTTTTTCCCACGTTGGTTTCAAAACACATCCGCAAAAACAGCTGCCCCAACGTATACACGCGTAACCGGCTCCGATTATACCTTTTACACACAATATAAGGGTCAAATTCGTTCTTTTTGTGCAGAAAAAAGGCCAGGTAGAGTTGGTGTTGTCAACAAAGATGCACTTGCTGGAAATTTAAAACCTTAAAAAAAAACTTTTTTAAAAAGAACCTTTTTGTGAGTCTTGTTACGTAAAGTATGTATAGACGAAAGATTGAAAAATTGTTTTTAGATTAATAAATTTATCGCTTATAATACTTAACTTGTGTGGAGTACAAATAGTTAAAATTTAAAAATAACTTTAAATATTCTTGAAGAAATATTAAAAAAGTGCGATATGAAACAGATAAAAATAGATTTTTTAAATATTTGTTGTAGAACTTTGAAATATGTAGAAATTGAACACGTAAAATACATTTTTGCTACACTTTCCAAAAAATCTAAATAAATTAAACTCCGTATTGATAATTTTAAATAAGACATTTTTGGTCGGACATAAAACTTGAACTAATTTATTTTTACAATTTAGTGAATCGTGATGCAAAATTCATTCTTTAACAAAAAAATTAATTAAATTGAACATTTCTAAAATAGCTAGAAATTACTATAATAAATAAAATACAATTTTTGGTCGGACATAAAACTTGAACTAATTTTTTTTTACAATTTAGTGAATCGTGATGATGCAAAATTCATTCTTTAACAAAAAAATTAATTAAATTGAATATTTCTAAAATAGCTAGAAATTACTATAATAAATAAAATACAAAGGTGATAATTTTAAAAACCCATATATTATTAAATAATACATTCTTTTTAGAGGCCGTTAAAACAATAATTAATAAAAATAACTTTAACATACCTTTTTCGTTTAGATCATCAGTTCCACAAGCACAACACAGCAGGAGGTATAACAAAATCCCGTCAAAAATCCGGCAAAAAAATAGAGCACCAGATACGAAGTCCTTTTCATTCACGAAATTGAACCAACTCTGTTGAGAAAAAAACTTCAATAAGGGAAGTTGCAGGGTTGCAGCAATTTGGCGACAGATGTTGGCACAAAAGAAAGGAAAAGTGGGATAAATATGAAAAGAGTAAAATGAGGTATGCGATGACATTGATGGTTTTTATGACGTACAATGAAGAGGTAAGCGATTGGAAACGGGGTGAATGTATAGTGTTGTAAGAGTTTACTGCAAAATCGGCTTAAAAGATTATAGATAGGACCGGCTGGCCTTGTAAATGACAGATATTATTTTAAATGTTTTGTTTTAAATAGTAAGAACATTGTGAGAAGTGGACACTGACCTTGTTTAGTAATAACTTAATATTTTTTTTCTTTAGCTTATGCTTTTGGAAATAATCTGTGAAATGATTTTTAAAAACCGGTTTAGAAATGGAAATAAGTAACAGTTTTAAGATAATTATTTAATATATATAATAATTTTCTTAATTTTTAATCGGAGAGGTGAAGGGGGCTCAAGTTTTCCACAGCTTCTATCACAAGTTCCTATACACATAGGGCCTGCTTTTATGTAGGATAAAAAGGACTGTAAGCACTGAACAAGGACACTTTTTTTTTTCTAGTACAATGTTCAATGACTGAATCAAAAGCTAAAACTTAAAAAAATTTTAATAACCATTAATTAAAATAATTTCGCTGAACTTGTCTATTTTAATGTTTTATTTAGTAGCTTTAAAAAAAATTGCGCGTCCTCAAAATGACACAATTTTATGACGTTTCATGGGGCAACACAATTTAGCATGAACATCACTAAAATTTGGGGGGGGGGGGGGCTAAGATTTGGTAACCCTAAGCCCTGGCCTAATAGGCCTTATGAAAGATCAGGCCCCACCTATACTTTACTACTAAACTTAAATATTTTATGCCGCAGATTTAAGTTCGCAATTCCAAAATCATCATTAAAAGTAGTCAATTGCAATACTTTTATTTCTCAGTCTCACACAGAGTAGTGCTGTTGCAAATCAACCTCCTTCAAATCAATGGACTGGTATTACAAAGTTGTAAGAGTCAAAGTTGAACAACATTAAGTACTTAAAATATCATTTTATTCCATTATTAAGTTTTTTTTTGTACGCACTGTAAAAATTTGGCGGTGTTACTCCCGCTAAACCGATGTCAGCGTGTGCTGCCTATAGCTTTACGGAGTAACGTTATACCACAAAATATAAGGAGTTTTTTTTCCGATTTTGTGGTGTAAAGTTACTTCGTGAAACTGAATGCAGCACATTCTGCCAAATTTTTTTACGGAGTAACATGAAACCAAATTTTTACAGTGAATGTAGAAACTTATATCGAATGACAAATATACAAAAAATTATCAAACACACAATTGTATAACGCAACAGCATGGTAATACCGGTACTACACAAAAAAATATATATCGATACATTTTATGACATGAAAATTTACTTACAAATCTAATGAACATAAGTAGAATGAAGTCCATTTAAAGAAATATACAATTTTCAATTTTAAAAAAATTCCACAAATTTTATGAAAATGATTAGACAATCAGGTTTAAGCTAAATCTCAAAATATCTCTTAAGTTGGTTCATTTAAAAATGCATCCCAAATAATATTTATTACTTTGACAACACTTGCGATTCTGTCAAAATATAATGTCGAAATGGCTGGCAGATGTAAAAACCCTCCGATGCTGATGCAACAACGTTTCAATGGCACTTGTAAAGGCTTGCGAAGTGGTGTGGGGGCATGGAAAAAGGCAGAATAAATCACTGCCCCCATGGGGCCCCGATCAGGGTGGCATTGAATGAAAATAAAGTACCGCCAGTCTTTGCCTATCTTTCCGTGGTTTTTATTATACTTATAAACTGAATACAGATAACATTAAATTGTAAATTTTCAGCGTGATTGAGGGTTTCACTATTTTACACAGACCATAGTGGGAGAGGGAGAGTAAGGCTAACAGCTGACTATGGAGGGTGGGCAATATTGTTAATAATGAATAAAGCATATCATGTCACGGTTTTTATTGTACATAAAAACTGATGTTCTTATAATTGTTAATTTCCAGTGTGATTGTGGCCTTCATTATTTTAAGGCAGACCGTGGTGGAAAAGTACTGTACTAACAGCTGACTACAGGGACAATATTGTTATTAATGAATACAGCATCGTTATAATTTTTATAAATTATAAAGATAAAATAGTTATTTGTAACTATATGATTTGAATCCTGTAACAAAAATTGACAATTGAGTATGCAAGTAAAATCGTAAGACTTAAATACGTTAAAAAAAAAAACTTTTCTCTTGAAGTAATTTAATTGAAAGAATTTCATAAAACATATAACGAAGTTTTAGGTGAAAATAATATAATGTGGAGTTCCTACTAGTTAAGATTTTTAACTGATCACTTTTTCAATGCGAATAAATAAAATCCATTTGTAATCAATATAGAGTTATAGTAAAATCTATTTGCTTTCAATAATATGCGTGATATCCAACCATTATTTAAATTTGCATAGATGCAACATTGCAACAACTTTTGTTGCTAAATTTGCACATAAAAATATTGAATTTGACAAAACTAAAAAAAAAAAATTATGAACCCAGAACCAGGAGTTAAGTGGTAGCAAATATTATCTTATCTTTCGCTCTGTCAGAATTGTGCAAACAGGAGAAAAAAAACCTGTGTAAAATTTAAAGAAGGGCTAAGTAAAGATACAACGTGGGAGTTGAACAAACACACGTGCTTTTAACAGGACGGAAGCAAAGAACGTTAAATAAATATATCAAAAGATAATATCTACCGGAGAGACAAATTTGTTTATACAAAAAACAACTTCCACTTTTATCAATACTATAATTAACTATAATTTTATTAATGAATCCTACACTTAATTGTAGTTATGAGATACCTAGTTGTAATCCTACTTAAATGTATGTGTAGTTGTAATCCTACCTATTGTATCGAAATTCTACCTATGAGAAAAAATAGGATTCTAGAATTCTACATTTTTTTTAAATGCAATCGCAATTTTTAATAAGATGTGCCGTTTTATACCACATAGTAAGAAAGATTTCTATAAGCTTTTTAAAATAAGTTTCTGTGTAGGTACTAGACATTTCACGCTATTTTTTGAAGGAGTTTACGAGGAGCTCTTCATTAAAAATTAGATCTCGATTTTACATATTATAGTTGCTTTAAAATAAAGCTCATTGGTCTAAGTTGCCCGGTCCACAGTAGATAGAATTTGGGATTCTGACGCAAAATTTAACAGAGTTTCAACATTAACAAAACGGAACATGCATTATTTTTAATTTGCACATTTAAGTAACAATACATTTTTTTCCAAAAAAAAAAAGGGGGGGGGGGGGCTCTTCTTTGTTTTGCATCCAAATTCTGAACAGTGGTTTTAAAAATAGATTGACGTATTGAGGAGTCGGTTTTGAAAATTATTTGCCTCAAAAGTAGTGTGTTTTATTTTCGCTACTGGAAATGCACAATTGAAAAGGTCACAAAACCTCAAGTCACCATTTTTTACAGAGCAATAAACAATGGTTAATTGACAACAGCATTAACTGTCGCAGAGAAACTCAGTCAGCAGCAGAACATTACGTGTCTTTTCGACACGTGAAGTTCGAAAGGGAAAAAAAAACCTAGTGAATGTTAAGGCCGAATGCGGTCACCCCTTTCATATAATAGAACTGGCTAATCACAAAAGAAACGTTTAATTAACTCGCTTTCGACCGGTTGATGCAATACAGAAAATGAGCACTTAGTTTCATTAGTCCGCGTGATTCAAAGTTCCTGTGATAGAGCTCAGAAAAACGGAAATAACATTCCTTTCATTTCCGAGATGTGGAAAAAACCAATAGGTGAAGGTTAATTGGCAGTGACGACTATTTGTTATTAATGCTATTGGTATGTTCCAGATTTTGAGTAGCAACAGAAATGAGTAATGAAATTAAATTCTTTCTCGAACCTTGATTGGTGAATCAATGTCATATGGGCATAAAGCTCCAATCGAAGGAATGGTTGGTAATATGAAAGCTGGAACGAATTACGTCACCTCCTAAAAACGGCCTATTAAATTTTCTGCTGTAGAAAGTATTAACGTATAAGAGTTTAATTTCACATAAACTATAAACAACAGTGGATTCAGGGGCGAGTGGGTAGGGGGGGGGGGGGGTGCGAATGAATTTGTTTATACGAATTATCAAAATTACGCACACCAAAAAAATCAAATCGAGATACAGTCAGACATATTCATGGAAAATGATGGTACAACCCGAAAGAAACATGAATTAATAAATAACTTATCATGAATTGAAGAGTTTAGTGGTAATATGAAAAGCTAAGTGACAAAAAGGTAAAAACAAGAAAATGAGTTATTAAGTTTTTAGTTTGCACTTAAATCCGTTATTAACGGTTTTTCCAAACGGTAAAAAATATACTAAACTTTAAGTTTATGAAAAATGGGAAACTTGTTATCTTTAAAAGAGGGAATAACATGTTCATTGATACAAAAATATCAATATTTACAAAAATGTCACTTAGCACGTTCTTCCACTAAGCTCTTCAATTGATTGAAATTGTATAATTGCACATTTAAAAGTGTTGTCACATTATTTTGAAGTATCTGGTTACGCAAATGGTCCTCATTAAAAAAATAGAGATTAAAAACATTGTATTTATAGCAGTAGCAGGTATATAAAGATAAACTAACAAAATGTGAAACATTGTGAAAGTAGCTCAATTGTTGGATTAAGTTTGAAAGCAACGTTCACATCCAGATGATAGTGAATCCGAAAGGTATACAAAACAATTTATGAAACTTTTATTATGTTTCTAGGTACCCGAGAGATTTTATTGAATTTGTAAAATTTAAAGAATTAAAGAGTCAATTTACAACCAAAAAATTTAATAATTTTTAATTATTGAGCTAAAATATATAATTTTAATTATCATTGGCTTATCCATAAGAGGGTTAAATAAAAAATATATAAATATCAAGAATTTATGTGTTCAATTTATGCCTTAGCCTTAGAAGAAATTCGAAGCAGATTTTAGATTTGAAAGTTATAAAGTTTAAAAAATACAGTATTGTTCGAAAAAAACATTTGCAGCTCTCTATACACCCAAAGCATTTTTTAAAAAATGGAATTTCCAAATGTATAGTTTGAAAACAAATAGTTCTTACGAATCATAAATAAATTTTTTGATGTCATTCTTCGCATGCTTGAAGCCAGAGGTGCCGATCCCCCCCAGAGCTAACGACCCACCCCCCCCCCCCCCCCCCCGGAATTACAAGCTATTTTTAATTTTCCTTTAAAAAGGTTTTCTTTACAGCAAAAGCTATCGGAATCTAAATAATTACTAAAAATTCCTCTCAAAATTTATGTAATTATAGTATTTTTTAAATCAATAAAAATAGCCGGACACGTGATCCAATCAAAAACGGCTTCCAATTCATTCCCTCAATTCTTAATGCATAAAAAAGTTTATCTTGGTATAGCTTTTTATCTAATACAACACATTTGGCATTATCAAACAAATCAGAATTATTTTATAATGTTTACAGAGGTAGTTTCACTTAAAAAAAAACTAAAGTTTAAAAAATTAAAGTTAAATATAACAAAATTCTTACCGTGAAACCCGAAATTGAACTATTTAATTATATTCAATCACCAAGACCCACACATTTGACACAAGACGACAAGTATTTTCCTACTGATTCTAAAGCAATCATTTAGTTATTTTGGTTTCAAGTCTAATCTGGCGGGAAAAAGTCAGAAATATTATTTGAAAGTCATTAATTCGTAAAACTGTTAAAAACAAAGTTCGAAAGATTTATGAGCCAGCTGCAAAAAATGGCGGGAATATATCATTGATACCATTGGCGAACGTCATCAATTCACCGAAATGTTTTATAAACTGCGTGAGATTTATGAGTTTTTAAACTTAGTTACAGTGATCGTATTGTCTATTGGACATAATGGGGAACTTGCATGTGTCGGGAAATAGCGAAATACCATTTGTAAATGAAACTTCATGCGATTCTAAGAACATCGACATAAATTTTACCTCAATCCGACCATTAGTTTATTTTTAATTAATTTTCAAAGTTTGCGCTTAGCCCCGCCCCTTGAAAACGCCGCCTCTGGCCTTCCCTCCCCGCGTGACGTCAGTAGACCCAACTGGGAAAGCCAGAGATCGGCGGCCGCTGTGTTTTGCGAATGTCACTCTTCCTAATGCTTTTCTTATCGCGTCGAATCCATTAAAGTTATGTAAATTCTGGAAAATATTAGTGCATATGAATGTTGCAAAGTAACTTGTTGTAATAGTACCACGAAAAAATTACACCAGAAAATATATTTCAGCTCCCACAGAACGTTTATAAAGTTAAAAGTGGAAGCTTTTAAAAATGCTATATGTTCTTTCGTCACCTAGGGCGCGACTAGAAAAGAAATTTTGGGGTTGGGGCAGTTGTCGTAAATTTTATTTATATATTTTAATTAATATTACTTTAATTTAAATTATTTTTAATTAAAACTGTTTTTAATTGAAAAAAATATTTTTCAATGTAAATAGAGTTATTCCAATGTTAATAGTTTTTTTTGCTAATTTATTATTACTAATTATGGACATTAATTAGTTTTTGTTTTACATAACTAATGTTTGTATCATTTAATAAACAATTAATGTTTTATTTTTAAAATAAAAATTAAGTGCGACAAATAGGGAAAAAATCAATTAATTACAGAATGTTTTTATTGAGCATTTAACTTATTAGATAATTTAAATTACTTAATTTGTAGTGCAGAAACTAAACGAATTAAATCAATAATGAAATTAAACAAAATTTCATCACAAAAATTCCATTTAAAATTATATTTTAAATTTGAAAAACCAAAAAATTAATGGACATTTAAAAAGAAAATAGAGATAATTCCAGGTGTAACTGGCACTGTTGAAGGTCCACGGAGGCTAGAAATGATTATGTACATATACTGTATTAAAAAAAAAGTTTTAAAGAGAGTGGGAGTTGGATAAATTATCTGGCCATTTTTAATTTGATTAAATTTACAAAAGAAGGTTAATGAAGATCGGCAATTTTGGAAACTAAAGTATAAATTAGAAGTAAATGCTGTGTTTTACGAATTTGTTTCCAAGTTTTATAACTCGCGCGTGTGTGACAGAGGTTCTAGGTGATAGTTACTGTTACACACCTACGTGTTGTAGTTTTCCTAAAGATGTAAAAAAAAATACGTGTTGACAGTTAGGTTCAACAATGTTCAAAAAGGAAGCAGGTATTTTTATTTTTCATTGTACCATATAACATACTCATGTTTATAAACTATATTGCTTCTTTGAATTCAAATACAAATTAAAACTAAATTTAAATTATTTAAATAACTGCATTAAGAATGAGAAATATTTTTCATAGTTACAGGAATTGGATGAACTTGTTACGAGAATAATGTACAAAACTTGAATTCTGCGTTCCACATAATTACATATGAGACAAGATATCTGCTCGAACATGTTTGTCGTAACACGCGTTACAAGTCGTTAAAAAAGCATTTTACTTATATCTCAGTAACTTATAAAATATGTGATTTAATTTAAAAATTGCAATGTGTGTACATTATTATGTCGAATCCCTGTAATAATGAGAAATATTTCCCAATCTTAAATACAGGTATTTCAATCAATTAAATTTAATTTTAATCTACATTTATATTATATAGTTAAATTATAAGTACAAATACATACAATTACATAATATAATTGCATAGAAATTTATTTTATAACATAAGTCTGTTACCATTAAGAATAAAAATAGCATTTCTTTTACAACTCAAGGAACATTAAAAAACTGCTTTTCTAAAGGGTTTTTCGTGGTACCAATACAACAAGGTACTTTGCAACATTCGTATGCACTAATATTTTCCAGAATTTACCTAACTTTAATGGATTCGACGCGATAAGAAAAGCATCAGGAAGAGTGACATTCGCAAAACATAGCGGCCGCCTATCTCTGGCTTTCCCAGTTGGGTCTACTGACGTCACGCGGGGAGGGAAGGCCAGAGGCAGCGTTTTCAAGGGGCGGGGCAAATCGCAAACTTTGAAAATTAATTAAAAATAAACTAATGGTCGGATTGAGGTAACATTTATGTCGATGTTCTTAGAATCGCATGGAGATTATTTTAAAAGAATAAGAAAATACATGCAAGTTCCCCATTGTCAGAAATCTTCGTCTGGTATGGTATGGTAGACGCCATCGAACATAATTTATAACTCCTTTTTTTCCTGGTGTTGCTTCG
This sequence comes from Oedothorax gibbosus, assembly GCA_019343175.1. Lineage (NCBI taxonomy): Eukaryota > Metazoa > Arthropoda > Arachnida > Araneae > Linyphiidae > Oedothorax > Oedothorax gibbosus. The sequence continues at coordinate 32,380,524 of CM033274.1, read as the reverse complement.
AATTATGGTTACCCATTCATATTCTTTGAAGGCATTTGATTTCCTTGCCACTTTGTGCTTTATTTTAAACCAAATAAAAATTCGCCAGAGTACAAGTTCTACCCCCCCCCCCCCCCCCGGTGTTGCGTCGGGGGTGGGGTGGGGGGCAGATAATTAGTAAGAATAAGAGTTAGCTGAATTTTTTTATATAAAGATTGGCAGTTTCTTAATAATTTTTATAAAAAAATTCAACCCCCCCCTAAAATTTCAACGACGCAGTCTGCGTCGTTGACCCCCCCTTGTAGGCACCCCTGCTTGAAGCTTGAATGAAAGATGTCAAAAACATTTTTGGTACGCACTTAATCATAGATGAAATACTTTCATGGGGTTTTTTTTCGTGTTTTTTCGTATAACTTATTTATTGCATAGTTCCAACAACACTTCGAAAACATGCGTTAAAAGACTATTCTTCAAGGTTTACTTTAAGTATCGTGTTATATCAAAAGCAATCCATGATACATGATATTTCTCATGATGTCATGTATGCATATTTTCGATTTCACTACATATTATAACAGAATAAAAATATAAATTGATTTTTAAATTGAATTGATATTGATAGAAAATTTAAGTGGTATTATTTAAATTAAGTCCTTTGAGAGGTCGAGGGAAAAGTGGTGTAGAGCAAATAAATATCACCCCTCCCCCAAACTTTTTTAACCCTTTGACTACGAATTTTTAAAAAAAATATTTTTTTGTCGATTGACACATATTACAAAGAGTTTCTATAAGTGCTTTTCACCCCATTAGTAATTTTTAAACATTTTTTTGGGACAAATGAGACCCGTTAGTAGCCAAAGGGTTAAAGTAAATTTGAATTTGGAATATTAAGTGTCTATTAAAACAGATCTTTTCTCTCTTATAGGGCGTGAAAATAATATGAAAAAAAACGTAGATGAGGTTTAAAAAAAAGGTGGACAATTATATTAAATAAAAAAAGGTAATTAGGACTAATGAAGATACGTCCGAGACGACCCTGGTATGATCCCGATACCTCTTGCATGCAAGCCTAATACTGAACAGACTTTTACAAAATAATTATCGGTCGCGAGGGGTAGTATTGCATTTAAATTACGAAATAAGGTATGAACATATGGGTTTCTTCGCATATTTTTACAAGACAATATGCGAAGTAGTTGGAATTTTTTTACTTACTAGAACCGAAAAAAATTATTTATATTATTCGAGTCCGTTCGATAAAGGACGCACTGCGCAACAACACTTTGAAAGATCAGCGTTTTAGCTTTACCAAGATAATTTTTAAAAATAAGTTTCTCATTAATAAGTTACCAAAAGGGCACAATTTTGTTTGAAAAATAACTGTTATACATTAATTAACATAACGTTTAATTAACTAACATTTTTGACAACTTCAATTCGACTAATCGAATAAAGAAAAACAGATATACCGCAATCATTTTGCATTTAACCCAAATATACGAGTTCTATATGGTACGAATAAACCAAAAATGCATAGATACTTTCCATCTACAATTATACAGACAAAATTAGAAACAAAAACATTTTTTATATAAAAAAAAACCTTTGTCATATAGCTGACAAAACTTTCCGAAACAAAGAGGAAAGGCATTCCACACAAAAATGCCAAAAATTCCAGAGAACGTATTTTGGCACGTACTTGCGTCATTGAATGCACAAAAAAACAATTCAAAGGATTACAAAAAAGTTTCACTATTAAGTAATGATCCACCCGCGTACATTGAATGCAGTTTCCTTGAAACTTTTACATTGTGCGCTGCAGACAAAAAGAAACAACGACCGAAAATTAACTAGGCGATGCAGGAGCAGAATTATTGTATAACCCGGTTATAGCGCCATTCAAGCAAGGGACCACGATGTTTATGACGTATAAACGAGAGACGTTTTAAACAAGGTTGAATATAAAGTGTAGTAAATCATGTAAAATACGTATTATATACTCATATTATTAATTAAAGTTATAAAATGACATCTATTGAATAAATTTTAACCCCATGTGCTATTAGTACATATTTATTGGTAATAGTTTATAATTTCTCCTTCTCTGTTCAATAACTTCTTAGGCGGGAAGTATATTTAAAATTTGACGACTTTTCGCATCATTTGGCGAATAAAATAAAATTTAAATAGTAAAAATACGAATTTTTATTTTAATTTCTTTAGGAAGGCATTTTGGATGTCATATCACCGTATTTTAGCGTTATAACCGATGAGTTTATTGAAAATTGTCGTTGTAAGCGAGATATTATAACATTAAGGTCTATGGGTAATTCAAGGGACTGTGCATTTATAGCGTAATAAACGAGTTGCTGTTGTAAAAAAGGTCGTTGTAACCGAGTTTGACTGTTATTAAGTAAATTTAGGAGCAGCATTAAAGCTATATAAATTAAATTTAAAGTAAACTATTACTTATCGTTTGGAAACCAGAAGATGTATAGAATATGTATGATGAAAGATTATAATTTAGATACAGGAAAGGTTGTTGCTTCCAAAAAATAAAAATATTTAACAGTTTTTTTAATAATAAAAAAATAAGGAATTAAGTTTTTAGTAAAGCTTATAAAAATTATCTTTAAATAAGTTTTGGAACAACTATCTTTTAAATTTTTAAAACATAAAAATTAGGTTAATGTTAAGAAAATGAACTAGTCGATTTAGAAGCAGCATTATATAGTTAGGTGAATTAATGTTAAGTAAATTTAAGAGTGGCATTAAAGTTAGGTAAATTGCATTTAAAATTTAATGAAAATTATTATGTATTGTTTGGAAATCTGAAGACGGTATAGAATGTGTGTGGTGGAACACAATAATTTAGATACAGGGAAAGGTCGTTGTTTAATAAAATAAAAACATTTAAAATAGTTTTTAAATTTATTTTTTTTAATTTAATAAAAAAATTCTTAAACAGCTTGGTAACAACTGCTGCAATGAGATAATATTTTTTAGAATATCAAGCAAACATGTAAGAAAAAGATTTTTTTTAAATTTTCTGACCAAACTGTTTCTTCTAAAAAGTACTTGTAATCTGCATCAATATATTGAAAACAGATTGACAAGAAATTTTAAGAGACTTATTAAAGAAAAACTTAATTTTATAAAATTATAAACATGTCTGATGTATTATACATATCTATAGAAAAACCAAGTTCTTACACAAAAAAATAAGGTCTGGCCTGACATTTAAAAAAGGAATAAAATAATAAAAAGAACTACATTTAATAGAAGTTTCTGAGGTATTAAAGCAACATTAAATTTTGCCTTGGAACAACCTCATGTTGAATAAACATTTCTGTTCGTGCACCCAAATTAAAACAACTGCACTTTATAATTAACAAAACTTTTAATTCAAGGAAAATTGTGTTAACAAATTTAAAATTGCGAATCTTAAAAAAAAATTATGTTTATTGGCAGGGCCGGATTCCTAAACAGGCTAAGTAGGCTGTAGCTTAGAGCCGCAAATTTTTTGGGGCGGCAAATTTTACGACCAATTAAAGCCGCATTGGGCATAAAAAATTATTATATAGATACGAATATTTTTAAGAAAGAAAACAAATAATTGACATTAATGCGTAAACCGTAAACGTATATATAGTACTAATGTTTCGTAGCAAACATGGTCGCTGCGAGGGCAAGTGCACCCCCTCCTCCCGGATTTTGAAGTTGAAAGAAAAATAGTAGAACAGTTTTTTAAAAAATCGCCTATTTTGCTTTCGATTTAGTGTGTAAAGGTACATAGATGCTTCTAATATGTGTATTTATTTTAAACATCACATACCACCCTATTTTGTAGCTAACCAGCTACCTCCCCCCCCCCCCGAAGTGGGAGAAAATTGTGAATGGGGCGGCAAATCGTAGCCTACAAGCGGCAAATCTTTAAATCCGGCCCTGTTTATTTGGATTAAAGGCTCAGGCTTAATTATGGACTTATAGCTACATTTTGGGCACTAGGAAAAGATCCTGGCGAAATATATAGGTGTGTATAACACTAAACAACTTTCAATTACCACTCAATAAGTCAATACATTTAAAGGTAATTTCAATAACTTTAAATCCCCAAAAGTTCTATGTTTTAAATTCTATGTTGTCTAAATTTTGTGCATGCATGATTTTCTCAAAAACTGTTTGATGACGTCTGACGAAACTTGTGTGCCAAATTTGAAGTCCCTACCTCTATGAGTGTTCGAACTGTATAGTGGTTTAAAACAGACTGACAGATGAACCAAAGTTCAAACACAATTTTTTAAAAATCAGTCTGCTCCCAAACATGTAGGAAACACAAAATCTCCATTTCGTAAATTCGACCCCGTTGCAATACTTTCATATCCATTACATTTCATCTTAGGTAATTGGATCAGATTTACTGTACGGTCCCCTTTAGCGCGATTTTTTCGGATTTGGCAATAAATAATTTTTTCTGGCAACCTGTCTGACTTCGACTGAAGATTCGAATTCTAAAACTTCGCACCGATGACGTTATCCGGCAACCCTATCGGACCGTTGCGTTGTTGGTTGAGTTTTCATAAGAAATATTCCCATACGATCTTTTCTTTGAATCATGTTTTTTTTTAAAAAAGTCGCCAAAATACGGACTTTTGGCGCGATTTTGGAAAGTTCGCCAAGGGGGATAGTACAGTAAATCTCTACCTAGGTAATTTAAAGAAAAAATACTCATAAATTTGATCCATGTTTAAATTATAACGGTGAAAACTTTCAACACAAGCAGAATAAGTGTTAGTACCTGCTTATTTTGCATGTAATTTCTTTAGAAAAACCGTAATTTTCAGCCAATTGTACAATGATTATAAACATACAGTCTGCAGATTTTAATATGTGTAACATTGACCTACAGATACAAGGGAACCCTGTATTCAAATAATGTTTTCGACACTATCACCTTATCAACGAATTGTTGGAAGAATTCACCAGAAGGTAACACAGTTAAAAAATATAATATCAAATTATAATGCATTTAAAAGTCCAAAATAAATTTATAGTAAACTACTTTTCCAGGTATATATTTTTCCAGTAAAAAATTTCAGTAATTTAATAATATAACTATCTAAGCCCCTTATCTGCTGTTAATAAAAAAAATTTGGATTCCTATAATTTCACTCTGAGTTATTACACCAATGAATTTATTTACAAAAATTATAAAATCGCCAAAACTTAAACAGATTAGAAGAGTTTAAAAAGTTTATACAAAATCTTCTCTGGTTTGTTAAAGAATAATTAGAAAAGCGTGATACTAACATGTAATTCTTTTTGGAATAAATAAATTAGTTTTAAAAAAATCTACACAGATTTAAAATTTTTGTAGATCAAATTAAAAAAAAAAATTAGGTTGACATATAGTAGCAATAAAATGAAGCATAAAGGATTTTGAGTATTTAAATGATTATGAAAGTTTGCTTACTTTTTTTAATGAAAAATCCAGATTCATTTTGAATAAACGACGATTATTTTAATTAATGATTTAAGAAATTTATATACAAGTTATTCATTGCATACGTTATTAATATGTTGCAAAATAATTGGTATTCATTTCGACAGAAATAAAGCAAAATATTTTTAATCTCAAATAATGTATGAAAAAGATTTACAAAGTGTAAAAACTTACCCAAATTTCAAACTTTGAAAACTATTATTTCCTCCGTCAAAAACTTAAATTTTAGCAGACAATAAAAACAACTTTTATGTAGTTGAAATAAAAGTTTTTTACGTCTTCTTCTCCTGAATTCGTGGCTTCGTCGTAGCTGTTAAAGCAAATCAATAAAAAGAAACTAGTTAAAAATTATTATAATAGATTTTGAAAACTTTTTGTAATTTTTATGCCCAAGAAAATTATTTAGTGTCCATATTACAATTATTTGAACATTGCATAGAAAAAATTTGCTCATAACCGTAAATTGTGTTTCGCTTTAGTTTTTGTTTACTGCTGACAGTAAGGAGCCCGGGTGGCCGAGTGGTTAAGATAGCTGCCTCCGCTAACAGTCTGCGCACTGTACCGGGTGCGGGTTCGATTCCCGCCTTTGCCCTGGGTGTAATTTCTCTCTCTGTGACAGTAAAAATTCTTTGTGTCGTCTACTTTAGAAGGTTTATAAGCGGGTCTCTGATCAAGCACACTAGCGGAATATATATGTATCAACCCTACCTACCCTTCTGACAGTAACTCGAAGTTGTCAGTTTGTTACCAAAAATTTAATTTTTTAAAGATGGATGTAAGATATTTAATTTATTGATTTATTTTGGTGTCATAATAACTATATATCCCACTATATATTTTTTCTATTAATTTTTTTCCGTATACTTTTTAGCAAAAAGAAGAGAAGAATTTAGAAATTGTTACAGATGCTATTATTAATCGCTGCCAAGATTTAAAAGATGCCATATCACAATTTATATTGAAACTAGAAAATGAAGCTTTAAATTGGTAATATGTTAGAAGTGTTTTTATAAAATGATTTTAGTCTTTTTATTTTTACTTTTCTTTTAGCTGTGCATAAATATCGCCATTTATTTATAATACACAACTTATACGTACAAATATAAGTTAATGATTTTTATATCAAAGGCTAAAAATTTTGTATAAATTAAAGTTTTTCCACACCACATACATTCAGCAAAATTTATCGGCAGTATTTGGCGAATTGACATTTCTACTTTTGCTTAACAGCATTTTCTAGACAAAAAATAGGCCTGGTGAAAACCAAGATTAGGATATACCTTGATAAGTAAGGCACTTAGTTTGCATGTGAAATGTCTCAGGTTCGAGCCCTAGCAATTCCAAAATAACTGCTGGCTGGGGAGCCCAGTTGGTTAGGCATCCCAGCATGCGAAAGGTCCCAGGTTTGGGTCCGAGCATCGCCAAAATAACTGCCGAGCTATAAACGGCCCGTGCAGCCAAAATGTCCGACGAATAATATCCTGTGTAGAGGGAGTGCATGTTAAATATCCTTCAAAGTCCCAACGCTGCGTAAGATGTTGCCCTTAACGGTTGCGTTGTGTGCCTACTCACTTGACTGTGGTTCTAAAATGAAACGCCCGTCGCCAATAGCCCTCGTGTAGAGCTAGTGCGACGATAATTCAAACCAAACCAAAATAACTGCAGACGTATAAACGGCCTGTGCATCCGAAAAGTCTAATGAATAAAAACCCTGTGTGAAGGGAGTGTATGTTAAATATGCTCCCTATGCTGCCTACAATGTTGCAACCAATAATGATGCCCTTAAAAGTTGCGTTGGGGTTGCTCCCAGGTGACCAATTGTCACTTGACTGTAGTTCTAAAGTATGACGCCCATCACCAATAGCCCTTGTGCGATGACAACACTCTTCAACAGTTAAAATGTGACTGAAATAACCGAATTCCGAATGATTTCAGCATGCACAACAAATATCTCCTTATAAAATGAATTTTTTATACTATATATTAGGGATGCACCGAATATTCGGTTACTATTCGGTATTCGGCCTATTCAGCCACTTTAGCCGAATATTCGGTTTGGCCGAATAGCTTAACTATTTGGCCGAATAGTGAAATTTAAAAATTTCCAAATTTCTTCAAGTTATCATCTTATAAAATGTCGAAAAATTCCCAAACAGGACTTGTTTTCTTTTATAATAGACTCAATTTCTTAAGTTTTAGTTATTTATAATGTTAAATCAAGCTTTATTCAAGTTACATTAAATAAACATGTCTCTTTAAGTTAACAGTTGCAATGAGTGGGCTTTAAAAAAACTAAATTACTATATAGTATATCACAATTCACAATTGTAATTTTTTCACTAAAAGATTTAAAAAAATTAATTTTTATTGTATAATAATATTGTAAGCCATGATTTTATTTTTTTCTGATTTTCATTCTACACCGGATCCACCTACTTCTGTTTTTGTTTTCATACTTTCGTTTTCGTGTTGTGATGTTACCAATTTACCCTTTCTAAAAGGCTTGTTTTAATAACAAACGAGTACTACTTTATTCTGTGTTGCTTCAATTAAAAATTTAATAGTTATATTGTATTAAAATTAGGTGATTTTGTACTTACATGTTTATGTTTAATTGAAATTGATGAATAATAAATACAACTTACTTAGATCCGACAAGAAAAATTGTTTTAGGTGGGCCGAATATTCGGTATTCGGCCAAATTTGGTACTCGGTGCATCCCTACTACATATGATAACAGTATACAATAATTGTTTTTCAGTTCTAATGTGGATAATAGCCATGCAACTTCTGAATATGCTACCGCTACTAAAACAACCATGGACGCAAGGAATTTATTGCTCTTTTTCTGCACCTCTTGACATGAGAAAGATTCTATGTTGCCTATGGGTATTAATCCTATGAGGACGGGCCCCCCTCGATCCACCCGAGATTACTTCTCCAGCAAAGGACGGAGTCGGGTTGTTTGGGCACGATTCGCAAATTTTAGGGGTGTTGGGTCTAAGAAAATTGACCTCCCTGGAGAAAATTATAGGGCTGCGACCGGCTTCTTCTGTCGCTTGACAGAGACATGTGAATTTGCTTTTGTGAACTGAACTACAATAGTAGTAGCTCTTCGCGGATGAATGGGCATGGGCAGTTGACGGGAGGGAAGGACCTAATGGGGATGGTCTGTGTCAATTACTTCTTTTCAAAATTACAGAAATGCATTCGAAATGAATTTTTCTTTGCTGCACCCAATTTTTCTTTCAACAAAATAGCTATTTTCTTTTTAAATCGTATTTAACCAGCATAGACTTCTACATTCATAATTCTTATCTAAATAAGCAAATTGGGTTTATAGAATTGAAATAGGATATACAAATTTTAAAAGAAATTGTAAATATATTTAATTAATTTTATTAAAAAGACAGAAGCTACTTGACAAAGAATAAAATAACTGTAAAAAACTACTAAATATACATGCAATAATTATATCTAAAGTCGCATTTCTAGCATATACTATTTTTATATTTTAAGAAAAAGTATACTTCTCATAAATATGTAATTATTGTTAGTTAGAGATTTGTGAGTCTGTTTTGAATGTAAATGAACAAAAGCAGAGGGTGATTTGATAATTTTAAAGCAAAATGTTATCATATTGCCCCTACTTTTATGATTTACAGTGTTCTTTTTAACCATTTTTGCTTTCGTTATTAATATAAAGTGATTCAGAAATAGGATAGATTGTAGCTAATGTAAGAAGGTTTATATGTTGTTTGCAGATATTTTATAAAACTTTTTTCAAAATAAATCGTAAATAGTTAATAAGTTTTTTTATACTTAGAAATTACCATTCATGAAAAATCAGTCATAAGACTTAAGTAACCTTTATATTCACAGTAATATTACTAAACATAATATTACTTAAAAGCAGCAATTTAATTAACCCATTACGATTTGTTTCAAAAAATTTACATCTGAATAATTCAATGAAGATAAATAGATAATTATTTTCAAACACCATTTTCTAAGTGTTGAACTTACTATACATGAAAAGAGGAGAGACTGCATGAAGTTTTCTACATAAATAGATTCTATACTTTAATTCAATTTTCAAATCGAATGCAAGAAAATACCATAAAATTATTTAACTAACAATATTTAATAAAAATATATTTGTTTCTTAAATCCTAAATAATGCAAGTTATTTTCCAATATATTTAATGATTTTAAGTTATATTATTAAAGATCTAATGTTATGTATTAGATCATGCATTCAACTCAAAAGTCGGAGTATTAAATATCTAATATACGATAATTAGCAATGTCCAACCGCATTCTCAACACTAACAAAAGATTTCAACTTTTGGATAGTTTGTGAACTTCATTTTTCAATTGGGATCGTAATTTTTTTTTTAATTTGCAATAGTCCATGCGATTTATATTACTACTATTTTATATTTTATAATATTAATGATATTTAAAAATACCCCCATTTCGTTAAATTTAAATATGACTCAGATCAACGACATTAGTTAATTTAGTTATGAGAATTGAAAATAATGAAGTTAAAATAATTAGGAAGTTCCTAAAATTATACATAATTCTAAATATATTATGAGCTATTGAAATTGGATACCTTCTTCAGAATCGAAGAAACCCAAAAATTATTTCTCGCGAACTCTTACAACAGGTAACAGGTGTGTCCAAGTAGGCGTGTCCGTGTTTGCTTTTCTTCATCGTTCATTATTCCTCGTGAAAGAGGGTCGCTGTATGTAGCTCATTTGACACCAGAAAGGATTTTCGAAGAATAGCTCCAAACCTCCCATAAAGTAGAAACCCGGTGGACGAGTCCATTCTATATTTTCGCCATAGAAAATCCCCCGTCCACAGAGGATAGGTTTTTTTAAAACAACTCAACTCCCCGGCGTGACAGGGTTAAGCTGCTAAAATGGGTGCATAATCCTTGAAAGTTCTCCTTTCCTTCTACCCCCACGTTGATAATACCAAATTAAACCTATATGAGCAAAAAATCGGAAGATTTCTGTAAACAAAATTCACTGTACTTTATCTTGCGTTTAGTGTGTACATTCATTTCGCAGTATCCAACATAATGAACCAGCCGTAACTAAAAAAAATAGATCCAACCAGCAGTTTTTTAAGGTGATATCCGTGTTTAAGACATTGGATTCATTATGAAATGTCTATTTTCATCTCAGTCAAAGAAATTTTTAAAAATTTTGTTGTCCAGTGTAATTGACCATAACTGTTGGCATTGGCAGCAGTTTATCCACATTACAGATCATTAGTAAAAATATGTTTTAAGTTTTATGTTAATGCAATTCTTCAACTATTTAAGAATGCAATTGTTGACTTTATTTCAGGCCAAATGTTCTGGATAACTTTGCACTGATTTCTGGACAAGTAAATACAGTTCTAAAAATTCTTAGGAATGAGAAGGCACCAACTTTGAGGAATAAAATTGTCCTGCCTCTTGTGCTATCTCAGGACAGAGATGAAGAACTTGCTGTAGGTTAATAATATTTTGTATTTTTATTTTTAGTAATTTTGTACATGTTGAATTTTGTGCTTTTTACACCAATTCATTTGAATCCTTGTTTTAACATTTTGTGACATAATATCTATTTAAATGGCATCGATTTCAAGACATCGATTTTCCGAAAAAAAATTTCCGAAAAAAATAAATCCCTAATTTTTAAACTTAATTTCAATCAAACCTGAAGTTTAAATACTAACTATTAAAAATAAAGACACAAAAGCAGTTAAATTGAAGTTATTTTGAAGCAGTTATTTTGAAGATAAAATAAGATTGGTATCTGTTCACGGTATTCACCATGTGATGCTTTATTATTGTTAGTTCTTGGCGTGATGCATATTGTGCACATGTAGCTCTGGCACAGGGCAATTCAGTCAACCAGTTTTCAAGGTGTAAAGACCTTGGCAGCGTGGTCTTCACGCTTCATGGAACATAATTTCAGCTAAGCTTCTCCATCCATGGTCAGCAATGTCAAGGACACTCGGAGACGAAGCCTGTTTTATTTTCATTGGGGTTGAAATTTAGCTTGCATAATAAATAAGAAAAATTACGGCCCGTCTTTAACCGGTTTCTTATTTTCTTCAGAAGGCCCTGACTTTATTTCCTACCTCGACTAATACACAGGTTACCGATTTTGGAAGGATATTTGGTTCAAAAATTTTTAACCTTTGTTGTTGACTCTACTCATGTACTTGCGTAATTCCTTTGCGATGGAATAGTCACTCGTACAAATGTGCATTCTTAATCTTTATATTATTACTTATTGAGATTTTGGGAGTGCTGTCTGATGTGTTGTGAATAAAGATTAAGAATGCACATTTTTACGTGTGACTATTCAATTTTAAAGGAATTATATACAGTCCCTGGACAAATTATTAGACGCACTGCAAGATTTCGGGCGTTTCTATTCTTCGTATAGCTAAACATATACGCAATGATTCAGTTGGATTTTTTCACCATGTGGTCGGCTGACTGAAAGGAAAGAAGTGATGCCACTTTCAACTTATAAAACTTTTCCAATGCTGAGAAAGGGCATTGGGTCATGTATCCCTATGGGTCACGGTGCGTCTAATAATTTGTCCAGGGACTGTAAGTCATGAGACGAGTAGACAGTTGTCATAAAATAGAATGTAATTAGTTTTGCTGTACATATCAAAACAATTTAAATTTGCTTACTAACTAAAATTCGATTACCCATTAGAAACTCACAGAAAACAGAGTCCCCTGTTTCAACCATGCTCTGGTTCCTGACTACCTTAGAACAAAGCCAGATCCCGAAGTAGAAGCAAGAGAACAGGCCTTTATAGCTAAGTGTAGTACAATGCCGATGGATATGGCTCAGGTAAGTCACCTGCCTTCATAACAGCTTGGATACTATACCATGGTAACTTTTTTTGTGCTACTTTTAATTTTTATTTTCTATTACCTTTTATGAAATATGTGGTAATGCAAGTATTGTGATTAGGTTGACAATCCGAAATGGATATTTTGTGTTTTTTACTTGATTTCGAAAAATTGATGTTTGAATTGAATCGTAGGTCTGAAACCATTCTATAGCTCAAACTAAAAGAGCCAAGGACACCAGTACCTGTCATAAAAAGGTTTTCCAGTTAATCCCGACTGTGCAACGGGTAGCTGAATAGAATTTTTATGTTTTAAAGTTGTTGAAAAAACATTATAAGGTATATAATTATCTTTAAATTTATTTATCGAGGACGAGGGGCAATTAAAGGTCATTTAGTGTCACACACTCTGATTTGTTTTTTTACTTTTCTGAGGAAAATAGGGATTTCTGAAAACTGTCAACTATGAACTGCTTGAACAGTTAAATGAAAATTTGAAAACTTATCTTTATAATGAGGCCCAGTGGCTTAGTGGTAGTGCTTCGCATTGCCACGCCACAGGTACGGGATCGAATCCCGGATTGGGCGAGGTTGACCCATCCTTTCATCCCTTAAGTGGGTCGATAAAATGGGTACCAAGCATGCTTGGGAACTAAACACTGGGGATTCCGCGTGAGGCTAACCACCTTACCGGGACATTGCCTAGCACCCCAGAGCAAGTTTTTAATTTTAATCTTCATCTGGTGATTAATACATTTAATTAATTCCTCATTGATATGAGATTATGATTATTTTTTAGTTTGTATAGTTTTTATTGTAATAAAAATTTAAAAATAAGTGTAATGCAAGCTTTTTTAAACACCAATTTATACTAGTAACTTTATACTAATAAGCTATTTATTTAGACATTTAATGTATTAGAATGTAATTTGCATAATGTATTTCATAGTTATCGGCACATAAAGCATAAACATTTTAACTACATTTTCAGAACAATTGTACCATTATTCTCTAGTCCAGGGCCGGATTTCTAAATAGGCTATGTAGGCTGTAGCCTAGAGCGGCAAATTTTTTGGGGCTGCAAATTTTATAACCAATTAAAGCGGCATTCGGTATAAAAAAATTATTATAAGAATACTAAAATTTTTAAGAAAGAAAACAAATAATTTACATTACAGCGTAAATCACAAACGTATATCTAGTACTAAAACTAATATTTAGTAGTATAAACATGGTATCTGCCAGGGCAATTTCACCCCGGATTTGGAAGTTGAAAGAAAAATAGTACATCAGTTAAAAAAATTCGCCCATTATTTCGCTTTCGAGTTTAAAGGTACATAGATGATTCTAATATGTAGAAAGGAAAAAATAGTCAAGAAAACTATATCTGGCGGCAAATCGATCCTAGCCTACAAGCGGAAAATCTTTAAATCCGGCCCTGCTCTAGTCTAGTTTTACTGGAAAAATTAGTTACTTTTATAGATTCTGTGTTTAAAATTTATATATTTTCATTATCTTATTTGCAGAAGCAAATTACAGCTGTTACTAAGATAGTCAATAATGTGTTGGACACAGTAAAAGCAAATAGAGATGCATGGGAAAATGATTCAGGTATGAAAAAATCTTATCTGTATGAAATAAAAATAAACTTCAAAAATATTTTTTTATCCACAGAATAAAAAAAATTTAACAACTAGCACCACATTTGACATTTAGCTTTAGAACAGTGAAACGTTGAGAAAATTTTGAAATTCTCAAAAAAGTATCTATGTTGCTTTTACCCACATATACATGGCAACCCAAATGTTATCAAAATCAAGAACTGATCAAAATCTGATGGGCATGATAACTAAAATTGATTATTTAAAATTAATATTACTAGATAAATAGTACTAGATAAACAAAAAAATTACTAGATAAATAGTAAATTGTATGGTCTTTGCATTTTTAATAACTTATTTCATAATCACAGCAGAATATAAATTTTATGTTTTTCGTTCTGACTTTATAATAATTTTTTATATTAATAGAATAATAATTTATTTAATAACGTTTTGTGACTAATAATGATTTGTTCTTTTTTTGTTTTGTTTATCACTATAAGTTAAGGCATAGCTAATCATTAAGTTATAAGAGCTAATAATACAAAAACAGTTTAAATATCATCTGAAGAAAAAACCTTAAAGATAAAAAAAATGTCTCTTAGAAGCCTTAGTTTAGCCTTCTTATAACAGAAAAAAAAGTAGAATGTTGTTTTCCAGAATTTGGCTGCAAATGAATGTGTGTGAGCATTTTTACTTTATTAACTCTCTGAGGGATACATGCATATAAACCCGTTACCCTGTCAGGTTTTCTAACAACACACATAATTTTTGTTTAAATTATAAATGTCGCCGTTTTATTAAATTTTAAAGTATGGAACAACCCCTTGTAATCATCCTCTGCAGAATTAAAATGTAAAATAATTTAAACTTTTAGTTAAATTTTCTCTTTAATATCATGCAGTGAAAACAAAATTACATTTTAACCAAATTGTGTATCATTCAGAGGGTTAAACTCACTCATTTGAAATGCAGTTCAAGTTTTTAAAAATATGATTCCTTTTAGGCCAACGAGCCAATGCTCAGCAAACCTCATCCTTGGCCGATACTGGGGCTTTGATCTGCGCCATTACAATGGGGAAAGGTCTAAAGCACACAGCTGGATCTCCAAAAGGCCAACCCACAAATCCACAAGCCCCGACTCAACAGCCCAGCAGACCAGGTAAACTAAAATTCTGTTTTTGTAAAATCTCTTTGGATTCTACCAAATATTCAAATTTGTGACAATCCATTAAACCAGATATACCAAATTCTGTTTTTTAAACCTTATATATTACCTGGATTTAAATGCATCTATAATGCATCGGTAAATTGCCACACAAATTACATTTTTCTCATACTTCCTAAAAAATAAAACATATTATACTAAAACCACCAATTCAATATTTTGTATTGGCCTATCCTAGACACAGATATTACATGAAGTATTTACTATGTATTATTTCAATAGTTTCATAATTTTGTACCACATTAAACACATTACTTATGAAGTAAAAAAATTTTAAACTCTCTCACGATGGAGCTGGGCGAGAGCTTCATTTGGTCACGTATCTGCTATATCCAGCTTGAGGGAGCGATGGAAAACACTGTCCGTGGAAATAAAAACACATACTACTGCGTATGCCTATAAAACCAGATTTGTTGAGTTTTTAAAAGTTGCATTGTTTACTTTTTTGTTTTTACAAATTAGATGCAGTTTCAAAGGCGAAAAAGCACATTTTTAGTTTAATTTTAGTTGAAGGCAATTTGCTTTCTTCCTAGTATTTTATAAATTGTCAAAGGATCATAATAAAATCATTATATGTAGTTCTTTTTTTTTTTTAAAGTAAACAAAGATATTACTGTAAACATGCTTATGTATAATTCAAACTATTACTGATATTTGACGATTTTACTATAAAAATTAGTTTCCCGATAAATTATTATTATGAGTTCATAATAAGATTCATATATGAGCATAATATTCCTTAGTTCATAATATAAACAAATATAAATAAAGTTAAAGAAAGTTTAACTCTCTCTTGAAACTAACTGTGCATGCTCAAAAGTTATTTCCAGCTCCAATATCGCTTTGAAAGCGATTAAAAAATACAGCTTCAGAAATTCCAGCTTTGAACTCACGTGCATGTGTACTAGTGACAAAAACGTCACAAAATCAAGCTCTCGCCCAGCTCCAGCGTGAGTGGATTACTAGCTTTAAGGTTGATTGGTAAGAAAATTCACCATGCAAAAATTGAGCTTTCTTCTTACAAAATATAAGACAAATGAAGACCATAGTCCTAAACAATTTATGTAGGATAAATTGTTATACGAAAAACGATTTTAAAAAACTTTTGCTTAACTCTTTTATCCAGAAACAAAGGTGTTAATGGTATTATCAAATTTATCGTTAATGGGTTAAAAATAAAATATTTTCTTTTAAACATATTACATGATTAAGTTTGTTCTTATTTCAGCTTCTGGTGGGAAAGTTCCCAGTGCAATTAAAACTAACATCAAGTCTGCCGGAAGCATGCATCCATATGCCAGATAATATACCATGTACTTTCTTTTAAAATTGTGTGCATATTTATACAATACAAATGGTCTTTTCCTTTATTTTTTGTAAATATTTAAGAATGAAAAAAAATAAAACAAAAATTGAAATATCTTTTACTTGACTTTTTAGTGGTTATTTTGTATTAACAATTTTCACTCTCAGTCAAAATCCTTCACATATATTCTTCATATAAAAAAAATTTCAAACAACTATGTATCTAAGTTTTATATCTAAACTAGCTGTTATACCCGACATTGCACGGGTAGAGGTGGAAAAATAATTTAACTGTCAATTTAACTTTTTTTTTCTTTCATTTTAGTTACATAAGATATGAAGGTTACCCAGTAATTTTCCATTTAATAACCCAACTTGGATATAGTAATGATTAATATTAATTTCAAAAATACCTTTGATAAGAAGCTCAAATTAAAAAGAATACATATTTAAGTAAAAAATAATCAGTAAGAATTAAAAATGGAACCGTAAAGCCTTGCTTTTTTTCCTTCATAGATTGGACTTGACCAATATGTTTGGGTTTTCTTTTAGGCATCAATAATAGATTAAAATGGCAGAAAAAAATGCATTCAGGACAAAGATTGGTATAATCTGTTCTTCCAAAGTAGTTAAAATTTAAATCTCACTTTAAACTGATCACTCTTGGTCTGCGTGCAGAAAATAAAATATTCTTAATGAAAGCGAATTACACGATCTAATTGTTTAGATGTTATAAAGCTACTCCAGCAAACAGCAAACGATTTGCATTTTTTATATTTATTTGTATTTTTTTTTAACTGTGATAAAGATACTAAAGCAAACGATTTTTATTTTTAGTATTAAATATTTTTCTAACTGCTAAAAAGCTAGCAAACGATTTTTGTTTTAGATGTTTATTTCTAATTTTTAGCTGTAATTAAAATAAATATACTTAAAAATCGTTTTAAAAAAATGTGTAAAATAAAACTAAATAAACAATCCGTGAAAACGTGCTGTTGAAGGAGCAATAAACCTCCAAGGTCTTCAATGCATTGAATGGGAAACATAAAAACGTTCGAAAACGATAGAAGGAATGGTCTGATTCGAAAAATTCTTAGCCTATATTTGTTCCGGAGATAAAGATGAATTTTTGTGCCAAATTTCGTGACGATCTGTTTGTTGGTTCTTTAGATCTCGTGTCTTATACAAACAAACGGAAGTTGCCTTTTATGTATATAGATGGTTTTGCAAGTAATTTGGAAAAAAATTATGTATAGCATTTGCTGATGGGCATAACTAAAATTGATTTTTTGACTCTCTTATTGTACTGTAATCTGTAGAATAGTTTTATCTAAACACAGAATATCCGCGGTTTTTACCATGCATGTAGTGAAATCGAAACAACCAAAGAAATTGTGAAAGGGCAAGAATGAACACGGAAAACTTATGTCATCTGAAACAACCCAATTCAACTTTAGTACAATGGGAATGTTTCAGATAATGTACCGCTCTCGTTGCACTTTTCCCTGTCATGCGATTTAATGGGTTGTTTCGGTTTCACTCTCAAAATGACAGTCATAGATGAAAAGAAAATTTTCTTTCTATACAAGCTTTCTTTAACAAGTAATTTGAACAACCAAAAGTATAGCAAGAAGTTGCCATTTTCAAAATTTAAGTAAAATATTCTTAGAAATATTATTTTCGAATACCAAAACAAAAGTCATTCCAGACAAACAATGAAAACAAGACTGCTGGAGCTGTTGCCTTTCACGACGTGAAACAACCCTATGCAAATACACAAAATAAACAAGACAGAAATAGCTTTGAGTACTTTATTTTGGTCATCGAACTGAAATGATGAAACTGGAAGAACAATCTGCAACATCTCTGAACTGGACAGCTTTTTAATTACAATTCTTTTACGATGAAAGGAGAAATACATTGCAGGCAATTGGTTCTAGCTTAATGATTCCTTACACACACTCATATTTGGACAATACAAAACGTCTCTTACAACGAGACAATAAAATCAAGGTCGGGCCTTGTTTTTCAGAAAAAATAAATCGCGATTTGTGCATAACATTTAACTTTCACTAGCACTTTCACTTCCCCATACATACATGAGTAGATTTTAGCAAGCATGTAGGAGAGGTCGAACTAGCAAAGATATTATACCACATTGTGCAATATTCACACCTGAAAAGCTTGGTTTCTTATAGTTAAACTCAGACTTTTATTATGAAGTTTACTTTTGACCAACAATGATTTTGTTAATCACACATCTACTATGATTTAAAGCAGAAAACTTATCTTGTCATATTGCATTGTGTTGATCAGAGATATGATAATGTATGAAACATTTTTAAACTGTTAAGTGATTCCAATAAAACATATTAACATTCGAGGTTAGTATGTGAAATTTTATGATGTCTAATTAAATTCTTTAATTTCAATAATTTCAACGAAAGAATTTCCAATACTTTGTTCAGTGTTTTTTCTATCACATATTAATTATTAATCCTCATATATACGTATATGGCAATCTACATAAAAGGTAAAAGATGTTTATTATAAGATGTATCTATGCTTAAGTTATTAAACTGCTCATTTTATAATTATTCGCTTACACTTTCCCTCAATTACATTATCTTTCAAGCTGGATCGAAACTCTATAAAAATTATTGTCTACTTACAAAAGCCGAGCTGGCTATTTTTAAATCATAGATATGAAAGTCATAGTTGAAACTTCATGAAAAAGCGTGTTTATCACAAATTACCATTTGGTTACTCGTATAACTGCAGTAGTAGTAAGAATATATACAAGTCTTAAGCACAATAATGTAGTTTCACAAATATTCAGTTCTGATTTTAAGAATGCAATAAATAAATTTGAAATAGTTTTCGCTGCTAACTTGACAGAAGTCTAATCAACCGGAATTTAATTTAAAACTGAACAATAAAATTATTTTAAATTTAAAACCTGCATATCAGACAAGTAAAAGACACCATGCTACTTTAAATAGGGCGGACAAATTGAAACTTAAAAAAAAATCTTGCATCTATTTTAAAAATTATAAAAGCCTGGGAACGTTAAAAATAAGGAAAATTTAAAAGTGAATTTTGGACATTTGGTAAATGCAACTTAAATGGGATGGCCAAGCACTGGGACCACTGGTCTATTGTACTAAAAAGCATAGAAAATACAATAGAAATATACACATGTGTCAGCTTAGAATATTTTAACAAGCTAAGGTTTGTAACTACATGTAGCTATAAGTGTCTGTTTTAAAAGCTTGTTTTTAAATCTGTTTCCTTTGTTTAAAAATATAATGAGATGAACACAATTTCATTTCTGTATACCTAGAAATAGTGACACTTGTAAATATGTTGAGGTAATCATACACACAAAATGTATTTAACTCTGCACTTAGCAGAGATAAAAGATTTTTTGGTAAAAGAGCCAGTTTTATAGTATAATATTTGATTGTAGAGTATTGTGACATTAAATAACACAATGTGATTGGAAGATAAAAGATAAAAACAAATTAATAAATCAAAAGGTATGGATTGACAAGTGATATTTTAAAAATAATTGCACGTTTTTTTTTAAAGATAAATTTAAAAAAATTCAGAACAAAGAAAATGAGCATAGGTGTCTTTTACTCAACAGATACAAAACTAAACATCTTCATAAGGCTCCATTTATATTAAAAATTCAAGGAAACATTTGATACCCTGGCATTTTCAGCATTGTCGTTTTGTTTAATAAAAGGAAGAAAAGTCTGAATGAAAGAGTGTCTTTAAGATCTTCAGTCCTGGAGCCCTAACACAATTTCGCTTTTAACACAGGAGTCTTCTTACGAATTCTTGAACGTATTGACCAAGTCAATGTGGCCGGGCATGACAATATTGCCTGGAGTGGCATAATCCCCGATCATGAGGCTGTTGCTTACTGGAAAGTGGGTTGTGTTGCCTAGAACCACATGTTGTTGTTGCTGCAAGGTAATATAAAATAGAGTTAATAAATTGGTAACAGTCTTACAACAAGTTATTGTTAGAAATTCGATAAAGAAATTTAAGAGCAAACTGTGCTACTAACTAAAAAATGTAGGAACAATTGGGATATTATGATTGACGGAGTTTGGCAATTTGTGATTTTCGGAAAAAAAACTTAATTGTTTCTGTAAATTTTGGATCAGTAAAACTTGCGATTTCAAGATGTTTATTTATAAGCAAGATGTATGGTAGATGAAAACCACTTTAAGGTTAGGTTAGGTTTTGAATTATCGTCGCACTAGAGCTACACGAGGGCTATTGGCGACGGGCGTCGTATTTTAGAACCTCAGTCAAGTGACGAGCCGACACCTGAATTGGTACACAACGCAACCGTTAAGGGCGACATCGTACGCAGCGTTAGGACTTTGAAGGATTTTTAACGTGCACTCCCTTACACGGGGTATTATTCGTCGGACATTTTGGGCTGCACGGGCCGTTTATAGGTCAGCAGTTATTTTGGCGATGCCCGGACCCGAACCTGGGACCTTTCGCATGCTAGGCGAGTGCCTAACCGACTGGGCTCCCCAGCCCCTGAAAACCACTTTAAGAAAAAAATTAGTGTCAACAATTTTGAAACACTAGTCGCGATAATTGTGACTTTTTCTTTTATTTTTGCAACAATGAAGGATTTGGTCGCATTTCGTGACTAGCTACCTTTAATTTCAAACTATGAAACAAGTAAACATAGAAAGATTGCCTTCGTTAATAAAATCTACCTATTTCAACGATTTTTAATTATTTTAAACTGAAATGTTTTGTTAAGTTCGTTGAAGAGTCCGGGGAAGAACCCCTTCATCGACTAGGAATCGGTCTGTATTCAGGTCTGCTTGGCAGCTAGTGGTGACCGGGAACCGGTTTAGGGAATGACTCGCTATTGTCGCCAAAGAAGCCTGATATGGACAGATATCTAGTTGATGAAGGGTTTTTTCCCCAGGACTCTACAGAAACAGTTGTATAATAATAAAACAATATATAAAACAAGTAATTTTCTTACACATCAACTGCTTATTAATACACTTTTTCATTCTGTTGTAAAAAAGAGGAAAAAAACCTTTAAAATAAGAACTGTTCTACATCTAATTGAAAACCCATTAAAGTAAGTAGTTTAAGTTTATTTTTTATTTTTAAAAGAAGTTAATAGATAAAGGTAGTTCATGTTTTTTTACAAGGACAATCCCCTTAAATTATTTAAACTTTTCAAGTATTTTAAACTTAATACTTGAACAGGTAATAATACTTTTAATACTTGGTACCCAGTGTATTGAAACATTGCCGCAGCGCATTAAAATAAGTCCTAATGTATGGAAAACAAAGTTTAATTCCAATTAAAATGTTTTGAATTCAAGCCAGATGAAAAGTTTGTTGCATTTATTAGGCAATTTCTGTTGACCAAAACCTTTCCTCATCCCACTGTTAATTTTAAAACTGAGACCTTTAATATTTCCGACTTAAAACCTCAAATAAATTTTCAAAAAAGTTTTAAAAAATATTGTCCAAAAATCATTATAAGCACTTTGTTAGTAAACCAAACTTTAAAAAAATACTATATTAATCATGGCATATTTGGACAGGGGCTTAAACAAAAACTACCTGTGTAAACATTGAGGGAGAAATTCCACCTCCTATGGAACTTGTTGGAACACTTGCCTGTATTCTGGATGAGGTCCGACTGTTTGGACTATTCCCTGAATTTTGGAGGTTACCTGGAGAAAAGATTTTTGTTATTATACAAAACAGGTCTTTCTAAAAAAAACTTTTAGACTAAGTCGATTATCATTAAAATAATGTTGCGTTAGAATGCACACCTGGGCTCTCGACTAAAGGTTCAGTTTTCATCAAAATGAAGATAAAATTATTATATTGTAAAATATGGGCATTGAAATGACTAAAAACACTAAGCAATGGGGTAAAAAGCAGCAATGCTTATTTTCAGCAAATACTTTTTTTTCTTTTCTTTATCTTTATTTTAATGTTTATTTATCTTTAATTTACATTTTCTTTCTTTTTCATTATTTTTATTTTACTTTTTCTTTATTTATCTTTATTTTACCTATATTTTATACTTTTGTTTAAACATTACGATATCAGATACTTATTTTCTATACTTCTGTCTGTACAAAAAGAATTTTTGTGACTATTTAAGTACAAGAAAGCAAGACCAACAGGAAACTAAATAAGTTTTTTTTTAGAACTTCTCGCTTTAAAAGAAAGTTTTTAAATAGTACTTTAAAGAACCATACAAATTCTTCACTTGGTTTAGAGCAGGGCTCGAAATTAGCGGGTGCACCGTGCACCTAAAAAGAAAATTGTGCACATAAGTTTTCAACTTGGGTGCACGTTGTGCACCCAAGTTCCGAAAGTCGTGAAACTCTGGTGATACGAAAGTCGCGAAACTCCGGCGATCCGAAAATCGCAAAACTCAGGGGATCCGAAAGTCGTGAAACTCCGGCTGAACCGAAAGTTGCGAAACTACGCCGATCCGAAAGTCTCGGAACTCCAGTGATCCGAAAGTCGCGAAACTGCGGTGATCCGAAAGTCGCGAAATTAAGGCGATCCGAAAGTCGTGAAACTCTGGTGATCCGAAAGTCGCGAAATTACGGTGATCCTAAAGTCGCAAAATTACGGCGATCCAAAAGTCGCGAAACTACAGCGATTCGAATACAACGATTTTCATGACTTTTGATCGTTTTTTGCTAAATTCATGACTTTTCATGACAAAATTTACCCTATGTCCAAATTCATGACTTTTCATATGCGCGGAACCCTGCATTTAGTCAATTTGTATGAAGAAAAGTTTTTTTAAACTTGTTATTCATATTATATGTGTGCACATAATATTTATATTTGTGCACCTAACTATTATTTAGTGCACCTAATTCACAAGACTTGGGTGCACTCGTGCACCTGGCATAAAAAGTTAATTTCGAGCCCTGGTTTAGAGGCAAATTTAGATACAATTTGAAAAAATAGCTAGTCACCCATTGGCAGACCTGTACCCTGTTGGTGCGAGCTGATTGGACTGTGAGAGAGGTGGTGTTGCTGTACTGGATGAGCGTCCATCACTGTGTCTCCGTTCATTAGCGTGATGCCGTTTACAACAAGGTTGGCATTGGTTGCTGAAAAGACACAAGAATTAATTTCGATGCTTTAAAACACGAAAAAACAAGTATTGGGACCATAACCTGTTGGGAACGTTTATGTTTTAGATTTAAACTATGCAGATTTTATTTGAATACATGAAACTACAATCAGTAATAACATAAGTTTTGACATTAATTTGTGTTTCTTTTCTGATTACTTTAAGTTTGCGAAATAAAGTGTACTTCTATTTTTAATCGTATTTATAAAATATTAGATTTTTTTTTACCTTACTAGGCATTAAACTTATTTCCAAATTGTGCAAGACTTGTTGACTCATTGCAAAAAAAATGTCAGCCTACTCAAGCTAAATTCCTATAACTGTCACTGGCAACAAGTCTTTATCAGGGGTGCAGAATATGTTTTTACTCCCAACATTTCCCCCAATCCGTTTGAAAATTTTCCCCCAAAATTTTACTATATGTTATAGACTTAACATAAATTCTGTATTACCTTAGGCATAGAAAATTTTTACGATATACAGGGATGTTAGTGCTTGTTGAACAAAAAAACTGAAATCCAAACCATATGCTTGGTTTGAAAAACCAAAAAAGCTGAAATAAGCGTGACCGATAAAATTTAAATTTTAACAATTATCACAAGATAAATTTTAAATAATTATATAATACTATACTACTATAAATGTACTTTTAATATCTTTTTAAATACTTTAAAACAAGTACATTTTCTTTTATTTATGGTGTTTGGGGAGGGGGTCATATTCATCAGATTTATATATGAACATGTTTTGCTGTTCATTCATTTGGTATATTACTTTCAAGTTTTGGCCGTTTGGCAGTTTCATAAGGCTGGAAATTTAAGCACCAGGTTTCGCAAAAAAAAAAATAATAATAATAATCTTGACTGCCTTTTTGGGATTGAAATCCTCAACTTTTGGTCTTAAATGTTAAGAAAAAAAATGCAAGCACTTTTCCAGAAAAATTCAAGGACTAGAAATTTACTAGCAACATAAAACCTAAATATATAAATCGTGTATACACCGATATAAAAAAGAAGAAAAAAAACTATAAATTATCTAAAATCAGAAACCCCATTATATGCCGAAGTAGAAAAAAAGGTTCAAATGTAAAACAAAAAGTATTTTGACATTCATGCTGTTCTTGTGATCACTACTCAAGGACGTCGCGAGTCACTTGATCAGAAAAAATATCCTGGTCGTCCGACTTGGCCTGAACTGGAGCTACAAAAGTAACGAGATAATCTTCCGATCAAGCAGAGCCAGAGAACTGTCAATCATTCTGATGCAATGTGACGTCACCGGTAGATTTCGTGAAAATTACTAGGCAGCTAAATAAGCAAATCAGGAAAGCATTATTGGACTCCTCTTCTAATGGGAGATTGCACTGGCTGGCCGAGATTTGAAGACATCTTTAGTCCTAATCCATCATCCTAATCTTAATACATCTTCCTACTTTGATTTAAATTTTTAACTTCATTATTAAAATCTGTTATTTTAACCTGTAGTTTATTGAAATTTAAGTTTAGTTTCACCTAATTACGGGCACCGTAAAAATGGTACGGTGCGAAGAAAAAGTAAAAATCGTTTTAAAAAAAGTGCATTGCAGTTGTAGCGAATCGGTTGATTATTTTCATCGCTGTTTCGGTGAATTTGCATCGCAAATTGCGATGCGATACCACTTAAATCGAACCCTGGTTTCGACCATCTGTACAGTAGCTGGCGATGGCTACGCTATTTGACATAAGGGGGAGGGGGGATGGCGTACGGATGCGATCAACGCCCGATGACATGCTGAATTTTGGAGACAAAAGCGGTACGCTATTTTGGTTTGTTAGAACAAAAAAGTAAATTAACGGTAGGTTTTTAAACAGAAAATGAACGGCTGGTCAGGGAATTTTGTAATACATTGTTAAAATCGAAAGCATTGAATATTTTCCACAAAATTTCCCCAGATGGCTAAAATTTCCCCCGATCTAGGATCGCCCATATTCTGCATCCCTGGTCTTTATCAAAAGTAAATATTATGCACAAAAAAGTCTTGAAAATTATCACTCAGCCCTGCCTAATATTTAATTAGAATAAGTTTTAATTTGTTGCATGTCAAGTAGGAGATCTCTGGAGCTCTGAGTTTGTGTTGTCTACCACCAGACCAGTTGTCTAAACACCAGAGGTTTTAAAGCAATCGAAACTACCTGTACAAGTATAACAAAACTTAGGATCAGCAACTAACTCGTATTCTGTGTGCAGAATCATGGGAAAAAAGATATTTGTATATAAAGAAACTTTAGATGAAATAATTTACATAATTCCAGAAACTTATCAAATGATAAATAACAATAATGGATCAACAAATTAAAAGTACGAAAAAGCTGGGTTTCGAACCACGAGAAACCTGTCCCCTCTCGGATGCTCTACCGAGAGTGCCATTGTACACTGCATCAATATTAACACACACATTTTAGCAATTCTATATACAGTCGAACCTCGTTAACCAACACGAACTCGCATAACACGAAATTTTGCTTAACACGAACTGAAAGCCTTTCCCCGGCCTATAAAGCTTTGAGCTAATACAGTCGAACCTCGTAAACGCGAACTCGCTTAACACAAAATTTCGCTTAAGATGAACTGAAAGCATTTCCCCGGCCCATAAAGCTGTGAGCCAATACTCTTGAAATCACTTTAGGCGTGAAATCGCTTTAGGCGAAATCCCACTTAACCCGAACAAAAAATTCAGGATTTGACTTTTTTTCCCCCTTAAGTGTTTCTCTACAGAGGTCAAAGGTAAAGAACATATGAAATTAGAAGTGGTTCGCCTTTTTTAAACTTATTTATAATCATTCAAATGAATCGGAAGCAGCAGTATATTTCTTCAGAATCGAATCAAAAAAATTTTTTTAATGATATTGATGACAAATGTTTTTTAAAAAAGCGGAAATTGAGTCCAAATATGGTGTAGCTAAAATCACCATTTCAATGATTTAAAAAAATGCATTCTTAATTGATGTTCCTAAAAGAAAATCCTATTTTTTCTATAGTATGTGCTACTCCAAAAGAACATTATTAATTGAGTTACTAATTGTATATATGTATTATTTTAAAAAATTATTCACTGGTTCAATACAAAAAAAAAATTCTTGATGGTTAACATGAAATTCGGTTAACAGGAAATGTTTGGGTGTTCCCTTCGAGTTTGTGTTAACGGGGTTCGACTGTACTAACAGAATCTCTTAACGCGAAATCGCTTTAGACGAAATACTGCTTAACCTGAAAAAAAATTCAGAATTTGACTCTTTTCTTAGCAATTTATACATGCATTAGTGACTTTATAAAATTAGAATAATTTGTTATTTTTTTTATTAACTATTCACTAGTTCAATGTAAAAATATTTCTGACAGTTAACATGAAATTAGGTTAGCTTGAAATGTTTTGGTGCTCCCTTCGAGTTCGCGTTAATGGGGTTTGACTGTACTGTCTTTTGCAAAACTAAGACCACCATCCCTACCTGTCTGTGCATCCAGAGTCTGCCAGTACCCCTCGCTGGGAGAGGTCTCGTTGTAGCCGGGAGGGGGCTGGGCAGGCTGTCCAGAGAAGCGGAAGAACGGGTTCTTGAGGTCAAGAGTGTTGAACGCAAACATGTTGCTGCCCTCCACCATCAGCTCAATGTCCACATCATAGCTTTGCCTGAAAAAAATAATGTGTTAAAAATTTTATTTTTACAATGTAGTAAGGGTCCTTTGTGTCCGAATGGTAAAAGCCATCTATGGTGAAATCTTCAATTATCCTAGAGAATTGACAAAGCAGTTTCAGGGTTCAGAGTCAATTATCATTAAAATGCTTTTAGTGATAAAATTTAAATGCGTTTTAGTGATGTTTATAAATTATGGAACTAGTGACATTGGCAATAGAGCGATCGTAAAATTGCAGTACACCTCCAGTAGTACTAAAATGGTTCTGAATCTGAAAAAAGCACTTATTCAGAACTGTTTAATATTAAAAAAAATAAGAACATAATTAACAAAAAGTGCTTTTTAGCACTTTCTAATGGCCTTGTAAACAAAAAATAAGCAGTCTTTAAGCATTGTACAAAATCTGAGCTTAAAACTATCCAAAATGGGAAAAAAAATGATTCTCTCCAGTAAACTAAGAGAAAATATGCCAGCCTAGTCTATTTATCACTTCCTAAAGCAAAACGCGCCAAAGTGGGAGAAAACCTTGAAAAAGAAGACAAAAAACGATGCAACCTATTTTCTTTTAACACACATTGTTTCATAAAAAAAAGGTTTGGATTATTCTCTTATATAAGAAAATATAAGATTTTAAAAATGTCAATTGTCTCAATATTTATGGATTCTTGATGCCATTTTTTTCTTTCCACACTAACTCTATGAGGGAAAATATATAATGAAACATAAAAGACAGCAGCCTTACCTCTTGTTGGAGTTAAGGACCACTTTTCCAGAGACCGTTTGTCCCCTTTGTGCAAATAGCGGAGTTTCTAGAAGGCACCTCACTTGGTACCAGTGGGTGAGGGGTTGAGTCGGGGATGTGGACAGCCACACAGTTTGCCTAAAAGGGAATTAGGGACTTAGAAGGTTGGATACGTCCAATCAGAGGCTGTGATGTATTACGTGTCCGCCTCATAAATGTATTATTTCGATAATTCCTCAGTTCACTACATATGCTGTCCTGAAATCGCTACAGCAACAAACATAGCAATAGTCCGATTCAATTTTTGAACGACCAACCAACCATTGTTGTTAGGCTTTCACCTTTTATATAGCTGCTCATTGGCTGCGAGGTATTACGTGTCCGCCTCATAAATATATTATTTCGATAATTCCTCAGTTCACTACATATGCTGTCCTGAAATTGCTACAGCAACAAACATAGCAATAGTCCGATTCAATTTTTGGACGACCTTTTATATAGCTGCTCATTTTCTGAGAGGTATTTCGTGTCCGCCTCATAAGCCCAAGATTGTGCGTTTGAGTCCCAGATGAGTTGCCAGATTTTCTGGATGGGAAAATCGTGGGCATGTATGTCATATGATTATGTGACACGTAAAAGACCCCTTTAGTACCCATTTGGCTTGGGTTCTCTCAGCAAAATTAAATCTCGGCATACTTTAACATCCACTTAGAGATCAGATCCATTGTAATCTGAGCGCCAAATTTTTTTTCGAGAGTTGCCTAGATGGTGCCACAAAAAATGTATCTCGGTTCTGGGGAATATGCAGAGTCTGCAAAGGTTTGACTGCCATAAAGCACCAAAGAAAAAGAAAAAAAAGGTTGGATATACAGTTTTTTGGTAAAAGTTGTATTATTCTTATCACTTGTGCATTGTATATGTAGACCCACTGAAGAAACAGAATATTTTTTAATAATTTTGGTAGCCTACAACTTCAGTCAACTATTCAGCTTAAGTGTGTGGAAGTGGGGGGCTGGCGAAACTGTAATAGCAGTGGATTATGTGCCAAATCAAGTAACAGTATCTTAATTGGCTAAAAATTAAATTTTGATGCTAATTTAATGGGTAGTTCTTCGACAGACAGGTAGGCAGATGCCCATCTCGACAAACAGAGACTGATAAAAAGTATAAAAGATAGGTCTCTCAATTCATACCTTTCTAACACGAAAATATTCCAAAGTCAGACAGAGAACCGATTTTGGAAGTGAGGTCTAAAGAACAGACACACAGCTTCAGCATGTCAATACCTACTTTTTAATTTATTTAAAAATACTTTGGAATTTAAAAAAAAAGCTTGGGTTTTACTTACTGTGAACCGAAGAAGGCCACATCAAACCAAAAAGCTAAGCCGTGCACTTCACCCGTCTGATTCAATGTAAAAGACAAAGGGACTTCGATTTTGTGCAAATCGGTTTCTTGAGCTACTTGAAAGTCTACAGTGTGACGTAGGGACTTGGCCATACAAATGTTGATATCAAAAGTATCCTAGAGAAACAGACATTTGTTAGATATTTTGAGCAATCTTTTGGCAATACAGTCAAACTTTAAAACCCAAAGAATTAGTTTGCCTTAAATAGGAATGGGAGCGGTAGCCGGGTCTTAAAACTGAACTTTCCTCTCTGTGTTAATCCAATGGAGAAATAATTTTCTAAGCCAAATTACTCTGTATTGTGTATTCTTTACAGATGTTTTTTTATGTAGGGTAAATGTTGTTTACTTAAAACGTCCCAATAATAGCAATTATTGGATTTGGTTTGAATATTTTAAATAAATTTTCAAAAATAATTTTTCAACAAAATATTCAAAACAAATTTTAAAAAGTAAGTGGAATTACAGAACCCTTTAAGCCAGCTACATTTATCATATAAAAATACTATCTGTAAAAATATACAATACAGTTGGATTTATTTGGCTTGGAATTTTTTTTTATGTAACAGTTAGATTAATATAGTGAGACTTCGGTTTGGAGTCCTGGCTACCGCTCCCACTAACCTTTCATGTTATATTTTGTCAAGAGCAAACAACAAATCTAAATGTCTGCTCCATAGTTACATATCATTGGTCTAATGACAAAACCCAAATGCAAATTGTGGGATTAGGTTTTTTAAAAAAAATATTAGGTTCAACAATATCCAGTTTTCCTGTCCCTGTGTTTTTACACATTCATAATTTGTCATTTAACCGGACAATATATATAAACAAGCCAAGCCCTAATCACAAAAAAGGATATTCAACTAAAGTAGGGACAAGGCATTTGTATGTATCCTAATAATATAATAATTGTGGATTATCAGACATTTGTATTACTTCCATAACCATATAACTTTCGATATACAAGATAAAAAATTATTTAAGTTATAATTTACCACAATAGGCTGCCTAAAATATTCTTTTACAGCAGCATCACGTAAACTAGCTAGATCTACACCATGGAATGATTGTTGATACCTGTAACAAAAAAAAATTCCGGTCATTTCTAGAACTTTGATTCACGAGAACTATGTTCAACTTGATGTAAACATACATACAACTTACCAAAAATTAGCTTTATTTAATTGTTCCATATACAGAGCAGCATCAGTAAATGGTGCTACATGTAGGTCACCTCTAGAAGGGAACATTTTACCTAAAAAAAACGGGCACTTTTAAATTTTTATATCTTACTAAAAACAGCAAAAACATCTTGTAAAAATTCGCTTATTAGATAATACACAATCAAAGAAAGATAACAAAAAAATTTTCGTACAGTTGCAGCGCTCTTCAACACCTCTATAATTGGACGTGGTTGGACAGACTAGCAATCAAATTATAGAATTGCAGATTGAGTTTATCAAAAACAAATTAATGTGGTATTTAGGAAATTTAATTTTTGGTATTTGACACTGTACCTTAACATAAAATGTATATAAAAAAACTTGTTTGAATGTAAGAAGATGTTTTAAATACTAGTAGACAATTGAATTTTTAACCTTGGGGACTATACATCATAGGTACTAGAGAACAATGAGTTTAACAAATAAAATCTGCTTTCTCATATACGAATTTGAATAGTTGAATATTGTCAAACTTATTGATTTAAACACAGTTGGAAAAAGTATATATAATGGCCTCCTACCTTAACAAAAATATTGTTGTATGGCTATGTCCTGACTACGCCACAAAGGCAACAAAACTTGGCGACTTGGCAGAGTCAACCACCATGCTATTGCATTGCTTGGCAGTCGCCAAATTTTGTTGCGTTTGTTGCCTTTGTGGCGTAGTGAGGACATAGCCTATGGAAACATGATATGTATGTTTTGAAAACTAAGATTATGGGACGCCAGACATTTGATTTAACAAAGTTTGACCATAGAGTTGATTCATAATTATGTCACACGCCATTAACGACAGTTTCTTTACATGATGTACATATGTTTCCAGCAATTATTTGATTGCAGTTAAAACAAACCTTAATATATTCCTAAATACAGTAACATAAAAATTAAGTTGTGTGATAGCAAGGCCAAACTAAATCGAGTATCAGGCCTCAACAATAAGCAGTTATGGGATGCCAGCGAATGGACGGGACTACTACTTTGGAAACGCCAATCGAATAAAGCTTTGGAAATACTAGTTATCCAATGAGCAATGTTTTGTTCGAGTTAGTAGTGACAATTTTACCAGCTTTTCACTCGGGAAGAGTTTTTTACATTGAAAATCTGTCAAATCAAGTTCAGCTGCAATCATTAGAAATTCATAACAGAAATTTGGGAGCGACCTGTGCTACCAACTGAAAAAACTAGATGCAAATGACCATTCTACAAGCATTTTTGAGAAAAATATTTTTTATTAAAATATGTCCTTTTTAAAAATAAAATCACATATTCTTAACGGCTACAACTGTAGTTAAATAACTGGAATTTTCATGATAATTGAAAACTAATTTTGCGATTATAGCATCACTGAAATTTTGCGACTATAGAATCAACAGGGTTTCGCAGTTTTATGACAGCTGGAGTTCCAATTTACAATAGCTGGATTTTCTGGATATTATTATTTCATCTTATTTAACAAAGTATGGTTGTAGTGTAGTTAAATATAAAAGTGTTGTGGTAAAATAGCTTCACCAGGGTTCGTACTCTATCTATGATAGTGAAATTCAGGAGTTTCTAAGGAGTTTTTCAGGAGTGCAAAGATGACATGTAAATTCAGGAGGTATCACGGAATAAATTTGAATATGTTTGTTTATTATCGTATTGAAAAAGGGGGTCTACCAGATTTGTCAAATCTAGTTTCTTGACCTTTTTCAGAAAATCTTATAACTGTTTAAATAATCAATCCGTTAAAAAAATTTACAGACAAATCACAAAATAATACTTGATGCAATACAATTCCAATTCAAGCCCTTTTCCAGAAAAATTCAGGACTAGAAATTACTAACATAAAATCTGAATATATAAAACATGTATAAGCCGATCCTCCATTTTTTATTAACTAAAAACCTATCTAAAATCAGAAACCCTATTACAGCCAAAGAAAGTAGAAAAATGCGTAAAAATAAGTTTTAAACGTACACAAAAAATCTTTTAAGAAGGAATAAGTTCGAACGACCGCGGGTCTACAAACAAAGTGTCCATTTGTTAATCAAATAGAAAACGGTGATTGTCTAAGAAACATTTTTACGGCTGTATTAAATATTTTTACAAACTGTTTTTATATATAAAAAATGTAGCTGACATACAGATCTCAAAAATATCACTTTTTGAAATCAGTTTGAATATTTCGTTGTAAAACTATTTGTTGAAAAAAAATAATACATTCGAACCAATTTCAAAAAATGGGATTATAGAGCCCTGCAAGTCAGCTACATTTATAATATAAAAAAGTTTCTAAAACTATTCAATAAAGCCGGAGAAATGTGGCTAAGAAAATCACTTTTTCTCTTCATTGGATTAACAAAGGGGTATTTTGGTTTGGAGACCCGCGGCCATTCGGTCTTATTCTCTTATTCCCACTTAACATTCAAGCTATTCCCTGTGATCACAAGGTCACGACTCACGCACACTTGATCAGAAAAAAAATACTCTGGTTGGTCCAACTTGGAATAAACCGGAGCTACAAAAATAACAAGACACTCTTTGGATCAAGATAGCCCAAGAACTGTCAATGCAACGTCATCAGTGGATTTCGTGAAAATTACTAGGCAGCAAAAAGAGTGAACCAGGAAGTATTATACATTGGACTGCATATCTGGTCAGGTGAAGATGATCATCTTTTAATGGGGGATTACACTGATCGGTGGCCGATATTTGAAGACATATTAGTGCAATCATATTTCATCTTCAACTTTCAATTAATTTTTTTATCTTTATTATTTTAACTTGTTCCTTATTGAAATTTACGTTTAGTTTTTATTGATATAGACCTAGAATGTAGGAAACAAGGGGTGTAAATGTTGTGTTAAATTTGAGGTTTCGGTGTAAAAGCTAAACCCCTTTTTTTGGGAAACAAAATCGCCTTTTTTGGCGATTTTTTTAAAATTTCGTAACCTTGCTCTAATTTCATGACTATTTCAACCGGTAGACACCCCTATAAAATACGGGAGAAAAACGGCAGATAAAGGAGAAAAATGATTCGTGTCTTAAAATTTTTCAGGAGAGGGAGAAAAAATATCAGGAGTTGAGACACAAATTTCAGGAGTTATAAGGGCCCTTAAAAAAATTATATTTAGGAGTTTTTCAGGAATTTCAGGAGGCGTACGAACCCTGTTCACTTACCATTAGGGACTAGCCACTTCTTTGCATGCAGGTATGTTTCCAGCATCCTTTCATTGAACAGCATATAGCCCATGGGTTCGGAAATAATGATATCCACCATTTCTGGAAGGTTGATTTCTTCTATCTTGCCAGGAACAACCACCACGCGGCCAGACAGTTTATTGTGGTACACAAGAGTCTGAAAAGAGGATAAGAAAACTTTTCATTGTACAAATACGCAATTACTTTATTATCTTAATGGTTATCTTAGCCAGGATACCCTTCTAATTTTAAGACCTGGTCCCTTGTAATTTTAAGACCCTAAGTATTTCAACCAACATAAATTGAAAATACCTGACCTAATAATACCTAATTCTTTTGATTACTTTAATGCTTAAGGTAATTCAACATTAAAAAAAACAGTTAACTTAAGATTTAAAAAAAGTATAAACTAATAAAGCTGACAATGTCATAAATTATTAAAATAATTATTCAAAAGAATAAAAACAAATTTACCTATATTTGTTTTTAAGTATACATTCAAAAAATTAAATAAGGGTATCAATATATATATTTTATTTTACAGATTTATTTTTAATTTATTTTCTGAAATCTATAATCTTATAACATACTTCTGCGTGCTTTGCCATTGAACTAGCTTCAACCGCATACACTTTTCTTGCACCTGCTTGAGCAGCGAAAAAGGACAATATACCAGAACCAGCACCAACATCGAGGACAACCTGTGATGAAATGGAAGGAAAGTTAAGACTACACTTGAATACATAGTCCTAAAAGTGCGATACAGTAATAGCAATTATTGTTACAGGCTTTTGGAAATCACATTCCAAAAGTATTTCTTGCAATGTTTTACAAAGATTTTATTTAAAAAATACCAATTTGGAAAACCACTTTAAATATTTAACCATTTACCTACTGACGATACTCATAGTATCACTTATAATACTGATGTTTTACTTTTCATTGTTTATTTGGAGAAAATGTAGGTAAGTGGAACTTTTTTATTGAATTGTACGGTTTCAGAACATTAAAGTCTACAAAGGTAAAGTAAATTCCTCAGAAAAAAACAACTTTAGTTACCTGCGACAAATCGTTGCCATGACGGTACTTATAAGTCCCATTTAAAACACAGTTGCCTTACTCTTTATTGATCGTTTAAAAGAAAATAGATGGCAAAAGGGGATTTATTAATGCAGTATTCAGTTTCAAAACAATAAAGACTAAAATGGTACATCATTAATTCAAGAAAATTTCATAGTTGGTCAGTGTAATTTGGTTATTATAAATAGAAAGGAACAAAATTTATTATCAGTTTGATGTTCTTAAAATTACTTACTTGGCTATATATGGAAAAAATTAACAAGTCAAAAAATAAACTATCTCACCTTATCTTTAAAATCATCCAAGTTTGCTAAAATAGCTCTTTGGTATGTTGAAGTTCTGATATAGTCTTGCATCATATTTTGTTGTTGAGATAAATAGCCGTAAAACTGTAAAATAAACATAAGCAATGTTAGAAATTACTTGCAAAACATACTTCTAATTATATAATTGTTTGATAAATATGTTTAGATAAAGAGTATATTTGCATAGGATTTTTTTCAGGTGTGAAGAGGTTAAAAATTCTGCAGTTATTAAACTTGATAATCTGCATATATTTTACTTAAGGGCAGGTTTTTCCTTCTGCTGAGGAGGGAGATGAAATATTAATCAATCATCTACAGTCGAGTCCCAGTTATCCGAAATTCGGCTTAACCCGAAAGGCTCCTGAATTTTTTGTTGTTGTTAACATATGAAATGTACGCATAAATAAAGAAATACACACAAAATAAATGCGTGTACTTACACAAAGTTGAATTTATTTATCAAAATATGCATTAATTTTTTGCTGCTTAATTTTGGTTTGCTTTAAAACAGCCCTGCCCCGCTATCTTTTAAACAAGAGAACGTCTGTAGTAGTGACTTCATCTTGCGCTTCTATGTATCTAAGGGCCTGATCTAA
This sequence comes from Oedothorax gibbosus, assembly GCA_019343175.1. NCBI lineage: Eukaryota > Metazoa > Arthropoda > Arachnida > Araneae > Linyphiidae > Oedothorax > Oedothorax gibbosus. The sequence continues at coordinate 32,344,644 of CM033274.1, read as the reverse complement.
GATTTTAGTAGCTTCCGTATGCGAAACGCAGCACTTGCTAGACTCGGGCTCATATTCATTATAGGGTTCGTTTTCGTTCCTGGTTACCGCCGCTACTATCTCTTGATCAGTTAAGTCCAGTTCGTCGGTTTTTGAACCGATCCATTCTTCATCGTCGTCTATGTACCTACCCAGGAAGAGATATGAAAATTTTCAATCTTAATCAAATTTTTTCTTAGCCAGCGTATTTCTAGGCGTGAAGTGGATGATTCCCGATTATCGGAAAATTCCAATGGAATTTCGATTAACCGAAAGTGCTCCGGTCCCGGACCTTTCGGATAAGCGGTACTGTAATTTGACTGCACTGTAATATGATTACAATTGTAATTTGATTACAATTTTTTTCCAAGCCTTGTGATCTTGACAAATTTTTCAGGTACAATAGCAGCCCTACAAAAGTTACAGCATCCAATCTTACATTAAGATTAAGAATTGTCAAAATGTAGTACATTAAACATACCTGAAAATACTGAGTGGCGGAAGACTCGTCCGTTCTGATGGAAAACATGGAATTCCTTCCATTTCGAAAAGAATCTATTATAGCACGGAACCTCAAGAGATCTAAGAAAACAGAATGCAAACAGATTGTTAATATTTTGTTTATCTTGTTTTAAACCATAAATCCTAAAATGTATAAAAAAATGCTCCCGATATTAAAATATATAAACCCAACATGTGAGGGTAAATAGCAGTATCATCTTAAACTTTATATATGCAGATGGGGTACTGCTAGCGTATTCAGGCCGGTCTCGATTTGGCGGCTTAACTTTTGCAGCCAAGTAGCGAAAACGTACTTAATTTGGTAAACATTCCAGTTCAACTTTCAACTCAATGGATGTTTACATCAATCTTGTTGCCAAATCTTGCAAACTAATTTACTTTTAAGTTGGTTTGGTTGAAAATATAGTGTACAAGAATTATGTAAACAATAGTAAAGCGTGAAATGGGTTTATTTTGAAAATTCCGGTTTTTGTGCAGGTGAGTATTAATTTGTTCGAAAGGTGTGTAAGGTTTGGTTTGGATTTTATTATAATCGGCCGCAGGCCAATAACAATTTAACTTATTTACAACTTTTGATTAAATAAATTATAATCACAACGTAGTTTCACATGTCTAGTTGCCACAATCGTCACCAGCGGTCTTTTGAAGGATACAACGGCTCGAGTAGCCACAATCGACGGCCCGGAGGGGGTACCAGCGGGTTTTTTTAGGATATCACGGCTCGAGTATCCACAATCGACGACCCGGAGGGGGTACCAGCGTTTTTTTTAAGGATATCACGGCTCAAGTGGCCACCATCGACGGCCCGGAGGATTGCCGAGTAGCCACAATCGACGGCCCGGAGGGAGTACCAGCGTATTTTTTTAAAGTGTGTCATGGGCCGAGTTCAGTGTTGGGCATTCAATTAATCAATTGCCCGACCGACTGGTGTTAGTCGGTCTTGTCAGTCGGTCGGAGTTAACATTAGTTAATTGTTACTACTGCAATTAACAATTCATTTCCACAATTACAATTGATTAATTGTTAATCACAGTTTTCCACAATTACAATTGATTAATTTCAGTAGTAACAATTAACAATTAATTGTTAATCATTAATTGCTTTTGCAATTTTAATTTGCCTAACACTGGCCGAGTTTCTACATTCGATTGTCGAAGAATTTCCGAGTTTCATAACACGCGGCGCAGATGGGATAATTTCGTAACGTATATGTTATATTGCGTACAACATTTTACGTTTCGACAATTAAAACATTACTGGGCTTTCAAGACATGTTAAAAACAAAAAAAAATCATATGAAACTATTCTTTTACGACACCACTCCGTGAGCAGAAGCAACGAATTCGAGAAATGCAACCGAGAGATACACGTCACGTAAAAAAAAAGCCATACCACTATGACAGGAATAAGCCCGCATCTGGAGAAGCAATAAACCAGCTAGGAAACCAAAACAAACAAGTAACCACCATATATCTACCAACCAACCAACCACTTGTTTGAAAATATATGTCTACCAACCAACCAAGCAACGAGCTGCGTATTATTATTCTAAATTAACTCATCTTAATAAATTTTCAACGTTTTGAAACAAATATTGATGTTAAAAATTAAAATAAACATTTCTCCGAAGTGAATTTACTGATGCCGTACCGAAATTAATAGAAATATTTCGTAAAATACTTCTAACTATAGCAACCCTGTGTTTACTTTTCCACGAACGCCAAAAGTCGCCAAATAGCATTCCGGCCTGAATACGCTAGGTGTTCCGCAGATGGTGCTATTCAGGTGCCAAGTCAAGCACAATATAAAGCGAGTACAGTCAAACTCTGTTACAACGACAACACATTTATAACAACAGAAATGTTGTCTCTTGAATTGCCCATAGACCTAAATGTTATAATATTTTGATAAAGACAATTTTTTAATTAACTCCTCGTTTATAACGCTAGAAATATACACTTAGATGATATCAAAAATGCCTAATTAAGTTTTTAAAGAAAATTATTTTTAAAAAAACTGTTTTCACTATTTAAATGTTATTTTACTTGCCAAATAATGCAAAAAGTCTCCAAATTTGAAATTTTTATAAGTTAGATTTATACTAGAAAAATACAAACATTTAAGTAATATAAATATAAAGAGCTGACAAATATGAAAAAAGGTAAACAATGCATTTCTGAATTATTTTTTAACATATTCTATTACCATTTGCATTACGGAACTGTAGATGCAGAGTATTCATATCTTTAGTTATCACATAACAAAGGTTTCCTAACTTGGCTCCATCAGTTTCTTTGTCAAACTGGATTTCAAATAAAGAGTCAGGACCATTTGTTGGATCTATGAAAGAAAAAAAGATTATTGTTGGAATATGTACATTTAATCTAATTTTGCATTTATGGTAGGAGGCATTTACCAGCTGGGAGACACTGTAAATTAGAAAAACATTAAGGTTTGCTTTCTTCACAAGAAAATTTTACTTAAATAATTTACTACTACTTTTAAAATGAATATTAAAACAAATGACAGATAGGCAAAATGTCTTAAATAAAGTGAGTTTTTTTCTGCAAGATAATTTAATTTATTAAGAGCTTTTTGAAATAACTCATTAGAGTATATATCTTAGTGATAAATAAGTAGCTTCCTATGAATAAACTATTTTTGGACTAACTTTGGTTGATAGAGTATTCACATAAGGAGATAACAATTTGAATAATTTTACAAATCTTTAGGGAAGATCTGGCTAATTTTTAATATGGCCCTGTACACATATTTCTTGGTTTTAAAATACTAATAAAATAATTTTGTCTTCAATTGTATTAAAGTTGACTTTTGGTAATTCGATGGTTAAGGTACGTCCCTCTGCTGGATCTTCATATGAAAAAAAAATTATCTGTTCTTTATGACAGCAAAAAAAATTTATATTACATGTTATCTTTATACACATTTTACAACAAAAAAATTATTACTATTTTTAGCTGTCGAAAATTTATTTCAGCCCTTGCAGTAAATACAATATCAAACAAATATTCACTGTTGATGAAAATTTTTGAAAGTATATTTATCAGTTTTTACAAGTGTTTCACAAGAAGCCTTAGTTGTCCCTATGCTCAGGTTGCAACCTGACCAAGGTTTCTCCGTTTGCTCCGGGCTGGGTGGTCAAATTATCAATGCCCCATCTTCTTCAGCCCCCAAGTTTGTCTGGAACAAGGGCATTCTTCGTATTTTTCTACCCCATGTGTTATGTAACTGGATGCTGGACTATAAGGACACAAAAGACCGTCTAGACATGGCTATTTAGGAGTTTTTGTACTGTGTGGGGAGGAAAATCAATTATCGTGAATTCGATAACCATAAACAAGACAGTATCTTTTATTTCTTTGAAGGAACAAAAGTGATTTTCAACGAAAGTATACCGGCTTTGGTAAGTGTGTGTAGACAAGAAACATAGGCAGTAAAAAGTGTTGTTCACAGGGGGACAGGAGAAAGAGGGCTGTCTGAAAAGGGCTGTATTGGTGCCTTATTGGCAGGGATGCAGAATATGTCCGATCCGGCGATCCCAGAAATCGGGGGAAATTTTAGCCATCTGGGAAATTTTGTGGAAAATATTCAATTGCTTTCGATTTTAACAATGTATTACAAAATTCCCTGACCAGCCGTTCGTTTTCTGTTTTAAAACCTACCGTTAATTTACTTTTTTGTTTTAACAAACCAAAATAGTGTCCCGCTTTTGTCTCCTAAATTCAGCATGTCTTCGGGCGTTGATCGCATCCGTACGCCATTCCCCCCCTTGTGTCAAATAGCATACGCATCGCCAGCTACTGTACAGATAGTCGAAACCAGGGTTCGATTTAAGTGGTATCACCGAAACAGCGATAAAAATAATCAACCGATTCGCTACAACTGCAATGCACTTTTCTCTTTTTTTTTAAAAACAATTTTTACTTTTTCTTCGCACTGTACCATTTTTACGGTGCCCGTAATTAGGTGAAACTTAACTTAAATTTCAATAACCAACATGTTAAAATCACAGATTTTAGTAATGAAGATAAAAATTTCAATCAAAATGGGAAGATGAATTAAGATTAGGTTACACTAAAGATGTCTTCAAATCTCGGCCAGCCAGTGCAATCTTCCATTAGAAGAGGAGTCTAATAATGCTTTCCCGATTTCTTTATTCTGCTGCTTAGTAATTTTCACAAAATCTACCGATGACGTCACATTGCATCAGAATGATTGACAATTCTCTAGCTCTGCGTGATCGGAAGAGTATCTCGTTACTTTTGTAGCTCCGGTTCAGGCCAAGCCGGACGACCAGGATATTTTTTCTGATCAAATGTCCTACTCGCGGCGTCTTTGAATAGTGATCACAAGAACAGCATGAATGTAAAATACTTTTTGTTTTACATTTGAACCTTTTTTTCTACTTAGGCATATACTGGGGTTTTTGATTTTAGATAAATTTTAGGGTTTTTTTCTTTTTTAAATGGAGTGTCGGTGTATACACGCTTTATATATTTAGGTTTTATGTTGCTAGTAAATTTCTAGTCCTTGAATTTTTCTGGAAAAGTACTTGAATTTTTTTTTCTTAACAAATAAGACCAAAAGTTGAGGATTTCAATCCCAAAAAGGCAATCAAGATTATTATTATTATTATTTTTGCAAAACCTGGTGCCTTAATTGCCAGCCTTATGAAACTGCCAAACGACCAAAACTTGAAAGTAATATACCAAATGAATGAACAGCAAAACATGTTCATAGATAAATCTGATGAATATGCCCCCTCCCCAAACACCATAAATAAAAGAAAATGTACTTATTTCAAAGTATTTAAAAAGATATTAAAAGTAAATTTAGTAGTATATATAATTATTTAAAATTTATCTTGTCGTGATAATTGTTAAAATTTAAATTTTATCGGTCACGCTTAATTCAGCTTTTTTGGTTTTTCAAACCAAGCATTTGGTTTGGATTTCAGCTTTTTTGTTCAACAAGCACTAACATCCATGTATATCGTAAAATTTTCTATACCTAAGGTAATACAGAATTTATATTAAGTCTATAACATATAGTAAAATTTTGGGGGAAATTTTCAAACGGATTGGGGGAAATGTTGTGAGTAAAAACATTTTCTGCATCCCTGCTTATTGGATGTTGCGCCGTATGGTTGTTTCCTCTTGCTTTGTCTCCATCTTTCAGTAGCCAGAGATCACCTACGGAGGTCAGTCGCGTGATCTCAAGTAAATCCTATCTATTTATGTGTGCTTTTTAAAAAATAGCTATGTATTATTCAAGAGAGCAAGCTAATTTTACCTACTGTTTTTTTTCTCGCTTTTCTCATGCTTATCATTTCCAAAACCTTCAATACATCCTAATAAGTACACAGTAAAAGTAAAGTGTACCTTTTAAAATAAGTTTAACTTTTCTTTGGAAATAAGGTAAGAAATTACTATTTATTTATTTTACCGTCATTTCATTATATAAGTTACTTATCTAATTAATGTATCATTTAAAGGAATGAAATTGCATTTTTTTACAAATATGTACGTACTTATACTTAAAAAGAATAAATAAAAAAAGACTATAATTATGAATAGAAAATGATAAATGTAAATTTTACAATTAAATTGAGTGTAAAATTTTTTCAATAGTTGCGTTTTCCATAATTTCATGAAGTAAATAACTTTTGTTTTGAACAATCCTGTAGCTATTCGCATTGTTACTATTGAAAAATGTAGAAAAGTTCATTTTTTTATTTATTAATTACACTTAAATAATAATAAAGCACTAAATAAGCATAGTTAATTTATTTTTTAAGTTACAATAAATAATCACCAATCATGTAATTTACAGTAAATAATAAAAATGTTTTTGTAATAAATAAAAAATTATATACCATTACTAATTGGGGATCAGATTTACTGTACGGTCCCCCTTGGCGCAATTTTTTTGGATTTTGCCAAATGATTGTGAAATTAAGTACTCAAAAACGAATAAGAAATTATAAAAAGTAATTCCACAGTATCTTATATAAGCTAATTTACTTAGATGTGCGACAGTAACAGAATGTGTTTACACAATATTGCATCACTGTAATATGGGTATAATGGCTATTAGGTACTTTAAAATCCAAGTAGTAAGGATTTTACATTATGATGCTCAATTATAATTTAATATCGTGTTTCGAGTGAGAAATATATGAAGAATATAACAAACCGGCTTGTTTATTGCTTTCACAGCATGGCAAAACATGCTGTCGGCAGATTTAGAAATTAAAATAGAGAATAAGTAACTTTTGATACTTACGCTTAAAAACAAAATTTAAATTCTCAAACTCGTCGGCAACAAAAAGCTTGACAGGAAAAGCAATTTTCTGAGATTTTATCAAATTTTCAGACAATGATGATACAATCACATCTTCAAAAGTGGCCGCCATGGTTAAAAGTTTAATCAAAAATGCGTGTATGAAACAATAAAGACGATTCACAAATAGTAAATAATGTGCTTTTTCACGTAAAAACTTGTGCAACAACACAAAAATTAAGTTTTACACAAGAACTGATGGATATCATTATAACAACAATAAAGTAACAAACAGGTAAAACACAATTAACTAGGGATGGAACACCGAAACCGGTTTTTTGAAAAAACCGGTTTTTTGCCTCGGTTTTGACCGAAAAACCGGTTTTT